>CM065546.1:16825000-17192500 GCA_033088355.1 Citrullus amarus
GGGCTCTTCCCGGTTTGCTCGCCGTTACTAGGGGAATTCTTGTAAGTTTCTTTTCCTCCGCTTATTGATATGCTTAAACTCAGCGGGTAGTCCCGCCTGACCTGGGGTCGCGTCGAGAGCGTCGTCCTTTGGGGGACGGCGTTCGGAGGGTCAGTGTAGGAGTCCACAAGGAGGCGACGTGAAGATCGCTACGTGGTACTGAGGTTGGATCAACCACCGTAGTGTCGCGACGACGTGCGCCGAGGACTCGAATTTAAGCCATCCGCACGACGGTGCGCACGAGAGGCCAGCGTGTGCCCCTGCCTACACAACGAGCCCGCATGGGGTGTTGTGTGGGGGGGCAGCGATGTGTGATGCCCAGGCAGACGTGCCCTCGGCCAGAAGGCTCCGGGCGCAACTTGCGTTCAAAGACTCGGTGGTTCGCGGGATTCTGCAATTCACACCAAGTATCGCATTTTGCTACGTTCTTCATCGATGCGAGAGCCGAGATATCCGTTGCCGAGAGTCGTTGTGAGTAATACGACAAGAATGCTCCACCCCCCGCACGTCGAGGCCGGGGCAAGGGGCAGGCAAATTCATTTCAAGTTCCTTGGCGCGACCTGCACCGGGGTTTGGTTTAGACGCGCCGAGGGGGAGGGGGCAGGCAGAGAGCATGCTTCCCCCCGCCCACTGGCATGGACAGTTTGTTTGTAAACGCGTTCGCGGGTCGTTTGATGTTTAGGCATCGACAATGATTCTTCCGCAGGTTCACCTACGGAAACCTTGTTACGACTTCTCCTTCCTCTAAATGATAAGGTTCAGTGGACTTCTTGCGACGTCGTGGGCAGCGAACCGCCCACGTCGCCGCGATCCGAACACTTCACCGGACCATTCAATCGGTAGAAGCGACGGTGTAAGCCTCGTAGTTGACTTTGTGAGAAGGCAAGATATGAGGAGATCAAGAGATGGGCGTTTGGAAGGATTGTTGGCTGAAATGTGTGTGGGGGCAGGAAAAAATGGCTAAGTATCAGCTATGCGTTGGTGGCATCATGCCTTGACGGAAGTAGTTTTCGCGTGGACGCAGAGGTGAAGGAAGACTGTTAGGCATTCAGGCCATGAGGCGTTGAGGTCACGAGGCGTGGAGAGCCACTCTGCGTCGAAGGTTATTTTGCGATAAACGCATTGAAGGCTACAAGGCGTTGAAAGTTGAAGGCCACTATGCGGTGAACACTACCATGCGTTAAAAGTGGGTATGCGTTGGTGCAAAGAAGGTTGGCCGAGAGAACAATGCGTTTGTCAACCATCTGGCGAGGGAGTTGGGAAATGGTAACACACAAAACAGAGGTTGTGCGTTGCTGAAGCCAAACATAGAAGGTATGCATTGATTAGATTATTATATAAAGACGAAGTGGAGTTTAAGTCGGTGGTATATATATAAGTGGACTGAGAACTTAATTGTTGAGGAAAAATGATCACATTTCAGAGCTCGAGTTGATTCCATTTCGAAGCTAAACAACGGAGGGAGAAGAAGAAGGTGTTCATGTTGATTTGGAGTGGAATTCTCGTCGTTTCCGTGGAGGAAATTTGAGCTGGAGCGGAGGACTCAGCTGGTGTTACTTAATCAGAGTAACGTTCAGTTTTGAGGGAAGAACGAACTGAGGAAACGGTGGTTAGGGCCGAAATTCTGAGGTTAGTAAGGTTAACTCGATTTTTAGCAAGTTTCATGAAGGGTACTTGAGCTGAATTTGAGTAAATGTGTGTGATAAGCACTTGAAAAGTGCTTTATATTCTCTCAAATTAAGGGAGTTTTATATTAGATTTCACTTGTTTGCTAGTGATTTTCAGGTTAAAACAAGGAAAATTAGAAGAAACGACTAAAAGATCAAAACCGAGCAAGAATACGACGAAAAAGATCTGAAAACGCATCCTTGTTGAACGCAGGGCAGCGCCGCGGCACTAAGACAGCGCTGCCGCGGCACTAAAGCATAAACGCATCAGCATGGACGCAGAGTAGCATCGCGGCGCCGAGATGGCGCTACCTCGACGCATCCTTGGTGAACGCAAGATAGCGTCGCGACGCTAAAACCCGAGAGCAACTTATTTTTGGTCGCAACCCTAGCACCGCGGCGCTATGGGACAGCACCGCGGCGCCAGCGTTAATTAAACGAAAATTTTGTATTTTAGTTAAATTTTTGGCGGCCAAACTATATAAATTTGGGGGGTTTTCAGCAGCCAAAGGGGGGGAGAAATATCAAGAAAAGCAAGAAAGTTGCAGACCTAAAAAAAGATACAAAAAGGTGAGAATTAAGCGAGAGTTCAAAGAGTGAGTTAGTCGCAAGGAAGAGGAAAAGAGTTCGAGATAGTCTTGGTGCCCTTCGAAGTTCGACGTGAGAGCCAAGGAGTTCGTGACGGTGCTGCCTCAATCAAGAACCTCTTTAAAGTAGAGTTTCCCCTATTCTTTACACTCTTCCTTTGATTATTTTGGCTTAAACATGTTGCTTCACGCTATGAGTGGCTAAACTCTTTAGTTTTAGGGTTTTGATGAATTGTTTGTGAATTCATGTTAATTTTGTAGACTCATGGTTTTGTTTAAATAAATTATGCTTTTCATTGTTATTGTGTTTAATTCTTGAGGATTGGCCATCTTCACATGCTAGGTTAGATGTATGATTGAGAAATTATATGTTTAATTTGACCTATAACAATGAATCGTTGTTAATCTATCACGAGAGTAGTTAGGTTGCCAATCAAAGTTGCTAAAGACTAGTTTTAATGCCATGTAATTGTGTATTGGTTTTAAGAGATTAACAATCAATCGAGTTGCATGAGAAAGAGTTGTCTTTGAGAGAAGATAACTTGGAATTATGTTTCTAGACTTAGGCATAGAAATTACAATAAAATCCATGAAATCTATAATTTTGCTTGATGAAATAAACAAGGATTCGAAACCCTAGAACTCTCTTTGACTTTTGCAATACTCCCTTTGATACTTTCATTGCTTGATTTTTATTTTTCCCTAACTCATAAAATTGAATTTCGATCCTCAAATAAAATTGATTCAATTCTAGAATAGCTAAGTAACTTAAACATTCCCAATGGGATCTCTAGTGGAACGATACTCGGACTTAACCGTTTTATATTATAACTTGACCTGTACACTTGCGGTTAACACTAAAAGTGCACCATCAAGTTTTTGGCGCCGCTGCCGGGGATCCAAAGAACGGTTTTTGTTATTTAATATTCATTAGAATTGATAGACCTTAATTTGAGGTGTATATTATGTGATCGTTTATTTTTTGTTTATTTTATATAATTGTTTTTTTTTATTTTATTTATTTTGATAGTCTATGCCTCGCGATAATACTAACCTCCTTTCTTTTGATCCCGAGATTGAAAGGACGTGTAGAAGAAATCTAAGGGCCCAACTTAATCAAACCACGGAGATGGCGGAGGAGATACCCAAGGCAATTAGAGGCTACTTTCAACCCACGTTACCGGCAAGCCAACTCGAAATAGTGAATGTGCCTATCAATGTCAACAATTTTGAGTTGAAACCGGGATTGATCCAAATGGCTAGGGAGCTAGCCTTTAGAGGAAGTACCAATGAAGATCCTCACAAGCACTTACGATCCTTCTTGGAGATATGCGGAACGGTAAAGATGAATGGTGTTTCTAATGATGCTATTAAACTAAGACTTTTTCCCTTCTCTTTGCAGGACCGTGCTAAGGATTGGTTGGAAACGATACCTTCGGATTGTTGGGTTGTATGTCCTACTTTGTAAATAGGTGATTTTTAGTACATATAAAGTTATTCAAGTGAATTAATTATTTATCAACTCTAAATCTAATTAAACTACGAACCCTTGGCTACTATCATGAGTACTTGGACTTTATGTGGAGACATAAACAAGATCAAGTTCGAGTAAGTAGCCTCAATAGTCTATAGTACATGGATTAGGTTGGGTACCTCTTCCTGGAGACACTATTAAATACGACCCGCTTCATGATTGTTACAAATATTGTAAAGTGTCATAAATGAAGTGATTCTGATTTGATCATGTAGAGACATGTGAGCGGGGGTATTCTACATAATGAGATTGTGTAAGACTGACCCTGAAATAATTACTGTTACGTATTAACACCGTTTACGATTAACACTGATTAATTTCACTTATCGATGACCTAGATAACTTGATCTGAATCTTGAGCTATCTATGAACTCCTATTTATTCAGAATTATCCCTTGATCTACATAGGTAAGAGTAAGCTCAATAGTGCTGCTCAACATTCCTCCTATTTCAGGGATAAGACTGGGTAGATAGTTGGGAACATAGAATTTGCAAAACGAAATTCACTCCTACCCAACTTAGGGATAGAAGAAAGGTTGTTCTCTTAAGTGTTGTTCCCAGGACTTGAACAAGGGGCCCCATCCTCTCACTGGCCCGAGAGGGAATGGATTTAGTGATTAGATCCTAAATTAATTGTTCATTAGAGGGACAATGGTACTTAAGGAGAAAAGATGTAACTCAGAGGTAAATCGGTATTTGACCTAGCTGAAGTTATGAACAACCTGTGAAGGATTGACTTATCGATGACGGTTATATCAAATGGACACAAATATATCTACAGTGAGGAGAGTGCAACTACGGGCTTTAGTGGAGTGTCCCGTTAGTTAACGAATGTTGGTTAACTAGGTTAAAGAGTTTGGCCAGTTAATCTCGGATCGTTGGAGCTCATGATCTATAGGTCCATTAGGTCCCTCTACTAGCTCATAAATGGACTAAAATCTTAGATAATGTGGTGAATAAGTTTGAATCGTTCAAATCTTGGCTTAAGGAATGAAAGTTAGATATATACGATATATCGGCGTTTAATTACGAATTCAACGTACAAATAGAGTTAATTATAATATTTAAATATAATTTAAATATTAATCATATGAATAGGCATTCATATCGGTTTTTTTTTTAGAAAAATCGGGACAAGTGGGAAAAATAATATTATTTTCTTATTTAATATTAAAATAATAATATTTAATTAATTAAATATTAAATTATTTTTATTTAATTATTTAATTATCTTTTTGAAATTAAAAATCAATTTTAATTCAATTTTGGAAATTCATTGAAAATTGATTTTAAAATTAATTTTTGAAGATTGGATTTTCCCACTAACTAAGCTAGGAGCTTGGTTGTCTTCTTCACAATTAACCAACAAATTAACCATTTTGTGTTGTCAAATTTTGATGCAATTGGATTGCATGTTATTCTTTAATAAATAGAGATGATTTTGACATAAAAATGGTTAAGAATTTTGTGAAATTAAGGGTTAATTTTGCAAAATTCCATCCATTGTTCATCTTCTTCCCAACCTTCACTCTTTCTCAAATTCACCACAAATTTGGATCCCACCATCCAATCTAAGCCTAGAGAATAGTAGAGAAGACTCTTGTGGTGGTCTACAACCAAGTGGTGCTGAAATTCATCAAGAATTGAAGGAGAATTTGGAGCTTCAAGGGTAAGTGTTCTTGAAACTTTGGTTTTTCTTCTTAATTGCATGTTTAATCCTCTAAATTGAGCATCTTAGAGTGAAAATTGATCAAATTAACTTCTGCTGCATGCTCATTAATCTATCACGGATAGCATCATGTTGTTCGTATTTTTATGTGTAAAACAACCCAACGCAAGGTGCTAAAATATATGGTTATGCGTTTAACATGTCATGTTTTGATCATGCAATGCGTTCTATTATTATGCGTTGGTCTTGTCAAGTTTTCCTATTCCTCTACCCAAGTATAAGTAAAGTAATAGGTGTTCTCGGTGAGTTCGAGGTCGAACACAGGGATTATGTTGATTTGGTTTTAATTGGATTGCATGCGTTACAGAGGTAACCAACAATTGTTTGAATTTGTGTTTTTAATCTAAAGAAAGCAGATGTTTGTACACTAAACTAACAGTTTTGGAATATGGGAAGCATGCGACACAGCAAGTTCAGTTAAGATGTGTGTGAATGGATAAAAAAAAAAGGGTTCAGGTTGATTAACATCTAACAACGGAAATGCACAGTAGTACTCTATTCATACTTGCAACTCTTCTCCCGGTTGTCAGCCGCTATGCGTTATATGTCTATAACGTAAAGGAGAATGTTAAGAACCAAGGTTGTCCCCGTAGACAGGTAACACTACTTGGCCCTTGTCAATTGAGTTCCACAATCACTTACCCTCTCGAGCAGTCTGATTATTACTACTTATATCGATTTGTCAGATGGATATAAGCATCGGATTAAGCTCGCAATTGACAAGTTAGAAGAGTTACACTGCGATCCCTAGTTAGATGCTAACGCAACCCTAGACCCTCGAGTGATTAGTTACTCATGACTTGAAAGTATAAAGTGGACAGATGAGAAAAGTGAATAGACATGGAAGATAATTGTATTGATGAAACGGATACAACTTTAGATAAGCTCAATTCCTTGTCACAAATCTAAAATCAAGAAGAAAACTAAGCAAGAAAGAAAGGAAGGCGTCAATGTCTTGAGTCGCCCGGATGGAAGCGTGATGATTTGCTGTGAAGTGGTGCGGCGGATGGAAGACTCTTCTCTCTCGAGCTATTTGTCTCCGGTTGAAGTCTAAGAGAACTCTGTTGTCACTTATGGAGTTCTTCCGAGAATCAACAACCTTTCTCCTCTCGCAGAGCTGCCCTTTTATACATGCTGAAATCGCAGTTAATGGCAGATCGACTTGATTGGTGGCGAGATTGATACTGCGTCCATCTCGCCTGATTGCGTGATTGTCGGGCTAATTAAGATCCACCACTCAAGCTGCAAATCATGTCTGTCAATCATCCGTCAATCTCTCAAGATTCTGATCTGATTCTCAGCGCCTTGCCGTTACGGTTGTCTACGCGTCCATGCATAGTTTGGCCTATGTCAACGCGTCGTAGGTTGCTAATGCGTAGTTATGCGTTGAGTTGTTGTTAACGCGTCGTCAGGTTGTTTGCCTTCCGTTCAGATCATGCGTCCATGAAGAACAGATTGCTAACGTATCGTCCTGCGTTAATAAGTCATCAGCGCAACGTCTGCATTCCTGCATGAAAACATGCGTTTTAGGCTTAACAAGTGGTAAAATCAATATTTTCATCAAAATTCAAGAGTATAACGCAAAGGAAGATTTATTAATGGAATTTATCATCAACTACCGCATGCTTCTCTTATTTAAACTCTATTTATCTATGAAAAAGGCTATAATAACTTGTATTTCTACAAGTTATCACATCACAACATGGGAGATCTTAGCTCAAGCTTTCTTGAACAAATATTTTCCACCGGCTAAATCTCAAAGACTAAGGACGGAGATTGGAACATTCCGCCAACTTGAGGATGAACAATTATATGAGGCTTGGGAAAGGTATAAGGACCTCTTGAGAAGATGCCCTCAACACGGGTACCCAGATTGGTTGCAAATTCAACTCTTCTACAATGGATTAGCAAGCTCCACCAAATCCATCTTAGATGCAACCGCCGGAGGGTCAATTTTTTCAAAGAATGCTCAAGAAGCCTACACCATATTAGAAGACTTGGCCAATACATCTTACAATTGGCCATGTGAACGGTCTTCTCCAAACATCCCAAGAGCCGCCGGATTGTATGAGGTGGATGAGGTAAATTCTCTCAGAGCTCAAATGGCTTCTCTTACTAATGCTCTTTCTAGATTAACTGCAGGAGGCCAAGCTCAAACAAATCCACCATCTATAGCCTCTCTTGCCGCGTTGGCATTGGAAATGGGCGTACAAGGAGATAATGAGACGGCCAACTATGTTGATAGAGGACATTATAGGAGTCATCAACATCAACAACTTCCAACTCACTACCATCCTAACTTGAGGAACCATGAAAATTTTTCTTATGCTAACAAAAGGAATGTTTTGCAAGGTCGTCCTGATTTATCCAATGTAGGTCCATCCCACACCGAAAAGAAGTCTAACTTAGAAGATTTGATGATAGAGTTCATAAAAGAATCAAGAGGAAGGACAACCGCATTGGAAAGCACAGTACAAAGTCATGGTAAGGCCATTCAAAACATCGAGGTACAAATAAGCCAAATCGCCACTTCCCTCCAAACAATGCAAAGGGAAAATTTCCTAGTTGTCCCGAGATAAATCCAAAAGAGGAGTGCAAGGCCATGACTTTGAGGAGTGGGAAAAAGCTGTCCACTCCTTTGATCATTGATGAGGATGAAGAGCAAAAGGTAGATGACACTATCCAAGAGCCAATTCTAGAAGATGAACCAAAGATCCTAGAAAAGGAGGTAAAGGTAAAAGAGTCAACATCTTCAAGTAAGTCATCTAACCCTCTACCTTTTGTACCTAATACTATGCCATATCCTTAACGTTTTAAAAAGAAAGAAATAGACTCACAATTTGCTAAATTTCTTGAGTTATTTAAAAAGCTTCATATTAACATTCCATTTGCTGAGGCTTTAGAGCAAATGCCCAACTATGCTAAATTCATGAAATATGTCTTATCTAAAAAGAAAAAGTTTGGGCAATATGAGATGATTAGCATGACAGAGGAATGCAGTGCGGTGCTACAAAAGAAGCTACCACAAAAATTGAAAGATCCAGGGAGTTTTACTATACCTTGTACTATTGGTTCTTTAAATGTTACTAGAGCTCTTTGTGATCTTGGTGCTTCTATTAATTTGATGCCTTTATCTGTCTATAGGAAACTCAACATTGGAGAGGTCCAACCTACCACCATCACCCTGCAACTTGCTGACAGATCATTAGCTTATCCTAAAGGTATTGTTGAAGATGTATTAGTTAAAGTTGACAAATTTAACTTCCCTGCAGATTTTGTAGTATTGGACATGGAGGAGGACTCTGAGATTCCTATCATACTTGGGAGGCCATTCCTAGCAACTGGAAAGGCTATCATAGATGTCCAACAAGGGAAGTTGACTCTAAGGGTAAATGATGAAAATGTTGTATTTGATATTTACAAGTCCTTGAGTCATCATGATGAGAGTAGTCCTTGCCATGCTATAGACATAATTGATCATACTATTTTTAAGCATGTAGAGGTTATGTTGGCTAATGATCATCTAGAACAAAGCATAATAGATGTTGAAAATGCAGATACAATCTTGGATGAAATAGCATTTTATGCTAGGTGGTTAGATAGGTTGCCAATATGTTCTAAAATAGATAAACCTATACCTTTAGCTCCCTTGCATGTTGTGAATGATATTGAGAAGCCTAAGCTTGAATTAAAAGTGTTACCTCTTCATTTAAAATATGCATTCTTAGATGATTTATCTTCTTTACCTGTTATAATATCTTCTGATCTTAATTCTGTGGAAGAAGAAAAATTGTTGAAAGTATTGAGGGATCATAAATCTGTCATTGGTTGGTCTATTGAGGACCTTAAAGGTATTAGTCCGTCGGTCTGTATACACAGAATCTTGATGGAAGATACCTTTAAACCATCAATAGAGCACCAAAGGAGACTTAATCCCACCATGAAGAAGGTAGTTAAGAAAGAAGTGCTCAAGCTTTTGAATGCAGGAATCATATATGCCATATCTGACAGTCCATGGGTAAGTCCTGTTCAAGTGGTACCCAAGAAAGGTGGCATGACTGTGGTTAAAAATGAAAAAGATGAAATGATAGCCACTAGAACTGTGACAGGATGGCGTGTATGCATTGATTATAGGAAGTTGAACAAAGCTACTAGAAAAGATCATTTTCCCCTTCCTTTTATAGATCAAATGCTTGATAGACTTGCAGGTTATTCTCATTATTGCTTCCTAGATGGATATTCAGGTTATAACCAAATTGTCATTGCTCCTGAGGATCAAGAAAAAACGACATTTACATGTCCCTATGGGACATTTGCTTTTAAGAGAATGCCATTTGGTTTATGTAATGCTCCTGCCACTTTCCAACGTTGTATGATGTCTATTTTCAGGGGCTCATCGAAGATATAATGGAGGTTTTTATGTATGATTTTTCCGTATTTGGGTCTTCATTTGATTCTTGTCTTGTTAATCTAACTCGTGTTTTGCAGAGGTGTCAAGATGCTAACCTTGTTCTAAACTGGGAGAAGTGTCACTTCATGGTGACGGAAGGCATCGTCCTGGGGCACAAAGTCTCTAAAAAAGGATTGGAGGTGGATAGGGCTAAAATAGCTGCCATTGAACAACTGCCACCCCCTACCAATGTGAAAGGAGTCAGAAGCTTCCTAGGGCATGCAGGGTTTTACAGGAGATTTATTAAAGATTTTTCTAAAATTGCTAAACCCTTGAGTAATTTACTAGAAAAGGAAGCTAAGTTTATTTTTGATGATGCATGTCTACTAGCTTTTAATACTCTGAAGGAAAGACTAATTGCTACACCTATTATTGTTGTACCAGATTGGAGTCAATCTTTTGAGATCATGTGTGATGCTAGTGATTATGCTTTAGAAGCTGTTTTAGGCCAACGTAGAGATAACATGTTTAGGGCAATTTATTATGTTAGTAGGACTCTTGATAATACTCAACATAAATACACTACTACTGAAAAAGAACTACTAGCTGTTGTGTTTGCCCTTGGTAAATTTAGATCATACTTGCTTGGCTCTAAAATAGTGGTGCATACTGACCATGCTGCTTTAAAGTATTTGTTTGTTAAGAAAGATTCCAAACCTAGGCTAATGAGATGGATATTATTGTTACAGGAATTTGACTTAGAAATCAAAGACAGGAAAGGATGTGAAAATGTGGTTGCAGACCACTTATCTAGAATTGAGAATGAAGATGCTAAATCATGGCCCCCAATTGTTGATATGTTCCCTGATGAACAACTGTATCAGGTAAAAGATAGTTTGCCCTGGTTTGCTGACATAGTTAATTATCTTGTAGGAGGACATTTGCCACCTGACATGAACTATCAACAAAAGAAAAGATTCCTACACAATGTTAAGTCTTACCATTGGGAGGACCCACTTCTCTACAAGGTTTGTGCCGACAATATGATAAGAAAGTGTGTGCCTTAAGAGGAAGTGGTAAGTATTCTAAATTCATATCATGCCTCACCCTATGGAGGTCATTTTGGACCCACTAGAACTGCAGCCAAGGTACTTCAGTCAGGATTTTATTGGCCATCCCTTTTTAAAGATTGTTATACCTTTGTTAAGTCATGTGATAGGTACCAACGTACTCGCAATATTTCTAAACAACATGAGCTTCCAATGAAACCTATCTTGGAAGTGGAGCTATTTGATGTTTGGGGTATTGACTTTATGGGGCCTTTTCCTATTTCTTCTAATGGTTACCTATACATTCTAGTTGCAGTAGATTATGTATCCAAATGGGTAGAAGCCATAGCCACTAGGACCAATGATGCTCGCACTGTTTTAAAATTCTTGCATAAAAACATTTTCACACGTTTTGGTACACCTAGAGCTATTATTAGTGATGAGGGTTCTCACTTTTGTAATAAACTGTTTGAATCCATGATACAAAAATATAATGTTAATCATAAAATTGCTACAGCTTATCCATCCTCAAACTAATGGCCTTGCTGAGTTATCTAACAGGGAAATCAAGCAAATTTTGGAAAAGACAGTCAAGACCAATAGGAAGGATTGGGCCCATAAGCTCGATGATGCACTGTGGGCCTACCGCACAGCTTTCAAAACTCCAATTGGTACTTCCCCGTATAGGTTGGTGTTTGGAAAGGCTTGTCACTTATCGGTAGAGCTCGAGCATAGAGCTTATTGGGCCATCAAGAAGCTGAACATGGATTTCGAGAAAGCCGGTGAGAAACGCCTCTTAGAACTCAATGAGATGGAGGAGTTCCGTGCTCAAGCTTATGAGAATGCCAAACTTTACAAAGAGCGCACTGCGAGATGGCATGACAAGAAGATCACCTCACGAATCTTCCTTCCAGGACAAAGAGTATTACTTTTTAACTCACGTTTACGCTTGTTTCCAGGAAAGCTTAGGACACGATGGTCGGGACCCTTTATCATTGTCAAGGTATCCCCACACGGAGCCGTGGAACTACAAGGTAACGATGGAACAACCTTCAAAGTGAATGGTCAACGATTAAAGCACTACATCGGTGATGAAGAATGCGTACTTGAGAACCTGGCTTTCACTGCATGATCTATTAGTCTCGTCTAGCTAAAAGACGTTAAACCAAGCGCTTATTGGGAGGCAACCCAATTTTATTGCTTTCTTTACTTTTCTTTTTATTTTATAAATCTTGGAGTCACTCATATGCTTTATCTCTCAGGAACGTGGTTCATCACACAAAGTACTCCTTACACCAAGCCTGTTTGGTGGCTTCCCGCTTGCTCCCAGGCTTGCTCTTTCCTTGTTAGATGCTCTTATGCATTGGGGACAATGCATGATTCTAAGTTTGGGGTGGGAGGTGTCTTTCGTACTTTTGTGTGTTTTCTTATCCTGCTATGCATGTTAGTGAAGGTTTTAATGATCATATGCATGTCAATTTTTTGAAAAAATTTTTGAAAATTTTGGAGCTTTCAAAGTTAATGAAAATGTTGTTTATGGTTGTGTGCCTTGATGTTGATTGCCATGATGAGATTCGAATTTGCATGATAGATGACTTATTGTAGAAATAGAATAGCACTATCTTGAGTTAAATTCATTTAAGTCCCTCTTAAAATCTCTCATATTCTTGAGCACGTAGCCACTTTTATTTAGAATCTTTAACTGAAAAAAGGATTAAGTTGGGTGTATTTGGTTGTCACTTCGAAAGGCCCCACCGGTTAGAGAGTGGAAATGCATGATAGCTTGTAATCTTAGACTAAGGAAAAAGAAAAGAGTATACATGCTTTGAGAAAAGAAAAAGTGTACACAAAATATATGAGCTTTATTTGTCTATCTTTTTAAAAGTTAAACTTGTAATGAGTATGCATGGATAGGGGTAAAAAGAGCTGCCTTTGCTGTGATCAGTAAGAACGCCTGGGAATTGACTAGGTACGAGTCCCTACAGTGAATGTGTGAAAGCTAGTGCCTCTAGGTAAAAGAATGCAAGTTTGGGCCCATGAAAAAAAAAAATATATATGATTGAAAGGTACCTTAGTGGACATATTACTCACTTGAATGCATGAAAGCTTGAAGATTGGTGCATGAGCTAGAGTAGGGGGAAAACTAAAGAAACTCTCTTAAGTCCTAATTTGAGCTCTAGTATTTTAAATTGAAGGAGGCTTGCACACACACACATGGGAGATAGCAAGATTTGGCCTTGAATAATTATAACAATATAGATATGCTTGCATGTTTCTACTTAAGCTCTGAATGCTATTCTCTGAGACATGAGTCAATTGCACACTTCTTCATCTAAACTCCCTATTATTTGATTTTATTCTTTGCTCGGGACTAGCAAATCTCTAAGTTTGGGGTGTTGATAAGCACTTGAAAAGTGCTTTATATTCTCTCAAATTAAGAGAGTTTTATATTAGATTTCACTTGTTTGCTAGTGATTTTCAGGTTAAAACGAGGAAAATTAGAAGAAACGACTAAAAGATCAAAACCGAGCAAGAATACGACGAAAAAGATCTGAAAACGCATCCTTGTTGAACGCAGGGCAGCGCCGCGGCACTAAGACAGCGCTGCCGCGGCGCTAAAGCATAAACGCATCAGCATGGACGCAGAGTAGCATCGCGGCGCCAAGATGGCGCTGCCTCGACGCATCCTTGGTGAACGCAAGACAGCGTCGCGGCGCTAAAACCCGAGAGCAACTTATTTTTGGTCGCAACTCTAGCGCCGCGGCGCTATGGGACAGCACCGCGGCGCCAGCGTTAATTAAACGAAAATTTTGTATTTTAGGTTAAATTTTTGGCTGCCAAACTATATAAATTTGGGGGGTTTTCAGCAGCCAAAGGGGGGGAGAAATATCAAGAAAAGCAAGAAAGTTGCAGACCTAAAGAAAGATACAAAAAGGTGAGAATTAAGCGAGAGTTCAAAGAGTGAGTTAGTCGCAAGGTAGAGGAAAAGAGTTCAAGATAGTCTTGATGCCCTTCGAAGTCCGACGTGAGAGCCAAGGAGTTCGTGACGGTGCTGCCTCAATCAAGAACCTCTTTACAGTAGAGTTTCCCCTATTCTTTACACTCTTCCTTTGATTATTTTGGCTTAAACATGTTGCTTCACGCTATGAGTGGCTAAACTCTTTAGTTTTAGGGTTTTGATGAATTGTTTGTGAATTCATGTTAATTTTGTAGACTCATGGTTTTGTTTAAATAAATTATGCTTTTCATTGTTATTGTGTTTAATTCTTGAGGATTGGCCATCTTCAAATGCTAGGTTAGATGTATGATTGAGAAATTATATGTTTAATTTGACCTATAACAATGAATCGTTGTTAATCTATCACGAGAGTAGTTAGGATGCCAATCAAAGTTGCTACAGACTAGTTTTAATGCCATGTAATTGTGTATTGGTTTTAAGAGATTAACAATCAATCGAGTTGCATGAGAAAGAGTTGTCTTTGAGAGAAGATAACTTGGAATTATGTTTCTAGACTTAGGCATAGAAATTACAATAAAATCCATGAAATCTATAATTTTGCATGATGAAATAAACAAGGATTCGAAACCCTAGAACTCTCTTTGACTCTTGCAATTCTCCCTTTGATACTTTCTTTGCTTGATTTTTATTTTTCTCTAACTCATAAAATTGAATTTCGATCCTCAAATAAAATTGATTCAATTCTAGAATAGCTAAGTAACTTAAACCTTCCCAATTGGATCTCCAGTGGAACGATACTCGGACTTAACCGTTTTATATTATAACTTGACCCGTACACTTGCCGGCGTGCTAACATATTCAAGGAATGCATCACTGGACGCAAAATCGATTGTTGCAGATATGTTTGCACTGTCTCCCAATCGAGATCAAGTTGGGCTTCTTGCTGTTGTGGTTGCGTTGGTGGTTGAGGAAGGTTTGGCTGAGGGCGAGGAGTTGATGGAGTTTCGTCAAATGCAGGGATGATGGACGCATAGAAGTCGCGCCAAAATCCCTATAGTGTGAGTCATCAACTCTTATTGAGGAGATTGGGGAGGGGGCTTTGTGGAAGGTTTTGGGTGATGCGTTTTGGGAGGAGGTGGAGGTGGTTTTGGGCAATGCGTCTCTGTAGGAGGTGGAGGTGGTGTTGGTTCTCTTATATTTGTTGGAAGTGGGGGTGAAGAGCTTGACGTTGGGGAAGTTCTAATGGTGGCATCAGGACTTGCCACAGCCTTGCGTTTCAGCTTGGATGGCTTCCCCTTCTTCTGCGTTTGCGGCTTCGGAGGCGGAATGGGTTGATGAGGTCTTTTGGTGGCCTTGGCAGGCTCTGGCAAATGTTGTGATCCCCTCATCAACCGACACAGGGTCTTATGGGCGATTACGCCACTGACTTCAATCATCTTTTCTGCGTCTAACACTTCCGTTAGCCCTCCGATGGAAGCATTGGCGTACAGATTCATGATAAGAGTGGGGAAAAAGAGTTGGCCTCTTGGCTTGTTAAATACCCCTCTTATCTGCGCCGCGATTATGCATCCAACATCAAGGGGGATGCGACGCATAATGCAGTAAGCTGCCATCACCCGATCCCTTGATACTGTTTTGTCATGCGTTGTAGGGATCATCCGCTTCTTCATTAGGCACACCCACAGGTTCGCCTCTGGTTTTAGGCTGCTAGCAGATAGTGTTTTGATACCTGTGGGTGAAACGTCCCACTTAGCCCCAGGCTTCGCCAATACTCGGATTGTGTCTTCCATTAACTCCAGTGGAGTTGATTCTATAATTTTGTTTCCTTCCGCATCCGAGTTGTCCCTCAACTGATATATTGCGTTTATTTCTCTTGCATTGAATGGGGCTTCAGTTTCTTCAACTACCACCACGTCTTCCTCTTCATCTATGCGTCCATTATAAAAACTTTGGACTAAGTCAGGTTGAACCCAAGAGGTGCTGGAATAGAAGTTTCTCCAGCCGTGGTGGTCGATGATTTCCGTGATGTATGGCGGCAATGGGGCTTCTTCCAGGAAAAATCCCACCTCTATCATCAAATCAGGGAACGACTTGCGTCTCCCTTTTCCTTCCTTCTTATTTGGTGACGCATCAGCCACCTTAGCTTTTCCTTTGGCCTTAGCAGGGATTTCATCCACTGTTCTTTGTTTGCTCTTGGCCACTTCAGCTGGTTTCTCAGTCACCTTCTCCTTCCCTTTGTGTTTCTCTTTGTGCGTGCTTGGGAGTTTGGTGACTGACACCTCTTCTTCTTTCTTCTTCTTCTTCTTCAAGGTGCTAACACCTTGCTTCTCTCTCGCATCCTCCCCGATGCGTTCCTTCCTTGTAGGCGAGTGGTGCCTACTTCTCTTCTTCTATTTCTTCTTGCCCTCCCTCTTTTCTTGGGCTTTTATTCTAGCAGCCATCTCCTCATCCTCTTCTATTTGCAGCTCTATCTCGAGCTCCTCGGCTGCTTTTTCTATTCTTTCTTCTTCCCTCATTTCCTCTTCAAATGCCATTGCGGCTTCGTCTATTTGAGGATCAGGAAGGCCTTGCGTTTCCTCTTCTTCTTGAGGCCGCACTTCCTTGCGCGCCTTCTTGCTGGACAATGCGTCCTTTGCAATCTTCTCAGCTTCTTTTCTAAGGGCCCTGAGCTCTTTCCTCAACGTGGCCCTCTTCTTCTTCATCTTCTCTGCCAGCCTATCAAAGGATGTTGCCGCAATTGGGGACTCAGAACCGTCTCCTTGCTCTGTGCTTTTAGGCTCTTCATCCTCGGCGGTTTCTTGTGATACCCTTCTTTTCTTCCTTAACAAGGGTACCACTTCCTCTTCCTCTTCTCTTCCTCTCTTGGCCTCTGCGGCCAACACGACCTTTCTGATAGGTCCTTCATTGGAGTCCAGGGTCATCCCCTCAGGACTGATAGACACAGGGACAGACCCTTGCGTTTCATGTGGCTCGCCTACGACCTCCTTGCTGTAGGCGGCTTCTCCTTCCTTGTCTCCCCCATTCTTTTCACCCTCTTGAGTCTCTTTTAACTGTTTCTGGACTTCTCTTATTAGCGAGGGTGATTCCCTTCTTGCGTCTGAGACGGTTGCGTCCATTGGGTCACGCAATTCGCTAAGGATTTTGGCTATCCATGCGTCTGGGGATCGTGCGGAGTTCACTTCTCCTACTATGACAGCCACTTCTTCAACTTCTCTCCCCATCTCTTCGGTCTCTCTTGTGCTAGGTGGACGCGATAGGGGCAAGGGCTGGTTGACCTCCCCGTCATCCTCCCTACCCTTTGCTTCCCTTTCTTCCTGAGCTATTCGCTCCAAAATATCGCCGAATACTTCTCGTTCTTCTCTTCGGCGCACTTCACTGCTTCCGTACAGTGTGCTAGCTTCATCGCGAACCGTTCCAGGACCCGGTTGCTCTGCCTCGGAGTTTTCTGTACTTAGTCGTTGGCTTCCGGCATTGAAGTTTGTGGTGGAAAACTCCCTCACGTTCTTCATTTTTGGCCTAGAGATGCAGAATTTAACTCGGCTCTTGGGTTTCGGAGTTGGTACGGGGTCGATTCGACTCAAGGGTTGGATATTTAGGACTTCCACACGGTCGTCGGAGTCAACGTTGACTACTGGTGGACGAGTTGAGGGTCTGATGAATGGTCGAAAAAATGGGTTTATGGGCGGTCTTTGGGCAGTAGCCCTAATTCGCGATGCCGAAAAGGTTGGGATAAATGGTGGGCTGGGATTTGGAGGTCTTGGGCGGATCGGAGAAGCAAAAGGCCTCACAGGTCGAGTGGGTTGGAAAAATGGCAGAAAGAAAAATGGAGATCGAAATACCTCAGGTGATGATGAAGAAGATGGAGCCGAATACTGGGTAGCGTACGAAGAAATTGGGGAAACGTCGCCGGCGGGGTGTTCTTGATTTTGGGAGTCTGGTTGGCTCGACATAGACATAAATGCGGAACACAAATCGCCGGAGTTTTGGAGGTGAAGGGTTTCGAAAATGGAAAAATGGGAAATCGAATCGCGTGATAAAGGCTAATTGGGCAGTCAGTAATAAATGCAGATATGCAGAATCCGAAATCCCACTGATCTAGGCAGATTTTATTGAGCCGCACACCCATCAAGTGTGATGGGCGGCTAATTAATGCAAATAGAGCACTTGAGTGTTTTAGCACTTGAGTGTTTTTTTTGGGAAAAACGCGTAGACTCAAAAGACATATACGTTTCACCTATTGCTCTATCTAAAACGCAGTGAACTAATGATAAACGCATAACTGATGAACGCATGGTTCTCAGGTCAAAGTATGCGTTGGAAGTTAAGTATTATGCGTTTTGACAAAAGAATTTACGGCTCTAACCTCACCCCTAATCTTAACTTGATAAACACAGAAATCGTTTATCGCTAAACGCATAGTTCAATGATGCGTTTAAATCAAATAGTTTACATTAAAGCTCAATGCCTAGTTTCATGCTTATCTAACTGAAATTAAAGAAAAAGAAATAAATACTAAAAAAAAGTACAAGCAGAAGAAAGAAAGCAAAATACAATAAAATAAAAAAATAAATACTAGAACAAGTTCGAATAAAAGTAAAGCAAGGGTGAAAGAAAGCGTCCCTGAAAAGAAAAGGCATTCGGCAACGCAGGTACCTTTCAACGCAAGCTCAGTCATTACACTCGCGTAGGTCAATGGAGGTTTTGTCAATTTCGAACTCTCAAATGTGGTAGGGTTTTACCCTTTGTCCATTGACCTTGAAGGAAGTAGTTCCGTCTTCGTTTGTTAGCTTGACAGCACCATGTGGGAACACTTTCTTGATTATGAATGGACCAGACCAGCGAGACTTCAGCTTACCTGGAAATAAACGCAACCTTGAATTAAATAACAGGACCTTCTAGCCGACGTATAGAGTTTTCTTACTAATATTTTTGTCGTGCCATTTCTTGGTCCTTTCTTTATACAGCTTTGCGTTTTCGTAAGTTGAATGTCTCCACTCCAGGAGTTCGTTTAATTGAAGCTTTCTGGCTTCGCCGCTTGCGTCCTGGTCTAGATTGAGCTTCTTCATGGCCTAGATGGCCTTGTGTTCCAGCTCAAGCGGGAGATGGCATGCTTTCCCAAACACCAGCGCATAGGGTGACATGCCTATAGGTGTTTTGAATGTCGTTCTGTATGCCCATAGAACTTCATCTAATCTCTCCGTCCAATCTTTCCTTGATGTGCTCACGACTTTTTCAAGTATGGACTTGATCTCCCGGTTTGTTATTTCAGCTTGGTCGTTTGTCTATGGGTGATAAGCATTTGCTACCCTGTGCGAGACATTAAATTTTGTCAGTAAATTAGTGATTATGCGATTTATAAAATGTGTACCTTCATCACTAATGATCACCCTTGGTGTCCCAAATCGAGAGAAGATTTGTTTCTTTAAGAACTTGGACACTGTGTTTGCGTCGTTCTTTGCACAGGCTGCTGCTTCTACCCATTTTGATTCGTAGTCAACCGCTACTAGGATATATTGATTACCGCAAGAAGGAGGAAATGGTCCCATAAAATCGATTCCCCACACGTCAAACAACTCAACTTCCAGTATTGAATTCAGAGGCATCTCAATCGGTTGGAAATGTTGCCTGTTCTCTGACAACGATCGCAAGCCACCGCATATGCCCTTGTGTCTTTGAATAATGTGGGCCAGAAATACCCACTTTGCAACACCTTTGCAGCTGTTCTCTGCACTCCAAAGTGTCCTCCGTAAGGTGCTTCATGGCAGCTTCTCAAAATGCTATGCGTTTCATATTCTGGAACGCATTGACGCAGGATATGGTCGGAGCCAAGTCTGTATAGATATGGCTCATCCCAGCAGTAGAACTTACTTTCATGTTGGAGCTTTTTCTTTTGTTGAGCATTGAATTCTTCAGGTCATTGGTTGCAGACCAGGTAATTTACTATGTCTGCATACCACGGTTCCTGACTCTCTGCGTTCATGACGTGCTCGTCTGGGAATCGTTCCTTTGTATCACTCCAACTTTCCTAGACCTCTTTATTTTCCAACCAAGACAGGTGGTCCGCAACCTGATTCTCGGTTCCCTTTCTGTCTTTAACATTTCCTTCTCAGTAGTAGTGTAGTTCTCCTAAGACGCATTCAATGTTTTACTAGCATAATAGATGGGGTGCATTATTTTCTCTTTTCTTTGCCCCAATACTGCTCCCATTGCATGGTTGCTTGCGTCGCACATTAATTCAAATGGCAGAGACCAGTCAGGTGCAACTAAAATTGGTGCTGAAATTAGAGCTTGCCTTAAAGACTCGAACGCATTTAGGCATTTACCGTTGAAATTGAATTCCCTGTTGGCTTCCAGTAGCTCGCTCAGTTGTTTTGCTACTTGCGAGAATCCTTTGATGAATCTTCTATAGAAGCCCGCATGGCTTAGGAAACTTCGCAAAGTCTTTACATTTGTAGGGGCTGGGAGTTTTGCTATCGCATCTATTTTTGCTTGATCCACTTCAATCCAACCTTTGAGATCTTATGTCCCAACACAATACCTTCAGTGACCATGAAATGGCATTTTTCCCAGTTAAGAACTAGGTTTGTGTCTTCGCATCGCTTTAACACTCGTTCCAAGTTGGTCAAGCATTCATCGTATGATTTCCCAAATACTGAGAAGTCATCCATAAACACCTCTACTGACTGTTCCAAATCGTCGGAAAATATTGCCATCATGCACCTTTGGAACGTCCCTGGTGCGTTACATAGCCCGAATGGCATGTGTCTGAACGCAAAGGTGTCATATGGACACGTGAACGTCGTCTTCTCTTGATCTTCCGGAGCTATCATGATCTGGTTATAGCCAGAATATCCGTCCAGGAAGCAGAAAAATTCATTACCTGCCAGCCTATCTAGCATCTGGTCGATGAATGGCAGTGGAAAGTGGTCCTTCTTTGTTGTCGCATTCAGCTTGCGGTAGTCCATACAAATGCGCCAGCTGGTGACCGTTCTTGTTGGTATCAACTCATTCTTACTGTTCATGATCACTGTCATTCCCCCTTTCTTAGGTACACACTGAACTGGGCTTACCCAGCTGCTATCGAAGATTGGATAAATGACCCCTGCGTCGAGCCATTTGATGATTTCTTTCTTTACAACCTTCATTGCAGGGTTAAGCCTGCGTTGCCTTTCAACTGAGCCATCCTTCCCTTCTTCCAACCTAACTTTGTGCATGCAGTATGAAGGGCTTATTCCTCTAATGTCCGCTAGGGTCCATCCAATGGCTTTGATATGATTTTTCAATATCTCCAGCAAAGCCTTTTCACAATATGTAGTTAACGCAGCGGATATGATGATCGGTAGTGTGCTCTCTTCCCCCAAATATGCATACTTTAAATGCGTTAGCAGTGTTTTTAGCTCAAGGGTTGGCAGCTCTTCTAAGGACGACTTTGTTTTCTCCGTGGATCGGTTGCTTAAGTCTAAGCGTTCAAAGCTTGCATTGAAGATTACACCTATTTTCGCTTCTCTTCCCTCATCCATTTCGTCCAGCATTGTTTCATCTTCAGCACATGCGTCTATGATGCTTGCCTTTTCTTCAATTATATGTTCGATCATCTGGCAAGAATGAAAATCATCAGGATATTTCAACGCATTAAAAACATTAAACTTTACCTGTTGGTCGTCTACACGAATTGTTAACTCCCTTTCCTGGACGTCAATTAGGGAGCGTCCAGTAGCTAAGAAAGGTCTTCCCAGGATGATGGGCACCTCTCTGTCAGCTTCATAGTCCAGAATTATGAAGTCGGCTGGGAAGATGAATTTGTCTACCTTCACAAGAACATCCTCAATTTTTCATTCGGGATGCTTAATGGAGCGGTCAGCAAGCTGGAGTGTGACTGTGGTGGGCCGTGCTTCCCCTATACCCAACTTTTTGAATATAGACAGTGGCATTAAGTTTATGCTGGCCCCCAAGTCGCATAATGCCTGACCTACGTCCATTCCTCCTATAGAACATGGCAATGTAAAACTTCCTGGATCTTTCATTTTGGCAGGTATATTACTTTTGAATAATGCACTGCATTCCCGCGTTAATGCTACTGTCTCAAACTCTCCAAGCCTTCTCTTCTTGGATAGTATGTCTTTAAAAAATTTGACATAGCTCGGCATTTGTTCCAGGGCTTCCACCAATGGAATGTTGATGTGAAGTTGTTTGAGAACGTCCAGGAATTTTCTAAATTGGCCCTCATCATTTTTCTTCTTTAGGCGCTGAGGAAAGGGCGGACGCACAGGGGAGTGATATTTTGAGATACCGACGCAGGGTTTGCCTGCATTGCTTTTTCTCTCCCCTTTCCATTCTCTGGTTCTTGAGAGGCTGTGGTGGTTGATGATGATTGCGGTTCACTAGTTGGTGTTATTGGAGTTAGTTGTGGAGTGATGTGAGGCTGCAGATTTCCTTGCGTCCTCCGGTCTTGCGTTTCAGTGGGAAGAACCTTCCCACTCCTCAATGTCACAGCTTGACATTGTTCTTTACCGTTACCACGTGGGGCTTCGGTATTACTAGGCAATGCTCCTTGGGGTCTGACATTGTGCTCGCTTGCCATTTGTCCCACTTGAATTTCTAAATTTCGGATTGCAATGGCGTGGCTTTTTTTTTCTCCCATTTGGTTTTGGAGCATCGCTTCCAACGACTTATGGGTTTCTTCATTTTGGCTGATCGTTTGTCGCATTAGGGCTTCAAGGGATGATAATGATGCGTTTGCTGACTGGTTTCTATGCGCTTGATGCCCTTGAACACCTTGGTTGTAAACAGGGTTGTTGCTTCTCTGCGGCTGTTGCCCAGTTCCCTGTGTCTGTGGTTGGGATCCTCCCCATCCAAAGTTAGGATGGTTCCTCCAACCCGGATTATAAGTCTTCGAGTACGGGTTGTTCTGAACATAACAGACGGATTGTGGGTACAAGTGGCCCTCACTGCATTGCACACAGCTTACAGATGCTGTTGCATTCACCGTATTCATTGCGTCTATGGACGCAGCTGCTCCACCTTGGTTGTTCAACGCAATTGTTTGCAGCAAGGATGTCATATTGGCGATTTGAGCTGAAAGATTATTAGTCGCATCAGTTTCAATCATTCCAGTTTGCGTTCGTCTCTTATCCATGTACCGGGATCCATACCTATCATCTACACATTCATCAGTGTTCCTCGAAATTCTGTCGAGGATCTCCTTGGCTTGCGTATAGGTCTTGTCCATTAATCCTCCTGCTGCAGAGGCGTTAGCCACTAATTGTGATGTTTTATTCATTCCTCCATAGAAAATCTCCATATGCACACAATCAGGGATACCATTGTGGGGACAATTCCTTACAAGCCTTTTAAATCGGGCCCATGCTTCACTGAGGGTCTCCGAGGCCTTTTGCTCGAAGGTGACAATGTCTCGTCGCCTCTTTGCACTCACCGTCGGAGGAAAGTATTTTTGCATAAATTTTTCAACCATTTGACCCCAAGTTGTAATCTCGCCAGGTTCAAATGAATATGCCCATTGTCTTGCCTCATCTCTAAGAGAAAATGGGAATAGCATCAGTCTGATGCTATCTTGCGGTACTCCAGCCATAGGGAATGCGCTACATATTTCCAAGAAACTTTTCACGTGTGCATGTGGGTCTTCATTCGTTGCACCCCCAAATTGCCCTGCGGCTTGCAGCATCTGCAACATTACTAGTTTCATTTCAAACCTTCCATTACCCTCGAAGGTTGGTTGTAAAATTCCCGGTGCAAAATTGTATAGATTTGGCGACGCATACTCCCTCATTGGGTGATTTCTATCATGCGCCAAAAGAATTGGGTTTGTATTGTTGTTTGCATGATCTTGTGCATCTGCGTTCTGCCTAACCCCAGCATGAGGAGCTTGAGGTTGATTATTTTGAGCGTCCATATTCTCTTCAGTAGTTTGATTGCTTCTTCTTTGTTTATTCTATCTTATCCTTCTCCTGAAGGTCCTCTCAATCTCTGGGTCAATATCAAATGTTGGGTTGTCTCCTTCACTCATATACTGTTAGAAACTTTTGACAGAAGAGAAGCTTGCTATACTCCGTCGATTGAGGAATCCTGCAACACAATAATTCAAATAAAATAATTAAATCAATGAAATAATCCCCCGCAACGGCGCCAAAAACTTGTTGTGTTGATATTTGTAAGTGTAAATTGTACTAACGCAAGGTGCTAAATGATGTGATTATGCATTTAACATATCATGCTTTGAACATGCTATGCGTCTTCCTATTATGTGTTGGTAATCTTGTCAAGTTTTCCTATCCTTTACCCAAGTATAAGCAAAGGTGTAGGTTTTCCCGGTGAGTCCGAGGTTGAACACAGGGATTATATTGATTCAGTTTTTAGTTGGATTTCATGCGTTGCAGTGGTAACCAATAAATAGTTTAGAGAGTTGTTTTTAATCTAAAGAAAGCGATTGTTTGTACACTAGGCTAAAACCGTGAAAGATGGAAAGCATGCGACACAACAAGTTCAGCTAAAGATGTGTGTGAATGGATAAAGAAAGGGTTCGGGTTGATTAACATCTAACATCGGAAACGCATAGTAGTATTCTATTCATACTTGCGACTCTTCTCCCAATTGTCAGCCGCTATGCGTTATATGTCTATAACGCATAGGAGAGTGTTAAGAACCAAGGTTATCCCCATAAACAAGTACTACTTGGCCCTTGTCAATTGAGTTCCACAATCACTTACCCTCCGAGCAGTTTGATTATTACTACTTATATCGATTTGTCAGATGAACATAAGCATCGGACTAAGATCGCAATTGACAAGATAAAATAGTTACACTATGGTTCCTAGTTAGATGCTAACACAACCCTAGACCCTTGAGTGATTAGTTACTCATGGTTTCAAAATAAAAAGCGGAAAGTAGAGAGAAATGAGTAGACTTGGAAGATAATTATATTGATGAAATGGGATACAATTTTCGATAAGTTCAATGTCTTGAAACAAATCTAAAATTCAGTTAGAAACAATAAGAAAGAAAGCAGGGAAGGCGTCAATGTCTTGAGTCGCCCGGATGGAAGCGTGATGTTCTGCTGTGAAGTGGTCCGGCGGAGGGAAGGCTCTTCTCTCTCGAGTTATTCGTCTTCGGCTGAAGTCTGAGAGAACTCTGCTGTCACTTATGGAGTTCTTTCGAGAATCAACAACCCTTCTCATCTCGCAGAGCTGCCCTTTTATAGATGATGCATGCGAGATTGATACCATGCGTCCATCTCGCCTGATTGCGTGATTCTCGGGTCAATTAAGATCCGCCACTTTAGCCACAAATCATGTTCGTCAATCATCCGTCAATCTCTCAAGATTCTGATTTGATTCTCAGCGCCTTGCATTAATGGTCGTCTATGCGTCCATGAATAGTTTGGCCGCTGTCAACGCGTCGTAGGTTGCTAATGTGTAGTTATTCATTGAGTTGTTGTTAACGCATCGTTAGGTTGTTTGCATTCCGTTCAGATCATGCGTCCATGAAGAACAGATTGCTAACGCGTCGTCCTACGTTAAGAAGTCATCAACGCATCGTTTGCATTCCTGCGTTAAAACATGCGTTTTAGGCTCAAGAGGTGATAAAATCATTATCTTCATAAAAATACTAGAGTATAACGCAAAGGAAGATTTATTAATAGAATTTAGCATAAACTACCGCATACTTCTTTATTTAAGCTCTATTTATCTATGAAAAAGGTTATAATAACTTGTATTTCTACAAGTTATCAATGTCCTTCAGTACTGGGTCCCGGGAAAACTCACGTGCCTTCTCATATCCTTGAGCACTGAGCCTCCTCTAAAACATTTTAGAGACCCGTTCACATAAATAGTTCTTTTGAGAATCCTTTCGTAGAAAATCATACAGATCTTTAATCAATAACATTTCATAAAAATGCGTTCTAACAACTTAAAAAACATTTAACATGCCTTGTGAACAATAAATCAAACATTATGCTTTCTAAAACGATTCATCACAAACCATATCTTACAAGAATATTTTCAATAAAAATCGATTTGAAGGAGAAAGGTGTCACTCACAACTCTTCCTAGGCCTTGTGTGGATTATACGCCTTCCCTATCTCCTCCTGGCCTGAAATAGACATTTTTCCTTGCGTTACACTTTCCTTTACTTGATCATTAAGTATGCATAAGTAAATTCTAATCATTACTCAACATCGAGCCTCCCCTTTTTCCTAAAGTAATAATAAGCGAGATACTAGCGATACTACTCAACCAGTCATGGTACTAGCGATACTAGGTGGAGGGAGACTAGCGTGACTTTTGATAAGCACTTGAAAAGTGCTTATTATTCTCTCAAATTAAGGAGTTTTATACTATATTTCACTTGTTTGCTAGTGTTTTTCAGGTTAAAACGAGGAAAATTAGAAGAAACGGCTGAAAGATCAAAATCGAGCAAGAATATGGCAAAAAAGTGCTGAAAAACGCATCTTTGAGTGAAACGCATGATGCGCCGCGGCGCTAAGGCAACGCTGTCGCGACGCTGAAGCAGAAACGCATCAGCATGGACGCAAGACAGCGTCGCGGCACTGGGACGGCGCTGCCGCGGCGCTAAAACCCGAGAGCAACTTATTTTTGGTCGCAACCCTAGCGCCGCGGCGCCAGCGTTAATTTAAACGCAAGTTTTGTATTTTAGGTCAAATTTTGGGTGGCCAAACTCTATAAAATGAGGGGTTTTCAGCAGCAAAAAGGGGGGAAAGAAAATATCAAGAAGATCAAGAAAGTTGCAGAACAAGAGAACGATCCGAAAAGGTGAGAATTAAGCTAGAGTCCAAGAGTGAGTTAGCCGCAAGGAAGAGGAAAAGAGTTCGAGATCATTTTGGTGCCCTTCGAAGTCCGACGCGAGAGCCAAGGAGTTCGTGACGGTGCTGCCTCAATCAAGAACCTCTTTTCAGTAGAGTTTCTCTATTCTTTACACTCTTTCTTTGATTCTTTTTGATCAATATGTTGCTTTACGCTATGAGTGGCTAAACTCTTTGGTTTTAGGGTTTTTGATGAATTGTTTGCAAACTCATGATAATTTTGTAAACTCATGGTTTTGTTCAAATAAATATGCTTTTCATTGTTATTATGTTTAATTCTTGAAGATTGGCCACCTTCACATGTTAGGTTAGATGTATGATCGAGAGATTATATGTTTAATTTGATCTATCACAATGAATCGTTGTTAATCTATCACGAGAGTAGTTAGGTTTACAATGAAAGTTGCTAAAGACTAGTTTTAATGCCATCTAATTTTGTATTGGTTTTAAGAGACTAATTATCAATCAAGTTGCATGAGAAAGAGTTGTCTTTGAGAGAAGATAACTTGGAATAAAGTTTCTAGACTTAGGCATAAGAATTAAGTCCATGAAATCTATAATTTTGCATGATGAAACAAACAAGGAATTGAAACCCTAGAACTCTCTTTGACTCTTGCAATTCTCCCTTTGATATTTTCTTGCTTGATTTTTCTTTTTCCCAAAAACAAAAGTTGAATTCCAATCCTCAAATAAAATTGATTCAATTCTAGAATAGCTAAATAACTTAAACCTTCCCAATTGGATCTCTAGTGGAAACGATACACGGACTTAACCGTTTTATATTATAACTTGACCCGTACACTTGCGGTTAACACACAAAAGTGTCACATCAACTTTACCTGAGAAGCGATACCTAGCGATACCCAGTGAGTTTTGTGAGACAGAAAACTCCCTTGCGTCTCAGCGACACCCGTCTCGCTATCTATACTTTATCAACTCAGCGAGACCCGGTTCTTAGCAGCAATCGACAACCGAGCTATCTTCCTCTCCTTCTGTTCTTACTCCTATTCTGTTAAAGTTATACATACAGACAGATTTAGAACTCCTTCCCTTCTACAAATTTGTAGAGAATTGAGTTTTACAAGTTACCTCTAAATTCCAAGACTCAACTCTCTTTCGTTCTCCAACTATTCCAAGTTTACTCTGCGTTGCCCTAGCTTGCACACCAACTCCATAACCGTTGCTTTCACCTAACATTTCACACATTTAACTTCAGTTCTAGCTTTACCATCCTTCATGAGAATTGTTAAGGATTATATTAACTTACTCACCTTAAAGTTTCAACCCTAGACTCGTTCTCCTCGATTTGTTCTACTCCGAACATCACACATTGTCCAGCTTGTGCGTCCACCAAGAATCTTCCTTTCCAGCTTAGATTTCAACTCCAAGATAAATATACTTCCGTTCAAAATCCACCAGGACACCCTCTTCTATCTCCCCTTGTAGTTCGTAGGAAAGTGAAACTGACTTAAGTTCTCGAAGTGTCTAATATGAATAAATATTTAATTCACTTTCCTTTATTTATATCACCGACTTAAGTTCCCAAAGGCGGGCTGGCGCGCAGGGGTTCTCCTCTCACTTCAACGCAAGGCACCCATAACGCCACATACTCAACGCCTTCAACAATCAGCCATTCTCAATGTGTGTGTCCTCGACGCCTCCTACTTTCGACGCATGCAACTCAGTCATTCACACCACTAACTTCGTCGCATCGAGACCACTTTATCTTCGGCGCATAGAGACCGCTGTCTTCAACGCATAGAGACTGCTCTGTCTTTGACGCATAGAGACCGCTGTCTTCGACGCATAGAGGCTGCTCTGTCTTCGACGCATAGAGACTGCTCTCTTCGACACATAGAGACCACTTTATCTTCGGCGCAGAGTGGCTTTAGCGCATGGCCTTACCAACGCATGGTGGTTCAAGCTCATTTCTTCCCCCGCCAGCGAGCACTTATCCTGCAATGCGGGTAACTACTTCAGCTCGCAACCTTTCGTGATTCCATCAGCAACGCATGGTCACTCAAAATGTTCAAATTTCCTCCTCATTCACCAACGCATAGTCTTGGCCAACACTTAGCCAAAATTTTGCTCTCATTCTCGGCTACTTTTCCTCTAACAACGCATAGCCACAATCTCGTTGGTCTCTTCCCAACACTTAAGTCAGTGCTTACACTAAGAGTATTTGTTATATTAAACAGGAAGTCACTCACTACTTGTCTTGGCTCTGAGCGGATTATATGCCTTCCCGAGCTCTTCTTGGCCACTCTTCTATGCACCAACACATATCGGCCTTCAACGCATAGTGGCCTTCACACCCGCGTCCATGCTGAGTTACCTTCCTCAACGCTAGCTACCAGTGGTCTCGTCAAGCCTCAGACATACTCTCAACGCATAGCCCCACCAACGCATGGCCAACACTTAGCCACTTTTGCTCCCACACAACTCGGCCAACTTTCTCTACTCAATGCCCGTCTCATAGTCTCCTCTTAACTTGCCATCTCCCAATGTCAAGTACGGGGCTTACAGGTTGCTTGCGTTCCTGCGTTAAAACATGTGTTTTAGGCTTAGAAATCTTCAAAACAATTATCTTCATCAATTAACAAGAGTAGAACGCATAGGAAGATTTATCAATAGAATTCAATACAAACTACCGCGTGATTCTCTATTTAATCTCTATTTTTCTAGGAGAAAGGCTGTAATAACTTGTATTTCTACAAGTTATCAGACACGCAACAGTTTCAATTGAAAAACTCTTTGGAAAGAAGTCTTTCAAAGTTATCGGTTGCCGAGGTCGAGGAAGCTCCTCGCTTTCTTCGATGATTGGTCGAGTTCTTTTCATACTCGAGCTTGTTTTTCTTTTATGGGTCTTACTTTTTCTTTTATGGTTTCGGTATGAACGTGATTCTTTCTGAATAAAATTTTGTTTACGCCTCTTTCGGCGAGTTACCAACGTCCATCCTCCATCTACATCTTCCATGTTCTTCTTTCTCCAGTGAGTTAACTTTCTGGAGGTCAGTCTTCCCCGAGGCCTTTAGTGAAGGATATACAATGACAGGCTCAAACGATCCAAACTGGATAAAACTCCCCGTTGCAGTCATAAGGATGTCAGGATGAATTGTTACTGCAGCATGATTTGTCTGCGCCACATCATGAAGGTCCAACTTGATTTTTCTTTCTTGAGCCAATTTCAAAATTAACTCCTTCAATACAAAACATTTTTCTACCGGATGGCTAACAACCCGGTGATATTTGCAGTAATTGGGATCATTTACTCTCCCCATTTCTGCAGGTCGTTAACATTCGAGAAGCTCAATGAGTTGTTTTTCCAATAACTACTCCAGCATATCGGGAAGATCGAAGTCTGGAAAAGGGTAAACTTTTTCCTATCTTTCTTTCAACATTGGTTGTTTTTTCTCGCCTATATCTTGGCGTTTCTCGATCTTCTTCTCTTTAGAAGTAAACTTTAAAGGGACCGTATTCACGACCATAGCTTCTTTAGTTGCACCCTTTGATACCTTCTGGGTGCTTTTCACTTCTTTCCTTTCTTTCTTTACCTCCAGGACTAATAAATTGTTACTTCCCCTATTAGCAATGCTCAGCTTCATGTCATGAGCTTGGGTCGCTAATTCCTCAAAGGTGCGGGATTTTATCTCTTGTAGGATGTATAGAAGTCCCCAATGCATTCCTTGAGTGCACATTTCGACAGCTGATAATTCTGTTAATCTGTCCTTGCAATCAAGGCTTAATTCTCTCCAGTGATTGATGTAGTCAATGACTGGTTCGCCTTTTCTCTGCTTGGTGGTAGTAAGCTCTATCATACTAACGATACGCCTAGTACTGTACAAACGATTGAGGAATTCTCTCTCAAGCTGCTCCGAACTATTGATGGATTCAGGTTCAAGGTCAGTGTACCAGTCGAAGGTGTTTCCCTTGAGAGTTCGAACGAACTATTTGACTAGCAGGTCTCCCCTGGTTCCAGCATTTTCACATATTTCAATGAAGTGAGCAATATGTTGCTTTGGGTTGCCCTTTCCATCAAACTGTTGGAACTTGGGCGACTGGTACCCGTTTGGCATCCTATGGTTGTCAATCCTCTTTGTAATAGGTTTGAAATACAAAAGGGAAGTTTGACTAGGTCCTCCATATTAAGCCTTGATGAAGTTTGCAATCATCTCCTGCAACTGCTGAACAGACAGCGAAGCAATTGAAGTTGAATCTTGGGGCTGACTGTCTTACAGAACCTTCTTTCCTTTGTCATTGTTCTTGAGTGCAAATGTATGATTTGATTCAGTCGCATCACGAATTTCAATGTGATTCTTGACGGATGCAATCTCATAATCCCTTTCTTCAACTGCCTTCAGTAACATGTTAACTTTCTTTTCGAGCTCAGTCATTCTCTCCTCACTTGTTCCACGTCAACCATCATGACTGACATAACATTTGGGTGGGATGCTTCCTCGCTTGATTGTTCAGAAGCTGAGGTGTGCCTATCAAGTGTAGGATTTTCTTTGATGACAACCCCAACTTTTGGGTCCCTTGACAATCTCAAAGGTAGGTTGCTCGTCCAATTGTATTTCCTTGGAGCGGCTGCGAGTAATCGGTCTTCTAAAAGCGGCACTTGAAGCTTTAGAAGCATTGTCTTTATATGTCATGCCTTCTGGGATATGTCTTGTGTGAGAGAAAGAGATGAAAGGTAGAGAGGTCCCGCCGGATGTGACAATTTGTTCGACAAGATTTTCGAAGAAATTTAATTCGTGGAATTTGAGCTTCGTATTTGTATTAATTTCAGTATTTGTGGGTACAATCTTTAATGTTTGATCCCTTGATTCTTCCTCTCAAAAGAAGTAAATACATGCAACTTGAATTCTCGAGATCTTCTGTGAGCCTTCGTTTTCAAAGTCTTCAACTCCAAAGTCTTCGATTCTTCAGGTCTCTAGAACTTCAGTGCTTTGGAACCTCGATCTTTAGTTTCTTTGGAATTTCAAGGCTTCAATCCTCAGAGCTTGTGAGCTTGGGAGCTTTGGTCTTCAAATCTTGAGCTTCAATCTTCAATTCTTCAGAATTTGGGTTTCCAGAGCTTCAACACCTTTTCTTCAATCTTCCAACCTCCTTTCATGAAGAAGGAGACCCTCAATTTATAAGGGTTTTTCGTGGGCTTGGGCCAACTTGCTTTTGGGCCATTGGGCTTGTGCCCAACTTTCTCTTTGGTTTGGGCTAAAGTTGGATTTGGACCCAATACTTTCTTTAGCCCAAACTTCTCAAAATTTTGGCTCCAACAATACATTTTATAATTTATCCAAATTTGAATAGTAGTTGATATTCACACTCTTTAATAAACTATTCCTTTGACCGATTGTCCTCGCAATTATTCTCATAAATATAAAACAAAAATTTTTATTAAAGGAATTTATAATGCTTCAAAGAAAAATCACCTAGGGCTACTTTTTTTTTTTCTTTTGATATTTGTGAGTTTTAAGATTTATTCTGTAGTAAGTCTTGTGCATTAAGTGCACTTTGTTTACTTCATTTTATTTAAGACTATATTTTTTGTTTCAATTAGTAAATTTTGGAAGACTTATTTTCTCTAATTTTCTCTTTAAAGAGAGGGTAAAAATTTAATTTTTAAATTTTGGCTCGAATTGGACGGTATCAAACTTGTTTTTCCTATTAAAGTTCAAGTAAACTTAGTTCATTAATAATCAACATGTACTTCTTTTTTCGAAGTTTGACATTTAATCTTCCATCCGACTATAGTTGTACTAAAAAAAATATATAATGTTAGATTAAAATTACATTCGAATCCCAAACCCTTCGAATCGAAGTGAATTATTGAATCAAGTGGTGGGTATAGCCTGAAGGAAAACAAATATCCTTTGGTAGACTTGTACAAACAACTACAAAGACGTCTGTTTGTTGCATTTATGTTGTGTAAGACAAATATTATGCTTGGTGCAGTTGTTAAGACGTGAGACACCTTCCAAACTACAAAAATGGTTCACTACAACAAAAAAGGCTTCTATGACTCTAAAAAATAGTCATTACCACATTTGTTGACTCTTTTTTTTAGTCATTTAATCGCCCATCATCTAAAGTGTATAGATGACACATGAGAAATCAGTCATCATTGACAGTTTCATGACTTTTAGTCACAGTCAACAATAAATATATATTGACATTTATTCTAAGTCACGGAAACGATTTATATGACAAATTTTATACAGTCATTAAAAAATGAAAATGTTGACTTTTTTCTATCAAATAAAGAGTTACGTTGACTGTTCACTTCTGTCATCGCAAAACAAATAATGACACATTTTAAGTGTCAATAATACATTAACTATGACATTTTTTTAAGGTCATTTAATTACATACATCCCATGACTTTTGTCAAATATCATAGAAACCATTACCACGATACACGTTATTACACCTGTGTTTCCTTCAGTTTTAACACAAAATATGTATGCAAACATAAAAAGTAACTTTCATATATAATAATGTAGTTCAAATTGTTAATACAATGAAAGTAGCTAGTAATCAAATTCTAGGTACAACATTTACAAATTCAGTACTTACAACTAAGTGTTGGCATACTACCAAAAAATATATATACAACACCTATTTAAATATCTTGGTTGGTGGGCTTCCTTGCTTTAATGGCATCGTCCAGGAACCTTATAAAAAAAAAAACATTCATTTTAGAATTTGACTCAATACAAATAAGCTTCGATGAACACTTTCAAAAAAATTATGCATATGATCATAATATAGCCACATAAATATATATTATATCACAATATAATCTCACTTTTTAACCTTAATAACATGAATAACCTCCAAATTTAACTTATACACTAGTCTACTAGAAAGAATAAGAGTTAATTGAAAAACTTATTCGTTTAGGGGCAGGGGGACAAGTGAAACATAGTATAGTAGGAGCAAAACAAATATATAATTATTGTAACTTGTCCAACCTTTTAGGAGTATAACTACTAAAAAGTAGAAATACTCATACATTAGTCTATTAGAAAGAATAAGGGTCAAATGAAAAACTTTTTCATTTAGGGAAGGACAAGTGAAACATAATACAAGAAATATTTATCACAAAAAAAAAAGATATCTCCTTAGAACTCAAGCACATTAATCCAATACGAGCAAAACAAATATATAACTTAAATACTCTCAAACCAACATAAAAAGTACCTAAAAGTTTTTCAAGAAACAATTTAACTCCCCAAACAACCAAAATAGTTCATATGTGCACTTTGATTATCAAACCAATTAAAAAGTACGTAAATGACACTTTGATTCCAAACACAAGTCCAAAATGCACAACTACGACTTCTAAACTCAAAACGAATGGCTAAAAAGTGTCTAAATGACACTTTGACTCCAAAAACAAGTCCAAAAATGCACAACTATAACCTCTAAACTCAATACCAACCAAAGAATGGCTAAAAAGTGTCTAAATGACACTTTGCTTACAAAAACAACTCCAAAATGCACAACTATGACCTCTAAACTCAAAACCAACCGAAGAATGGCTAAAAAGTGTCTAAATGACACTTTGCTTACAAAAACAACTCCAAAATGCACAACTATGACCTCTAAACTCAATACCAACCAAAGAATGGCTAAAAAGTGTCTAAATGACACTTTGACTCCAAAAACTAGTCCAAAATGCACAATTATGACTTCTAAACTCAAAACGAATGGCTAAAAAGTGTCTAAATGACACTTTGACTCCAAAAACCAGTCCAAAATGCACAATTATGACTTCTAAACTCAAAACGAATGGCTAAAATGTGTCTAAATGACACTTTGCTTACAAAAACAACTCCAAAATGCACAACTATGACCTCTAAACTCAATACCAACCAAAGAATGGCTAAAAAGTGTCTAAATGACACTTTGCTTACAAAAACAACTCCAAAATGCCAACTATGACCTCTAAACTCAAAACCAACCAAAGAATGGCTAAAAAGTGTCTAAATGACACTTTGACTACAAAAATAACTCCAAAATGCACAACTATGACCTCTAAACTCAAAACCAACCAAAGAATGGCTAAAAAGTGTCTAATTGACACTTCGACTACAAAAATAACTCCAAAATGCACAACTATGACCTCTAAACTCAAAACCAACCAAAGAATGGCTAAAAAGTGTTTGACACTTTGCTTACAAAAACAACTCCAAAATGCACAACTATGACCTTTAAACTCAAAACCAACCAAAGAATGGCTAAAAAGTGTCTCAATGACACTTTGACTCCAAAAACAACTCCATAAATGCATGAATTGGCTACCGTAACTGCAGGATAGCCACAACACATTATAACTTAAACATATAAAAAAAGGTACTAAATGCATGAACTGGCTACCGTAACTGCAGGATAGCCACAACCATAATTTTGAACTTTAATTTAAAAAAAAAAAAAAATACCTAAGAAGTTGAAGGTCCATCGCCTCCATGTCCTTGCCCCAACAATTTTTGAGTGTTGGTCCATCTATCTTCCCATTTGACAAGTTGATTCATTAACTTCTCATTTTGCTCCGCCATCTTTGCGTACTTTTCAGTGAGTTCATATCCTAGATAGGTTACTATCATAGCTTGAACTCATTCTCCTTAAACCTAGTACTAAGAAAACTTAGGAATGTTATTTAGATCGTAATCGTAGTCGAGACATAGTTATAAATTTTTTAACAAGAAACAAATAGTAGCATGATTGTAATTGTAATATTTCAAGGAAAATACTCACTTGTATAGCCTTCCTCGAGGGCTTTCTCTATCACACACACGGGACTAATTCACAATAATCTAACTAGAATCCAAATCCCCAAATTCCCTTTATTAATAACCACTCTACTGTACTAATATCCTAATAGCATTCCCAATATTTCAAATCTAAATTTCCAACAACCAGATTGAATATTGAATCTAAAAGGGCTTCAAAACTTTAAATACTTACAAAAAAAAAATTGGCTGAAACAACTTTACTTTCGCTGGACAATAGGTCAAAATTCTTCAAAAACTCCAATCTAACCTTCAAATATCATTGGTAATCCAAATGTTAGCACAAAACTAAAACCAAACTTAATTGGCATTCCATAAATTTAGTCAAACCCACCATTTATGCCACATTAAAACATAATAATATATCCAACACTAAAACACATAGTACAAAAAAACTTTAGTAGTGCCACTTACCTGAAGAATAAGACGGCTAACAATTTTGACACATTACATACAAACATAAATATGAACCTTCATATATAATAATAAATTTTGGCAACGTTAATACAAGTAAACTATAAACAAGGAAATTATAAAAACATAACACTCACAATACATAGTACAAAACAATCATCATACTCAAAAAAGATGTTCTTACCTTGACCAATGCCTTAAAACTTAGTTTAAACACTATGAAATAATCTATAACTACAAACAAAGAGTTTAAGACTTAATTAGAAATCTAAATCTACAATAAAAAACTTAATTAGAAGTAAAAAAAAAAATAAATAAAACTCATAAAGATATCCATGTGGCATATTATAATTAATTAAGTAAAACACGCAACATACTAACATAAAAAAAATAAATGCCCAAGGTAGAATTATACTTGATGTGCTACTAAAACAAATCCAAACGCTTCTAAACAATAATAACAAAGTTTAAACAATATACATAGATTATATATACCTTCTTAATATGCACAATCTCTTTTAACATACACTCATTATCATTACACTCAAAACCACACTTTAATTATACAAATAAGCTTAAAATAAAACTTTAAAACACACAATATACTTAAGAGTCACGATACAACAACATAAACATAAATAGGCTCAAGAATTGTACTAGAAAATTAGTTGGTTAACCAAATTTTACAATGACAAATAGAAAGAATAGTTCACTTACAGCGCATTGGATATTGACTTCCATTTACTACCACTAGCCTTTGCAACCTGTTTATTTGGCCAAACGAGCACACTTTCAAAAACCTAGGAATCTTCTTCAAAACTGCAAAAAGAAAAATAGTGCACAGATCTAAAATTACTTGTAGCGGCAACAAATGAAAACCAAATGTAACAGACAAAAACTTAGGGCATGATGTTCAAAAGAATTTCAATCAATATGCAAAAATAATCATATCTAAAAGTAATCACCAAGCCAAACAACCAATCTCAACAACATTTCACCAACAAAGACCAAAATCAAGTCACATCCCAAAAAAATCCAATAGCTGAAACTAAAAGATAACATACTTGCGAATGAACCCGCCAACAAGATTCATGAACAAAATCGCCCAAATCGGGTGGGTATGGTTGCATGTGGGTGGCCAATGTCTTGCTCATGCAACAAGTCGTGAATATAGTGTTGTTGGTGAAGAAAAAACTCATGGGGGAGGGATGTCGTCGTGCTACAGCTCATCGTCAACGTGGATCTGGTCCGTTTGCGCCATCGTTGTTCATGGTTGCTACTTCTCGGCGTCGTTGTTCATGGTCATTGCTCCTAACTGATGGTCACCGAAAAAGAAACATAGAGGCCAAACATGGGTTTCGTGAAGGGGAGAGAAGAGAGGAAATAAATTAGGGCTACCACTACAAGTCTTTTTCCTTTCTCCTTTTATTCTCCAAGTGGAAAGTGTCAAATAAAAAGAAATGGGAAAGTTGGCACCTCACTTAAATTTCAATTTCCCTCTAGTTTTTTTCAAAATTTTCAAGGTAAACCTAAATAAGACTAATTAATAATTAAAACTAATAAATTAGAAGTTATTTGAAATTAAAATCTTCAAGTTATTTGTTTTATGTAAAAATAAAAGTAAAATGAAAAAGAAAAAAAAGAGGGAAAGTGAGAGGAGGGAAAGTAAAAAAAGGGGGGAAATGTGTTTGTGGGTAAAAATGTGAGATTTAATTAATTTTTACCCACAAATTTTAACTTCCCTCCTTTTCTCAAAATTTGAAATATTAAAAAATATTAATGACTATTAAAATTTGTCACTTTTTAATGACCCTTAATTGTAGTCATAATTTGGTGACACAAAAAAAAAGTCAAAATAGTAAAAAAAAAATCCGAAAATTCACTTCTTTTCCCGCCAAAACCGTATTTTTCATTTTCTTACATTTAATGACTATTTTTTTTAGTCATTAATTAATGACGCAAAAAAACAGTCATCAATTCCAACAAATCCGAAAATCTCCGTTTTTTCCCGCCAAAAACGCGTGATTTTGGATTTAATGACTCTTTTTTCACTTTCTCCTTTATTTTTGGCACTGTACAAGAGTCATTGAATGTCAAATTTGTTGTAGTGGTTGGAAGTGTTTTTAGATTATGTCTTGCACCAATATGGGTATGTATGTATATATACATACGTATATGTATGTATATATATGTATTTGGGTGAACTACAAAAATTATCACTATTCTTTGGTGATAGTTGTAATTACATTATCATATTTTTAATGGTAAAAATTGACTCTTCAAACTTATATAAGTATTAAAATTAGACTCTCAAACAATAGTTCTCAAAATTAGACTTCCAAACAATAAAAATTGAACTTCAAAAAAAGTTTTTATCATTTGGGAGTCTAATTTCTAGAATTGAAAGTTTGACACTTGATAGTCCAATTTCAACATTTGTATAAATTTAACACTTGAGAGTCCAATTTTTCGATATAAGTTTGAGAGTTCAGTTTTAACATTGAAAGTTTGAGGGTATAAATGTAGCTACAACTATAGGGTTGACTTTTGTAATTTTGTCCATTAAATGAATTAGTTCTCTTTTAATATTTTAAAATTACTTAAGTCTATTAACCTAAATATTAAGAGTTAATTAAAGATTGACACAATTAAAATAAGAACCATCAGCAATAAGAGAATTATTGAAAGTGTTCAAATGTTGTCCCGACCATTTTGATGAATCTAATGTATTTATAATTCGGATCATTAACCAACTACTACTTATGGATAGTATTAGTGGCAAGATTGGGTCGAGAAAGCGCGAGATATGTTCCATTAGATCAATCTTCTAGTTAAAGCATTGCATCGGGGTTGTGTGTGGTTACAGAATAAAAATGTGAAAACTAAAGGATAATAGGTAAATGTAATCTAATATTGGACTAATCTAGTCTAAGAGCAGGTGGCAATTTGATGCAATAATTCAACCATTAAATCTGATATTAAAGCTTGCTTTGCAAGCACTTAATAACTTACTCGACTCAACCAACTCGTTCGTGTAGTGGCAACTCGTTGGAAAGGCTTAGCAGGTGCCCTAACTATTAATTAAAGCTAACACCTAATTAAGCTAAATGCTCCTATGGGAATTGATAGCATTCTTATAGGTTACATTCACATTAAGGTTTCATTGAGATGAATAATTAATTGGATATCCTAATTGACTAATCAGTTTTGTTCTTTGAACTTTAGTTGTGCATGCATTAAGGATATATGGATAGCCTATATCTCAAACATATATGGATTCAACTTTGCTTCCTAGGCAATTTAAGCAAGATGAACATGAAAGGAAACGTGCAAGCCCAAATCTCTATAGCTAAAAACATGCATAAATGGGTAGTGGCATCAATTCATTCACAATGCATAAATTAACCACAAGACTGAAGATGCAAGAAATCGCAATGTATTAAGAGTCTTATGTGCACATAAGTTCGTTATAGGTTTGTTTATTGAAGATCCTAAATGTATTAGTCCATCAGTTTGTATGCATAGAATTTTGATGGAAGATACATTTACTCCTTTAGTAGAACACCAAAGGAGGCTTAATTTTGCCATGAAAGAGGTGGTAAAGAAAGAGATGTTCTTAAACTTTTGAATGCATGAATTATATATGCAATGTCTGACAATTCCATGGGTAAGCCTTATGTAGGTGGTGCCCAAGAAAGGTGAAATGACTATGGTTAAAAATGAAAGAGATGAAATGTCCTATGGACCGCAACAGGGTGGCATGCTTATATTGATTACAAGAAGTTGAATAAAGCTACTAAAAAAGATGACTTTCCTCTTCCTTTTATTGATTGAATGTTTGATTAGACTTGTGATAGCATTGGAAATATGTTATCTAGCTACACTTAATTTGAGGCCGTTCCTTGATTTTATGTGTTTATTTCATTATTTTACCAATATCGAACACCTGAGAGGCAAAATCGAGCATTAGAGCTTGAATTGAGCTAAAATAGGTCGAAACGAGGCACTTAGCAATAATCGGAAGGCAAAAATGAGCTTTTAGCAAGGTAGCCTAGCACCTAGGAACCACCAAGCGTTGTGCTAGGCGCTAGGGACCGAAGAGCATGTATCTGGGGAGCGGCTAGGCACTCTGAACTCATCGGTGCATGCAAGATCCCCCATCACCTAGGCGCTTGCCCAATTTCTATATATATGAGTTTAGTCGCCTAGGGTTTGAAGAATATGCCACCAGTTGATTTCTACACCGATCCTCTCTATTTTTCTTCTACTTTTCAATCTTTGATGTATTCCAATAGTACTTTGATGTTTGTTATGTCAAGCATTGATTAAAGTACTCGTTTTAGCTTAGGCGTAGATTGATTTTCCCTTTTAATTGTATACTTGGGAGATTTTAGATCAATTAATAGTAAGATTGAATTGTGTAAAATATATAATATTAGGCTATTTATGTTCAATTGAATGAGTAGACCTACTTATGTGTGTAGAAAGTTCATAATGATATTAAATTTAAATTAAATGCCATAGGGTTTTTTGAGGTGAGCCAAAACAAAACAAAGCGAAAAATCTAAATCTTAAAAAAATAATAATAAAAAAAAATAAAAAAAAAAAAAAACATGATTCACGCCGAGAAAGAAGTTAATATATTGGTTTGAGAGTGAATTCGTAAAATATAATAATGTATGGCTGACAATTTAATGTTGTTTTTTATTTTTATGTTTTTAAGATAATAACAAAATGTTATAAATGTATAGAATTGTTTTCAAATATAGAAAAATAATATTTATAGATATAACAAAAATTTATTGTCTATCTGCGGTAGACTATGATAAACTACTATGATAAACTACTATCTATGATAGTAGTCTATCACGATTTATCGCGGCCTATCATAGATAGACTACAATATTTTGATATTATTTGTAAATACTTTTAACCGTTTTCCCACTCAAAATAATTTTTCAAATGTATAGGCATATTTTAATTTATATGTAGTCTTTTCGAAATAAAAAATGTTAGGATAAGGAGAAAAAGGTAAGATATGGTGAGATTTTTTTTAATTTTTTTTTTGGAGGAGAGAGAAAGTATTCAAACTCAATGAAATTATATCAAATTATTTCATATAATAATCGAGCTTCATCAGTTTTAAAGAAAACAAATTAAATGATAATGATGAACAAATCAAGTCTGAGAACTCCAAATACAATATAATAATCACCCACCTCAAGATGTAAGTGTTAGCAATAATTGAACTTAAATGTGAAAGCAATTATCACCAAATAGATTTTAATAGGATAATTAAATCAACCAACTTACATACTCAAAAGGGATGACCAACACTTACTTGACGAATCCATGATGAATATCCGAAATTCTTTTAAGTCGATGTTCTCCTATCCCAATACGATATATTCTTCAATTCGCCCTGTAATGATATGAGGACTTGTTTAATTCAATGAATTAAACATTAAATCAACAGAAGGTGTGTTATTCATTTGGAATCATAAACCGCACAGAGATTAAAAGAGTCCTATCGTAAAGAAATTGTTTATCAGGTAGACCATATTCCAGGTAACTACCCACTACCCTTTAACTTAGGTAACTACCCATATCTCGGGTAACTATCAACTTCCTACTACATGGATAACTATCCATGATGACTTAGGTAACTACCCACAACCCGGGTAACTACCAACTCCCCACTACATGGATATAACTACCCATGATTAATCCCTCTACTTTTCCACCTTCACATAACACCACTCAAACTTATAGATTTCACAGTATGGGATGGAGGGATTTACACCCGATAATTGTCTCTTCAATACTACACTAATCATCACCATTTGTACAACAATGACAATTATCAACTACTTAAATTATATGAATCAATATTAGAAATAAAAAATTCAAACAGTAAGGAAGAAAAGTAAAGAGACGAATGGTCGAATCATGAAATAGAAATATTGAAATCTTAATTTTACAAAATTTTGAAGAAATTATCAATAAAATGTCGATTTCGACCGATATTACCAAAAATATTACGAAAACAGGAAATTCAAAAATAAATTGAAACTATTAAATAAAAAATAAGACGAATTTTAAACTAGTGTTTACTATTTATATTATATTTACATTAACGACATTTTGTTGTTTATCTTTTATGTTTCGTAGATTTTTTTGGGATGTAATGGAAATATTGATTCAGCTCTCATGTCGATGTCAATTCAAGAAAACATTAAAATATAAATGAAAATATCGACATGTCAAAAGAAATTTGATACTATGATTTCGATGTTTTAGGTCTGTGTGGTAGCGAATTTAATTTTTGTTTTTGAATTTTGATTTTCAATGTTCTTTGTTTAAAAAACGAACTTCATTTGAAAGCCTATTCAGCTTTTTGTTTTTAAATTAACAAAAACCATTTTAGATCCAGGACGAGAGATTTCGAAAACGAAAAAAAAAAGTTTTCAAAATTAGGCTTTTGATTTCAAAACTGCCCGCGTGCTTCTCATTCTCCACTGGTTATAGTGCACCATCAAATAGGAGCTTCCTAACTTATTTTCTGCTTAATAGAAGTGAATATATATACACCGCAAGAAAGTTCATTTTCAGCGACAAAAAAAAATTTAGCGCAAGCAATTTTTGTTACTAAAAATTAAGTTAGAGCAACACATTTGAAAACATGTGAATGTCATTTTTAGCAACAAAATTTATATCAATGTCACTAAAACAATTAGTGACACATAAATTAGCGCCATTAAATATTAAAATTCTTTTAGCAACAATTTAAATTGTCGGTGAAAGATCATTTCAAAAAAGATCTTTCAAAAAATAGAATTAACTGAATAAAAAATGAATAAAAAATGGAACTCATTTTATTTGTTTCTTTTTCTACGTCACGCTATAACACGAATAGCGACAATCAACGTTTTGTTAAAGGTCAGGTTTTAGGAAAGCGCACGCATCAGTAATAGTTGAGTTTTAGTGCCGCACGGTAAATACGCATCAGTCGCGTATTTAGCAATGCTGGAGTAGCCATTGCTAATACTTATAGTGACACTTTTGGACTTTTAGCAACGCATTTTTTACACTAGTAAAAGTGATTGTTATTGTAATAATATTTCCATCACTCTTTTCTTTTTATAAAATATTTGTTATCCTTGAAATATTTGCAAATTTCAATTAATTATAACACTATAATTTAATCAAATAAACCGTCGCTTTATTCTTCTTTTGTTTTTTTATGATTATTATCTTTTTATTATAAATATTATATTTGTAAATAGATGTCCATTATGTAGCCAAGCTTAGTGGCTAAAGGTCATGTGTCTCCTAAAGACACATCCTTAGTAGCTATGAAGCTCCACCACCTACTTGCCCAATTGCCTATAAATAGAGGCTTTTGGTGGATATTGTAACACACACATTAGAGAGAAAAGAAGAGAAAGAATTGATGAAATTTGAGAGATTTTCCATAAAATTCCACTTTTTTTATTTTAGTTTATTTTAAGTTTACTTTATTTAATTTAGTTCTTTTAATTTCTTTGATATTATTTTATTATTTATTATTTTAATATTATAATTTTTCGGTTTTTGTGCTCCCGTTTTTCCGTCATTTTGCTCCTCAATTTTATAACACGTTATCAGCACAAGCTCTTGTCATTTTTCCATTGAAGGTAGGTTCTGAAGGTATGTCATTTTCTCTTTGTTATAATTAGTAAATTAAACGTTTTTTTGCATATTTAGTATATATTAAATTGCTAATATAAATATATTACTTTGTGATAGTGTTATCATGGCAAATCTTACAAAAATAGAATTTGCAGCCCTTGACATCAATGGAAATAATTATATTTCATGGGTGCTTGATGCTGAAATACATCTAAATGCCATGAACCTGGGAGAAACAATTAAAGAGGGAAATGCAACATCCCTTCAAGAAAAAGCAAAAGCTATGATTTCTTTCCCATCATCTCCACGAGGGATTGAAGATGGAATATTTAACAATAAAAGATCCCTGTATCTTGTGAAAGAATTTAAAACAGAGATATGATCATAAGAAAATAGTCATTCTTCCTAAAGCTCATTATGAATGGATGCATTTGAGGCTCCAAGATTTCAAATTAGTAAGTGACTACAACTCCGCATTATTTAAAATCAGTTCAAGATTATTGTTATGCAGAGAGAAAATTACTGATGCGGATATGTTGGAGAAGACATTTTCTACATTTCATGCCTTGAATATGCTCCTGCAGCAGCAATATCAAGAGAAAGGTTTTAAACAATATTCTGAATTAATTTCATGTCACCCTACTTTTTAAAACCAATGTATTGAAGAGCCTATAAAGGAAAGAAGTAGGACAAGAGAGGTTTGTGCTCAAGTGTTACGTAAATATAAGCTATAGATAAGGTTGAATTAGAGGGATTTGATTGAAAGGTTGCGTTGAGTGAATTCTGGATCATGGAATCAAAGTAATTCTTGAAGTTAAAAATTCTACTATGTAGAATAAACAGACCAGGAGAACGCAACCATGACTTTGAGCTTGAAAGTAAGATCTAAGGAAAGAAAAGAAACCTCATCAAGTGATGGGAAGAGTTAAAAAGAATAGCTGGGAGATAAATGAAGTTGGACGCATACCTAGTTGAAGACCATGTTGCACGCATAGTCAAGACAAAGGAACCGCATGGTAAAGGTGAAACGCATAAGAGGAAATCAAGGAAGGAGACATAAGCTTGGTTTAAATAGGACGTAAGAGTAAGATGCGTTGAAAGGAAATCTAAAAGAAGGATAAAACGCATAAGGTAGAATCATGGAAGGAGGCTATGACAATTTAAGGTGAACGCATAACTTCCATTAAGGAAGATTTGAAGTGGATAAGTTAGAAGGTTGAGAAGTAAGCCTAAAGAAAGGAGGCTGAAGAGGGATATACGATAGAAATTATCGTTGAGAAAATAGCTCACAGAAGGAAGAGGTTGGAAGCATGACCTCTTGGAATATAGCACAAGAATGCATAAAGGAGTAATCAAGGAAACCTCAAGGATAGGAGGAAAGTCATGGACACAGAAGGAAATAAAGGTAAACGCAAAGAGTGCAAACGCATAAAAGAAGGATTTGTAGTTAAGATATGGATATAAGGAAAGAGTGATGGACGCATGATAGTATGTGGTTAAGGCAGACGCATGATATTATGCAGTAAGGAACAAACGCATAGTAGTGTGCGTTTGAGACTTTGATGCCTAGTAGTATGCGGTAGAGAAACACGTTCAAAGGAATTTGGCGAAGAGTAGGGAAAGAAAGTAATGAAGCTAAAACCTTAAAGGAAATTCAAAGGACGCATAGGGGCTTAATGTTGGATAAATAGCTTGTATAGTGGAATATGTTGGACGCTTAAGATAAGCTTATAAAGGTTAGGTGGTTTATATAGACTTGACACCTTATAAGTAGGAGGTGTTAGAATGCATGTTAAGTGTTTCATGCAAGATGACGCTTGGATAAATGCATGGTTAGTTAAGCATGCAGCGTGACATGTGGCAAACAAGTGACAAAAAGAGAGGAAAAGTGGGGATGGCAAGCCCTCTATAAATAGAACCTTGAGGGAAAAGGAGGGACTGATAATCCTTTAATTTTTGAATTCATGAGAGAAAAGGCAGAAGGAGGAATCCTTGCGTCCGGAGTAGAAGTCTGCGGCCAAGAGAGAAGATATTATTGACAACTTAGCCATCTTATGTTGAAGAAGTTGTCTTGCATCTAAGGGGTTAGCCTTGCTTTCAAGACGAACTCAACGTACAAGGTTAACGCCGCGTCTAAAGATAGACTTTGAGTTCAAGTGGGACTTTGCATCCAAGAGAGGTCGACGCATCCAAAAGAAGAAGCAAGAAGAGTTAAGCTGCACCTTGCGTCCAAGGAGCAAGGTTGCGTCCAACCGAGCTGACAAAGGAAAATAAGTTGCCTTGCGTTCCAGACTAGAACGCTGCGTCCAAGGAGCTCGGGAAAGAGAAATAGGAGGAAGAAAAAGGAACTATTCTTGAAGCAAGTATAAGGTGAGTAATACCAACGTTTTTAGAGTATAAATGAGTTCTTTGTGATTTATATTATTGAATATGCATTCATGAGTTTTCAACATAAATGAGAGCATGCGTTTATATAACACATGAGTATGCGGGTTATTAGAAATGAGAGCATGCGTTTATATAACACATGAGTATGCGGGTTATTAGAAATGAGAGCATGCGTTTATACAACACATGAGTATGCGGGTTATTAGAAATGAGAGCATGTGTTTATAAAACACATGAGTATATGGGTTATTGGAGATAAGAGCATGCGTTTATATATATAAAAAGCACATGAGTATGCTGGTTATTAGAAATGAGTTTAGTAAGAAGCATGCTGTTGATAATACAAGATTTTCATTGAGAAGGATACTGCTAGATCTTAGATGATGATTCTAGAACATAGTGTATTGTATTAATTCTTAGAAATGGCACCCAAAGCTTAAGGACTAGAGGAAGGCAAATGGGTAGCCGAAAAATAGAAATGGGACCCTAATGCTGAAGGAAAAAAAAAAAGAAGGCATATGGGCAGCCCGGGTTATAATACCTATGTGCACATAGAAGAATATATACGACGCTGATGTGTTGAGATTACTCCACACAGCTAAGGATAATCGACGTTGGGTAGCGTTATCACCTCAACTAAGGAAAAGATATGAAATGAATTCGACGTTGAGAAGCGTAGAAGCCCTGCTTCGCCTCAACTAAGGAGAATGATTAGAAATGAATAAGATTTTTGAGTATTTTCTTGAAATAAGCATGCAAGACTTAACAATGGTACTTGAGTATGATTTAATATGAATAGAATCGATATTATAAATTATGACCAGATTTACAGTTGAAATAAGTTATTTTAAAAATTGTTACTAACTGAGTTGTTAGCTCATCCTTTTATATGTTTTCCATTTTTCAGGTAGCATAATAGTTCCCGTTGCCAGTCGGAGTCGAAGTTTGTCAAGAGATAACAAAATCACCGTCTTAGGAAGTGTATCTAAAAGAAGGGAAATAAGGTAAGCTGACAGTGAGTATCAAAAGGGAAGTTGATGACTGCTGTCCTCACGCTCCGTCTCGGGCTACAGAAGGGTAGTTCGGGTTGGGGTGTGACATTTCATATCTTCTCGTGGCTGAACGAAATAATGAGCTATTAATGAAGAACCATGAATCTTGACCAACTGGAACAACACCATTCCTTGAAGTGAATTCTGTAAATTTTAATAATCGTGGTCGAGGTCATGGTTGTGACCGTGGCAAAGGAAGAAATAATTATTTTTTTCGTGGTGGTCATTCTTGTCACACCCTCTACCAGTTTATACTCCATAACCCGAGAAGAGATGCGAAGACAGCAGTTACCGACTACCCTGTCACGTAACCCACTGTCAACCTCATTTGTCACACCCCCTCCTGGATTATCCTCCATAACCCGAGAAGAGATGTGAAGACAGCAGTTACCGACTACCCTGTCACGTAACCCACTGTCAACCTCATCATCCCCATGCTCTTGACAAACCTCGACTTCGATCGGCAACGGGAACTGTCATGCTACCTGAAAATGGAAAACATATGAAAGCATGAGCTAACAGCTTAGTGAGTAACAGTTTCTAAAAAAAACATTATACTTTAAGTGTAAAACTGATTGAACTCGTATAAAATATCACACTGAAAATCAGTTTATAACATGATCAATTCTTTGTTATATCATGTATACATATCTGTTTGGAATAAATAATATAAATCTCATTCATTTCAAATACTTTTTCCCTAGTTGAGGCGGAGTAGTGCTCAACGCTCCTCAACGTTGATTTCCATTCCTTATCTTTTCCTTCTTTGCGGCGCTTACCGCTACTCAACGTCGATTATCCTTAGCTGTGTAGAGTAATCTCAACACATCAGCGTCGTCTATATATATTCTTCTATGTGCACATAGATATTATTACTCGAGCTGCCCATATGCCTTCCTTTTATCCTTGAGCATTGGGTCCCATTTTTATTTTCCGGTTACCCATTTGCCTTCCTCTAGTCCTTGAGCATTGGGTACCTTTTATAATTCGGGCTGCCCACAATGCCTTCTACGAGTCCTTGAGCATTGGGGTCCCTTTTATAATTTGGGCTGCCTACAATGCCTTCTACGAGTCCTTGAGCATTGGGGTCCCTTTTCAAAGCTTTATTAAACACCATACATATTTTGGAAACATTATATTAATAACATATAAATTAACCATTTCCAAATCTTTCATGAAAACATCATCAGCATGCTAAACTCATTTTCCAGCTTTAATATCAACCAGCATGCTTTTCATACAAGTTTATTTTCAAATCTTTCGGGAAATCATATAACACCATGCTTTTTATTTTCAAATCATTCTGAAAATCATATAACACCATGCTTTGTAGAAAAACCATGAATACAAGTATCAATCAATCACCATGCGTTACCCAGCATTCTCAAAGTTACCATGCGTTACCCAACATTCTCAAGTTTTCAAGTAAAACGCATGCTTCTCAGCTAGCTCATATTCTTTTTTGTATATATAAACGCATGCTCTTAGCTTTATAAACAACATGTTCATATGCTTCATATATGAAAACGCATGCATTGTTTCATTAGAAACCCATAAAATTATATTCATAAAGAACTCATTTATATTTTGTAAAACGCAGGTGTTACTCACCTGTACTTGCCAAAGAATACTTCTTCTTCCTTTCCTCTATTTCCTCTTCCCGAGCTTCTTGGACGCAGCGTTCTAATCTCAGAAACGCAAAGCTCCATTTCCCTCTGCCAACTCGGTTGAACGCAACCTTGCCCTTCAACGCAAGGTTGATAACTACCGCAAACTCTGCCTTTCGACGCAAGGTTGTTTACTTCCGCAAAGTGCATCCCAACTCTTTTTACTTCTCTTTTGGATGCGTCACCCTCAATTAGACGCAAGGTCCAACTTGAACGCATCACCTAACTTTGGACGCTGCATTCACCTTGGACATTATGTTTGTCCTCAACGCAAGGCCGACCCCTTTTAACGCAAGACAACTTCTTTACATAAAATAGCTAAGTTGTCAAATACCTTCTTTCTTGGCCGTAGACTCCTACTACGGACGTCCTTGCTGCCTTCTTCCTCTCTTTTCCTCTCCAGAATTCTTCTTTTAGAGTCATCAGTCGCTCCTTTTCCCTCAAAGTTCTATTTATAGGGAGTTTGCCATCCAACTTCTTCTATACTTTTGCCACTTGTTTGCCACATGTCACGCTGCATGCTTATTTAACCATGCATTAGTCCAAGTGTCACCTTGCATGAAACACTTGACATGCCTTCAACACCTCCTTCTAATAAAGTGTCAAATCCATACGAAGCCACCTGGCCTTTATAACCTTATCTTATGCGTCCATCATTTCCAATGAACAACTTGTATTCAACACAACGCCCTCATGCGTTCGTTGAGTTTCCTTTAAGATTTGAGCTTCACTACTCACTTTCCTAACTCTCAGCCAACTATACTGCTGTCTTTGACGCATAGAGATAATTCTGTCTTCGACGCATAGGGACCTCAACGCATGACAACCTTACCAACGCATGGTAAGCCAAGTACGTATCTTCCCCCGCCAACGCGACGACTACTTCAGCTCACAACAACCATTCGAGATCACCTTCAACGCATAGCCGCACTATTATAAACCAATGCTTACACAATGCCACTAGGCGTCAGTGACAACAAATCCTTCTCAAGTTTTTCCTCTATGCGTTGGTCTTGTTGCGTTCACCTTCATCCTGCGTCCATGACCATCTTCCTATCCTTGGACATTCCTTGATTATTCCCAAGGTTATTCTTTTAACCTTTTCCTTGCACTTAAAACTATTTCTCTTAAAGATAGATTAGCATGCGTCCACCACATGCTCTAGTGTTATGTTTACATTCACAACCTTCTCCAACACTTGTGAACATTCCTTGCTATAAGTCTATGCGTTACTCAATTTGCTTTAATATTCTATCTTTCCGAGACTTAGATCTCTTTCAACACTTCACAACATAACTTCATTCCTTTCTTGCTTAAGCATCTTACCATCGCCAATGCGTATTTCTCTTATGCGTTTCACTTCTTTCCCTTCTCGTTTTACTTCCATGCGTCCACCCTTACCATGCGTTACCTAGCCCTGACCATGCGTCCAACATGGTCTTTTACCTCTTTTCTTCATAGACTCTTCAACACATAGGTTTCTTAAAAAAAGTAGGGTGTGACAATTCTAATGATCCAAATTTCAAAAGAACCACCCGAAATGATGATCATAAAGGAAAAGCTTCACAAGATAAAAATTCAAAAGATGATGAGCACAAATGCTTCCGATGTGGGATGACTGGGCACTGGTCTCGTGTTTGTCATACATCAAAACACCTAGTTGATCTTTATCAAGCTTCCCTGAAGGACAAAAAGGAAAAATGTGGAAGCAAATTTTGCATACCAGGATAATGATATATTTGACCCATCCAATATGACAAATTTGGATGTGGCGGACTTCTTTCAATCTCCTGAAGAGAAAATCAGCACAAATGATGGCATAGCAAGTGTTTCTTTTAATTTTGAGAATATTTAGAATTAATGTTGTTTGTTTTGTCCATCTATCTTTCATGTTTTTTAAGTTAAACTTTGTATTTCAAGTTTTGTTTTTCTTATTGTAATTATCTTGTTTAAATGAAGAATCATGGACAATTTTCATATATTAAGTAACTCAAAAATGAGGAATGAAGATTTATGTCTAGCAGACTGTGCAACTACACATACAATACTTACAAATAGAAAATATTTTTCCAAATTGACAATGCTGGAAGCAAAAGTCAATACAATATCAGGTTCTGCAAACCTGATTGAAGGATTTGGAAAAGCAAAAATTATTTTGCCTAGAGGAACAAAATTTACAATTAACAATGCATTGTTCTCTAGTCAATCAAAGAGAAATCTATTAAGTTTTAAAGATATATGTTGCAATGGTTATCATATTGAAACTGATAGGAAAAATGAGATAGAATATCTTTATATCATATCTCCTGTCTCACATGAAAATGTATATTGGAAAAGTTGCCTGCTTTATCTTATGGATTATATTATACTCATATACGAGTCATTCAAACATATGTAACAATGAACCTAAAGTTCATGAATCCAGATATATTTACGTTTTGGCATGATGGGTTGAGTCATGCAGGATCTATAATGATGAGAAGAATTATTGAAAATTCAAATGAACACCCATTAAAGAACTAAAAGATTCTTCAATCACGTGAATTATTATGTGATGCTTGCTCTCAAGGCAAATTAATAATTAGACCATCACGAGCTAAAGTGGGAACTGAATCACCTGCATTTTTTGAACGAATTCATGGTGATATATGTCGACCTATTAACCCACCAAGTGGACAATTTAAATACTTTATGGTCTTAATAGACGCATCCAGTAGATGGTCACATGTGTGCTTATTATCAAGTCAAAAACTTGCATTTGCAAGATTACTTGCTCAAATAATTAAGTTAAGAGCGCAATTTCCTGATTATACAAATAAAACCATTCGTCTTGATAATGCTGGTGAATTTACATCCCAAACTTTCGATAATTACTGTATGTCAATTGGGATAAATGTTAAACATCCTGTAACTCATGTTCATACATAAAATGGTTTAGTAGAATCATTTATAAAACATTTGCAATTAATTACTATACCTTTAATTATGAGAGCTAAGCTTCCTACATCTGTATGGGGACATGTTATTTTGCATGTTGCGTCAGTTGCACGCATTAGGCCAGTAGCTTATCATAAATACTCACCATTACAATTGGCTTATGGCCAGGAGCCAAACATTTCTCATCTAAGAATTTTTGGATGTGCAGTATATGTTCCAATTCCTCCACCACAACGTACTAAGATGGGTCCTCAAAGGAGGTTAGGAGTATACGTTGGATATGATTCCCCATCAATTATTAAATATCTTGAACCCCTAACGAGTGATGTATTTACTGCATGATTTGCTGATTGTCATTTTAATGAGACAAATTTTCCAACATTAGGGGGAGGAATTAAGAAGTTGGAAAAAAAATTGCATGGAATACATCATTATTGTCTCATTTAGATCTCCGTACAAATCAATGTGAACTTGAAGTTCAGAAAATAATTCATTTGCAAAATATAGCAAATCAATTACCAGATGCATTTATAGATGCAAAAAAAGTAACTAAATCACATATACCCGTTGCAAATGTTATGTCGAAAATTGATATCTCAACACAGCAAGTTGTCACTAATGAATCTGGAACATGCCAAAAGCATGGTGGACTAGTGGATTCCAAAGATAAAATCTTCGGAAAAGAAAAATAAACGATAGTAAAAAAGACTTGGTTGAGGATGTAAATATCTACGAAGAAACCCTGGACATGATTGATAATCCAATTAGTGAAGAATGTGAAATACCTAAAGATAATAATGAAATTTCAATAAATTATGTCATGACAGGGAAAAGATGGAACCGAACTCATGTAATTATTCATAACATTTTTACATATAATGTTGCACTTGATATTATATCTGAAAATGAGGATCCTGAACCAAAATCTGTTGAAGAATGTCGACATAGAAAAGATTGGCTTCGGGGGAAAGAAGCAATCCAGGCAGAATTAAACTCACTTTCAAAACATCAAGTTTTTGGACCAGTAGTCCGAACACCAGAAGATGTCAAACCTGTGGGATACAAATGAGTATTTGTGAGAAAAAGAAATTAAAATAACGAGATCACAAGATATAAAGCAAGACTAGTTGCACAAGGTTTTTCACAAAGACCTGGTATTGATTATGGGAAACATATTCTCAAGTAGTGGATGCAAGATATTTAATTGGTCTGACTATGTATGAAAATTTGGACATGCATTTTATGGATGTTGTCACAGCATATTTATATGGATCTCTTAATAATGACATTTATATGAAAATCCTAGAAGGATTTAAGATACCTGAAATACATAAATCAAGTTCTCGAGAACTATATTCAATAAAGTTACAGAGATCACTATATGGATTAAAACAATCAGGACGAATGTGGTATAATCGCCTGAGTGGATATTTGTCGAAAGAAGGATATCAACATAATCCAATATGTTCATGTGTTTTTATAAAGAAATCACAGTCAGGATTTGCTATTATATTTGTATATGTTGCTGATCTAAATATAATTCGAACTCCTGAAGAGCTTTCAAAGGCAATAGAATATTTTAAGAAAGAATTTGAGATGAAAGATCTCGGAAAAACAAAATTTTCCCTTAGATTGCAAATTAAGCATTTAGCAGATAGGATATTTGTTCATTAGTCAACTTATACAGGAAAATTTTTTAAAAGATTCTATATGGACAAAGCACATCCATTAAACATTCCATGGAAGTTCGTTCACTAGATGTGAAGAAAGATGTATTTTGACCTCGAGATAATAATGAAGAACTTCTTGGTTCTTGGTCCTGAAGTACCATATCTTAGTGCAATTGGTGCACTTATGTATCTTGCTAATAATACAAGACCAGATATTGCATTTTCAGTAAATTATTAGCTAAATACAGTTCTTTTTCAACAAAAAGACATTGGAATGGAATTAAGCATATACCCCGTTATCTTTGAGGAACAATTGATATGGGTTTGCTTTGTTCAAATAAATCAAATTTTGACTTAGTTGGTTATGCAGATTCTGGATATTTATCTGATCCACACAAAGCTAGATCTCAAACAGATTATCTATTCACTTGTGGAAGAACTGCTATATCTTGGCGATTAGTGAAACAGACCATAATAGCTACTTCCTCAAATCATGCTGAAATTCTTGCAATCCATGAAGCTAGTAGAGAATGTGTATGGCTAAGATCAATGACTCAACACATTCGTGAAACATATGGCTTGTCTTCTAGTAAAAATCCTCCAACAACATTATACAAAAACAACACAGCATGTATAGCCCAAATCAAAGGAGGATATATTAAAGGAGATAGAACAAAACATATTTCACCAAAGCTTTTCTACACTCATGATCTTGAAGAAAATGACGACATCACTATACAACAAATTTGTTCGAAGGATAACTTGGCAAACTTATTTACAAAATCATTACCAACCACAACCTTTGAAAAATTGGTGCAGAACATTGGAATGCGGCGACTCAGAGATCTCACGTACTGTTCCTACAAGGGGGAGCAAATGTATTGTATTCTTTTAATAGCATTAGATTATATGTAATATGTACTCTCTTTCCTTCACTAGGATTTTTTTCCCATTGGGGTTTTTTTAGTAATGTTTAACGAGGCATATTTCATATAATATATAATGGACATCTAAGGGGGAGTATTATAAATATTATATTTGTAAATAGACGTCCATTATGTAGCCAAGCTTAGTGGCTAAAGGTCATGTGTCTCGTAAAGACACGTCCTTAGTGGCCATGAAGCTCCACCACTTGCCAAATTGCCTATAAATAGAGGCTATTGGTAGATATTGTGACACACACATTGGAGAGAAAAGAAGAGAAAGGATTTGTGAAATTTGAGAGATTTTCCATAAAATCCCACTTTTTTTATTTTAGTTTATTTTAAGATTACTTTATTTAATTTGGTTATTTTAATTGCTTTGATATTATTTTATTATTTATTATTTTAATATTATAATTTCTCGATTTTTGTGCTCCCGTTTTTCGTCATTTTGCTCCTCAATTTTACAACACTTTTACATTATTGTTATGTTACACCACATACGTACACAACATTTCTACTACTTTATTCAAACAAAATATTTTACCTCCGTAATTTTAGAGATAACAAGCGCTGTTTAAGGAGTGTCTATTCTATTAAATTATGGACAAAATTATGCAACTATACATCACTTTATCTTTTTTATTTAATAGAAAAACATGTTGTACACCTTACAACATATATGGTTTTTTGTTTTTTTTTTTTTTTTTAACTAAAAACTAAAAATCAAAAACCAAAAACGAAAATGGTTACCAAACAAACTCTTGTGTGATGGTATTCATGCGATTAAGGTACTTGTATGGATAAGGAGAACCATCAATAAGGGGTCATGTTGTAACATCCAAGTTTATGAGGAGTACATAAATTAACCAATATTACATTTGAATGAGAAGGATCCTGAGGATATAAAAGCATGATGAAGAAAGACTTAAAAGAATAAATAGCTGCTATTTATATTAACAAGGTACACCTTCCTTTTCGGTGTGACTCAATTATAGTAACTCCAAAGTTGAGCGTGCTTAGCTTGAGCAATTCCATGTTGGGTGAACTCTAGGTAATTTTCCTAGGAAGCATGCCAGTAAAAGACAAAGCATGCTTAGAGGACTTGTAAGTTTTGTAGGGATAGTCTTCACTCTTGTGGAACCAAAGACAAGTAAAGATGACATTTGTTAGGTCGTAAGCGATGCATAGGAATGTCGGGCCCATCAGGTGCCACATCCAAGTTCTAAAACTTGGTCCAAATCCTAGGCCTGGGGCATTACAGATGGTATCAAGGCGAAACCTCTCTTAAGTAAGATGCTGTTAAGGGACAAACCAATGTGAAAGTTTGTTGGCATGTAACGCCTGAATTTAGGAGGAGTACATGAAAGAACCTAAATCACATTCAAATGAGAGAGATCATAAAAATATGAAAGAATCATAAAAACAAAAATTTTTTAAAGAGTTTGAAGTTACTATCTGTACCAACTACATGCACCTTTCTGAATTTGGGAGATCGCATATTTGATTTAGATTTTAGTTTTTTAAAATTGGATATGCTTAGTATTCAATTGAATTTTTTATTTTTACGATTTTTAAAACATTTTTAAAACTGGGAAGGAATTTTCAAATCGGGAAAAAAAAAAATTCTAAAAACGGTTCTCTTTTTTCAAAAACGCATGTGCCCTCATGCCCTAGCGGTATAGGAAAATTGCACGAAATGACCCAAAAACTAAAAACTTATCTATGGATGACCCACTCCCAAAAATTTTATCATAAGTGTTGGAGCACTCCGAAGATGAAGGACAAAGTTAGGACAGTCACATACGCCTCACGGACCAAGGAATTCTTCCGCACACTTGAGAAGAATACATGGGTGATTGGGGACGTAAGTTTTTCTTTAAACTTCCACTTATCGCTTAGATATCATTAAGCGATCGCATAGTTCCGACTACGTGATCGCTTATATAATCCTAAGTTATCGTTTATTATGAAAGAGATCGTTTAGGATTATATAAGCGATCGTTTAGACAAAACTATGCGATCGTTTCGTAAACTATAAGCGATCGTTTATATTTAGTAAGCGATCGTTTATGTTTAGTAAGCAATCGCTTATTAATTCATAAACGATTGTTTAGAAATTCAATTGCTATTACTAAACTCTTACATTGTTTTCTGTAGAATATGGACATACTAGTGCTCCACATTCACCAGAAGCTTCACTCCCGCCTCGATTTGTGTTCACATCGGTTTACGGTGGTGAACACTGCATTTATGGTATGTACCCTGCACTTGTTCTGTAATTTGACCGATTATTATTGTTGTTTTATCTAACCCTTGATTTCCTATAGGATTCCCTCACGAATATTGAAGGAATCTCATGCAATATACGACCTGATGGTGTGGTCATGCACGACGGGACAGTGGAGCCTTGGACCAACAAGGTTGCACATGCCGGTTTTTGGGCGATGCACTTGACATTCCTAGAGTTCGCACACGGTCTGAACGAAGATTACAAGTCTGCATGGTCGGAGGTGGATTACGTGTTTGGGCCAATCAACATAAATGAGCATTGGCTCATGGCTGCAATCGACCTTCGGGAGTCCGCGATATTTGTCTTCGACTCCATGCCAGACTACATACGTGCGGACATTGTGAACCCAAGACTCCAGCTGCTCAACGGGGCCATACCATCCATTTTGATCGTCGGTGGATTTGACACGCACCTTCCAAATTTCAAGTACCGGGCATGGGAAGTGAAGCGATCCAGGACAACGCTTCAATGGGGCAAATCCCTCGACTGTGGGATTTTTTCTTGTAAATTTTTAGAATACCTTATAACGAATACTATTAGAGATAGTTTAAATTTGAACAATATGCCTGTATTTAGGAGACAATATGTAGCCGAATTACGGGCAGACAAATTTTTATAGTAATCAATGATATTAGTATTCGTTTATACAATTGTTTTATCTTATAAATATTCGTGTACAACTATTCTTTTCGTATACTTAATATAATCCAATTAATTTATCAAATGTAAGTATTCGTCTACATCTATTCTTATTATACTTGAATTAATCCTAAGCGATCGTTCAATTTACACTAAACGATCGCTTAATATACACTAGACGATCGCTTAATAGATACTAAGTGATCGCTTAAATATACAATACACAAACGATAGCTTAATATACAGTAGACAATCGTTTATATGGTTTTTAAGCGATCATTTAATGGATACTAAACGATCGTTCAATTTACACTAAACAATCGCTTAATATACACTAAACGATTACATCTCAAGATTAACTACAATTACAAAGTAAAGTAATTACAATCAATAAATGATCGCTTAATATAAAGTAATTACAATTACAATTACATCCCAAAGTTATCTATTTCATTCATCCCATGCGTCCAAGTGGCTTATATTCACATTTCATACATCCCATGCGTCCCATGCGTCCCATGAGTCCTGTCACACCCCCTCCCGGATTATCCTCCATAACTCGAGAGGAGATGTGAAGAGAGCAACATCGACTCCTCTGTAAGGTTCACTGTCCAACCACTATTACCAAAGACGACCCAGACGAGGTTCTTGTGTAGGCAAAGCATCCCGAACTCGCTTGCTACCTGAAAAATTAGAAAAACATAGAAAAGCGTGAGCTAAAGCCCCGTGAGTGACTAGTTTTTTTAAAAAAAACTAACTTTGTTCGAAAACAGGAATGTTAAATCTATTACACATAAACAATGATTTAAATATAACAATTCAGCAGAAACATATTTTCCGATAACTCTATCAAATCACATAAATCCGTTCCAAATCGTATAGAATCGTTTTAGAATAATTAGACAAAAAACTCATTTGGTTGCTCAATCTTTTCCCTTAGTTGAGGCGGAGCAAGACTCAACGCTTTCAACGTCGAAAACAACCTTAGTTGGGGTGGAGCAAGACTCAATACACCCAACGTCGAAATTAACCCTGGCTCGATGCGGAGCAAAACTCGACGCACCAGCCAAATCAACCTTTATGTGCACATAGGAATATGGCGGGTTGCCCAAGTACCTTCTCACGTCCCTCAGTACTGGGTCCCGGGGAAACTCACATGCCTTTAAGCATTGAGCCTCCTCTAAAACACTTTAGAAACCAGTATAAATAGTTCATATGAAACCTTTCATGGAAAACATAATATTTCTTGATAAACAACATCTCGTAACATGCCTTTCAACATCGAATAGAAAATCAGATAAAACATGCCTTTGAACAATATAATCAAACATCATGCTTTTCAAGAAAACAGTCATCTCAAAACCATATCTCATAAGAACACCGAACTAAACATTTTTAATAAATTTCATTTTCAAAGAAAGAAAAGAGTCACTCACAAATCGCTTAAGCAATTTCTTCTTTTCCCTTCAAATTCTGTTTTTCCGAGCTCCTTGAACGCAAGGCTTGAGCTTCTAAACCGCAAGGTAGCTGTTTCCCCTCTCTGACAGCTCAATTAGACGCAACCTTGCCCCTTGGACGCAAGGTTTAACAGCCAACGCAGAGTGAATAACTTTTCTTGCTTCCCTATTTGATGCGTCTACCTCTCTTGGACGCAAGGTCCACTCTTGAACGCAGAGTATCTTTGGACGCAGGGTTCACCTTAAACGTGAAATTCGTCTTAAACGAAAGGCTGACCCCCTTCGACGCAAGACAACTTCTTTAACACCAGATGGCTAAGTTGTCAAGAATACCTTCTCTCGTGGCCGCATACCTTTACTACAGACGCAAGGATTCCTCCTTTCTGCCTTCTTTCTCCCCTTTCTCTCAAGAATTCTTACTTCAGAATCATTAGTCGTTACTTGTCCCTCAAGGTCTCATTTATAGAGGACTTGCCATCCCACTTCCCCTCTCTTTTTGCCACTTGTTTGCCACATGTCACGCTGCATGCCTAATTAACCATGCATTAATCCAAGCGTCACCTTGCATGAAACACTTAACATGCCTTCTAACACCTCCTACTGATAAGGTGTCAAATCTATATGAAGCCACCTAGCCTTTATAAGCTTATCTTATGCGTCCATCATAATCCAATGTATAAACTATTCATTCAACCTAGTGTTCCCTATGCGTTCATATAATCCTCTTCCAGATTTTAGCTTCTTTACTCCCTTTTCTTACTCTCAGCTTTACTACCTTTAACCTTATTTCTCCACCACATTCAACTAGGCGTCTAAGTCTTAAACGCATACTACTATGCGTTTTACCTTACCATATAATACCATGCGTCTGCCTTAACCGCATACTATCATGCGTCCAACTCTCTTTCCTTATGTCCATTCTTAGCTACAAATCATTCTCTTATACCATCACCCTTCTGACAATGTGGTTTACCCTTGACAACCAAATCTAACTCAAGTTCTTCCTCTATGCGTTTGTCCTCTTGCGTTTAGCTTTACTTCATTCTGCGTCCATGACCATTCTCCTTGAAGATTTCTTTATTATCCCTCTATGTCCTTGAGTTATATCCTAAGGTTATTCCTTTAACCTTTTCCTTGCATTTAAACTATTTCTCTTATGATAGATTAATATGCGTTCACCTCCTGCTCCAGTCTTTAAGCTTACTTCTCAAACTTCTACTTTCCAACACTTGAGAATATCCTTCAATAGAAGTCTATGTGTTACACAGTTTGCTGAAGTATTCTTCCCCTAGTTTCTCCTTATGCGTTTATCCTTCCTTCCCGAGACTTAGATCTCTTTCCAACACTCCATGACTTAACTTTATACCTTCTTGCTTATTCGTCCTACCTTCACCACAGCTACATTTCCTTCCTTAACTTCTTCCTATGCGTTTACCCGAGATCGAGGTTACATTTCTATTTATCATGGAGTTAAGCTCCTCAACGTATAACCTTAACAACCCATGGTAGCCACCTTCAACGCATAAGCTCCTCGACGCATAGCTAATAGCCACCCTCAACGCATAAACTCCTCAACGCATAGTTGTTAGCCACCTTCAACGCATAAACTCCTCAACCATAGTTACCTTGGAACACTTAAATGACCTTTTCTGCGTTTGCTATGATATACCCGAAGACTTCTTACCAACACCAAAGTTCTTACTAACGCATAATAAACCTTCAACGCATGCTACTCACGTCTTGAGGTTCTTCAGCTTCACTTTTCTTTCTAGCTTAACGCCCTCCAAAACCATTCTCATAGCTTATTAATTTCCAAGATTAAGTATGAGCCATGCGATTTCCTCTTCCTCCTAATTCTTGTGTTCCTTTTCAAATCCTTAATATTAAATACCATGCGTTAAAGCTTTACCATCTATGCGTCAACCTGACTTCCAAGGATACATCTAACTTTAACTAATTCCCAACTATACCTTTAGTCCTTCATTCTCACCCTTGGTGAGACATCCACTCTTTTCTTAATACCATTCAACTCTATGCATAGAATTTCTTGGCCATAATTCAGCAATTCCACAAACTTAACTTTTCCATTTTGAGAGTTCCCTTACTCCACATACTTTTATTCTTACTAGCCATCTTGAATACCTAGGTTCTAGGATAGGGTGTTACACGTCCAAGGGGCTTATATTCACATTTCATGCATCCCATGCGTCCCATGCGTCCAATGCGTCTAAGGGGCTTATATTCACATTTCATGCATCCCATGCGTCCTATACGTCCCATGCGTACAATGCGTCCAAGGGGCTTATATTCAAATTTCATGCATCCCATGCGTCCCCATGGCAGGCGTTATCAGTGGCTACCGGCATGTTTTTCTGTTGTGTCCTCTTTGACTGCATCGCGTACAATTATGTACTTGTCGTGGCTCCTCACCAGTAGACGGTATTCTAACGATCTGCCGTCGACCTACGCTTGGCACCTTTTGCGGTGGTAAGATTTCAAAGTCATCGAAATTAGGTCTTTGTCTCCACTCTTGTCGATGACCAACTGGGTATATCGGTTCGGCATAAGCGGCAAGCACACAGTCTACTATGAACCACTTTGAGCACAACGTTTGAACGTTGATGTTCCACATAGCTGCCGCAGCTACTGCGTGTGAGCATGGAAGCTCTATGCAATTGAACTCCATACACGTACATGTTCGTGAACGAAGATCAACCAGCCCACCAAGATGCCCATCGTCAACATTTAGCACATACATGTCCACTGGAGATACACGATACGTTCTGGACACCGATTCAGCCTCTTTTAGGATAATCATTGCATAGTTGGTTACAAGGTTTGTGCATGCTATGACATGTGTACGTCGGACATAGAACCAACTCTATAACCAACCCCGAATATGCTCAAGAAGCTTCATAATAGGCAGTTCCCTCGCGTCTTTTAATACTCCATTGAGGCATTCTACTATATTCGTTGTCATCTTGTCATACCTACAATGGACTTGGTACACCCGTGCCCACCGTTGTAATCCAATCTCTTCAAGGTAGGCTATCACCCCGGGATATCTTTGAAGCTTAGACCAATATATTTGAAACTCAGATATCCTGTAGGCCTTGGCTGCTAGGTAGAAATGCGGAATTATGTCCTTATTCTTGAACTTATCCATCAAGTTATTCCGAATGTGGTATATACACAGTCCATGGAATGCCTCTGGGAATACACTTGATACAGCCTTCTCGATGGATATGTGACGATCTGATATAATCACTAAGTTAGGGATGTCTCCGATCGAGGCCTTCAAGTGGCATGAACCAAAGCCAGGATGCATCGTTCTCGCCGTCTACAATACCAAAAGCGATTGGATATATGTTGTTGTTGCCATCAATACATGTTGCTATCAACAACATACCTTTATATTTCTCGTGCAAATGCGTACCGTCAACAACAATAACAGGACGGATGCAGTTCAAGAATCCCATAATGCACGGACCGAACGCCATGTAGACGTACTTAAAGTACCACTGCTCTTCTACTTCAACCTCAAACACCGTGCCTGGATTTGCAAGTTTCAGTGCCTCACCATATGAATTGACAAGAGCATATGATTCTTCCGGCGACCCTCTTGCAAATACCAGGGTGTACTCCCTTGCACAATAAGCTCGCCCATAGCTTATATTCACACCATAATCCTGCTGGACATCTTCAATTATATCCCTTGGACAGTATGTTCAACCTACTTGATCGTACTTGGACTTGATTAAGTGTCCAATAACCTAACTCTTGGCTTGTTGGTGATTACCCATCCTCATCTCAAGGGAACATGTATGGGCACTCGGATACTTCGTCACTTTGAAAGAATCGCTTCCTTCCAACTTCTTTGCACAGACTCTCCACTTGCATCCCTCGACCAAACACCGCACTGTCAGCAAACTCTCCGTAGACTTCTTTACACGGTATCCAAAGTTTTTCTTTATAGAGTTTTTCTTTATAGCGAGTATCGATAGTTTAACTGATAGGTCATATTTGGAGAAGAAAATTTGACCTTCCCTTATATCTTCGTCACTCAAACAATCGTGGGAGATTGTGATGAGGTCGTCGTATGATGGGCCATTTGATGGTCTGGCTATGTCTACAAATGGTTGGGTTGGGACAGTGGAGGGCACTTAGATGGATGGCATTGCCACAGGTGGGGTTGGGATTGTCTGTGGTATTGACCACTGTTCGTACACGTCATACGTCGGAATACTTTGACCAGCCCATTTTTCACTTCTGTCATCCCTCAGGTTGCATGCCTCAACATTCTCCTCCAATGATGACGTGGTGGGAAAATCATATGTTGATATGCTTGGAACTGCTTCAGCCGTTGGATTGCATTCTTGGTGCATGTCATGTACTGTATGCCTCTCGTGAGGTGTAAGTGATACGAACAATGGCATCTGAGATGCATCACTTCTTTCTAGAAAAAAAATTAAGATCTTCATCATCTACTATGTCAATTGGAGGAACTTGGACTAACAGATTATAGCAGCACTTGATGTGTATATCGAATAGGTATGGATCCATGTTCAGTCTTTCATATAGTATGCTAACTAATTCACTACAGGTTATATCTTTTCTTGATTTTCAGACCTTTCATTTGACCTCCAACATAGTTGCATCCGGATTGATCCCATTCCCTACCAAATCGAACAAAGATGCGAAGTAGATTCATTGACCTGCAGAGAAGTTAAGTTTTTTGGTTAGAAATGATCTTCAGGCAAGTGTAAGCGATCACGTAGGCAAATGTAAACGATCGCATAGTATCATGTATGCGATCGCCTGGTGGTGGACTAATCGATCGCCTAGTATCATGTATGCGATCGCCTGGTGATGGATTAAGCAATCACCTAGTATCATGTATGCGATCGCCTGGTGATTGATTAAGCAATCGCCTAGTACCGTCATAAGCGATCGCATACATAATGTGTACGCGACCGCCTAATATCATGTGCGATCGTTTAGTTAACTATAATTGATTATAGTATGAAGATAATTGATCGTTTATATAAAACTATACGATATAGGAAGAGAAACACTTACATTCTCTGTGTTTCTGATTCTAACCCACGATGTTGCTAAAACGAACACTGGACGAAGATGAAAAAAGTGACAGCCGCTATAACTCGTAGAGAAAAATGGAAGAAGAAGTTCGTGATACTCGAAGAACTCAATGGAATAATGGAAGAATGTGTGAGAGCGACCGTCCATTAGTACCCTTGCATTCAATTTTGTTGGTATAATGGTAGTTGACATTGAATGATTCTGAAAAATGGTGGTGATGAAGGCCTCGACATTCAATGCAATCAATTTCAGGGGAGAGAGAAAGTTCTGGGCTAATTTAATTTCGGGGGAGGGGGGGTAAATTGGTATTTCATGTGTCCAAAATGTCACTTATGATAAAGTTTTTGGGAGTGGGTCATCCATAGATAAGTTTTTAGTTTTTGGGTCATTTCGTGCAATTTTCCAGCGATATAGGTATTTGTTTCTCACCTTTCATGCTCAAGTTTGATCTTTAGAATTTGCACAATTTTTTTACTTTTATTTTTTTTATAGTACTGATTTCATCTTTTTATGTGAAATTGAATAGAAGGTAATGTTGAAAATATTTTCTTGTTATGCACTTCATTTCCATTTTAATTCTCACTTTTTATTTTAACAAGAACCTTTTAAAGATATTTTATAAACTATTTCAAAATTCAAAATTAAAATGGTGGAAAAATATGAATAAAATAATAATAATTATTATAATTATTATAATTATTATTTATTATTATGAAATTTTGAAAAGCACAACTCTTTATGGGATTGTGTGGTTTTTTTTCTTCAAAGGACAAGTCTTTAAGGATGAATGTCTTTTCTAAAAAACTATGATTTCTTTTTTTCACTCCATGTTGCCACACGGGAGGGACACGGGGACGTAAACAAAGGGATCTTATCAACTTATTCCGACTACTCGTCATATTTGGTTTGGTATTGCTATCGTACATGACTTCAAAAGCAATTATTAGGAAATAATCGAGTTAGAGCTATAAGCTATCTCTAGTGATGAATCAACAATCTGAAGTGCTCTTTTTGCAGCCGCCAAACATAAAGAATCATTACCTTATTTCTTATATGTTTTATATACAATTATAATCATACTATCTTGTACACTATAGTGTTTGTCGAATAATGTGATTGAAGTGTTGCATTCATACGTTACTAAATCATACTGTCTTGGGAGACAATTGTTCATGATACATTGAGTAACATAGAGGAAACAAAATTGTCTTAAGGATACAACCTATATTTATTGGGTTGAAATTAATTATTTTTATTATTGCATTTCAAACAAAACTATTTATTGTAAATCAATATGCCTACTTCTGTTATTTTTCTTTATTTAATTTAGGATTATTTCGTGCATATAAAATTTGACAATGTTTTTTTTTTGTCGATATGATTTTTTTAAAAAGAAATTGAAATTGAAGATATAATTTTATAACTAGGTATATTAGATAGAAGGTTATTGTAAAAAAAGAAAATAGTTGATTTCACTTTTATTTAAAAAAAAAAAAGTATAAAACTAAAAATGTCATCAACAAAACTTATTGTGATTTTTTCAAAACACAACTACCAAACATATTTTTTTTTTGTTTTAATTTCTAAACTAACATAGGAAAAAAAAAAATTACCAAACATGTTTTAGTTTTTAAAATAACAGAAAACAAAAAAAGCAACCGACATTACCGTTTTTTGTTTTTTAAATATTGAAAACAAAAATTAAGTTTCAAAAAACCAAAAACCAAACGGTTTTCAAATGGGGCCTAAGATTTTTCATATTCTAATGTCAAAATTGTCAAACTGTACTTGGGATCTTTTAATACATCTTGTTATTTTATTGAGGGGTCGCTTGTTTTTCAGGAATGTAGATAACTGGAATTTTAATGCTCGAAATTGTAGATATACAAAATTATAGATGTCCGACATCTTTAGATTACCATGTTTGTTTAGTAGGAATATTTTTGCGGATATCAGGGAATATTTTGATAATTGTGTTTGTTTTGTAGGAATTCTACTTAGGGACGTCTTAAATTTACATAATGCTCCAAGAATGCCCTTATGACTATTTATTAATTTATAATTAATTTGATATAATTTGAACTTAATAACACATTTCTTTTTAGGGCTGTTTTCAAATATAGGAAAATGAACGAAAATATTTACAAATATAGCAAATTTTCACTAAACTACCATTTGTGTCTATCATGAAATAGATAGACAGAAATAGTAGTTTATCACGATATATTGCAGATAGACTGTGATTGTTGTGCTGTATATTGTACGTGTAAATTAGCCTAACGCAAAGTGCTAAAGGATGTGGTTATGCATTCAACATGTCATGTTTTGATCATGCTATACGTTCTATCACTAGGCGTTGGTGGTCTTGTCAAGTTTTCCTATTCTTTTACCCAAGTATAAGCAAAGTAATGGGTGTTCTCGGTGAGTCCGAGGTCGAACACAGGGATTATATTGATTTGGTTTTTAATTGGATTTCATGCGTTACAGTGGTGACCAATAATTGTTTGAAAGTTGTTTCTAATCTAAAGAAAGTGATTGTTTGTACACTAGACTAACAGTTGTGAAATATGGAAAGCATGCGACACAACAAGTTCAGCTAAAGATGTGTGTGAATGGATAAAAAAAAGGGTTCGGGTTGATTAACATCTAACGTCGGAAACGCACAGTAGTATTCTATTCATACTTGCGACTCTTCTCCCGGTTGTCAGCCGCTATGCGTTATATGTCTATAACGCATAGGAGAGTGTTAAGAATCAAGGTTATCTCCGTAGACAGGCAACACTACTTGGCCCTTGTCAATTGAGTTCCACAATCACTTACTCTCTCGAGCAGTCTAATTATTACTACTTATATCGATTTGTCAGATGGACATAAGCATCGGATTAAGCTCGCAATTGACAAGATAAAATAGTTACACTGTGGTTCCTAGTTAGATGCTAACGCAACCCTAGACCCTTGAGTGATTAGTTACTCATGGTTTGAAAGTAAAAAGCTGACAGTTGAGAAAACTGAGTAGACATGGAAGACAAGTATATTGATGAAGATGAGATACAATTTTTGATAAGTTCAATTTCTTAATACAAATCTAAAATTAAGAAAGAACAGTAAGAAAGAAAGCAGGGAAGGCGTTAATGTCTTGAGTCGCCCGGATGGAAGCGTGATGATCTGCTGTGAAGTGGTGCGGCGGAAAGGAAGACTCTTCTCTCTCGAGCTATTTGTCTCCGGCAGAAGTCTGAGAGAACTCTGCTGTCACTTATGGAGTTCTTCCGAGAATCAACAACCTTTCTCATCTCACAGAGCTGCCCTTTTATAGATGATGAAATCGCAGTTAATGGCAGATTTGCTTGATTGGTGGCGAGATTTATACTGCGTCCATCTCGCCTGATTGCGTGATTGTCGGGCCAATTAAGATCCACCACTCAAGCCGCAAATCATGTCTGTCAATCATCCGTCAATCTCTCAAGATTCCGATCTGATTCTCAGTGCCTTGCCGTAACGTTTGTCTACGCGTCCATGCATAGTTTGGCCGATGTTAACGCGTCGTAGGTTGCTAACGCGTAGTTATGCGTTGAGTTGTTGTTAACGCGTCGTCAGGTTGTTTGCGTTCTGTTCAAATCATGCGTCCATGAAGAACAGATTGCTAACGTGTCGTCCTGCGTTAAGAAGTCATCAGCGCATCGTCTGCATTCCTGCGTTAAAACATGCGTTTTAGGCTTAACAAGTGGTAAAAACATTATCTTCATCAAAATACAAGAGTATAACGCAAAGGAAGATTTATTAATAGAATTTATCATCAACTACCGCATGCTTCTCTATTTAAACTCTATTTATCTATGAAAAAGGCTATAATAACTTGTATTTCTACAAGTTATCACACCCCCAAACTTAGATAAATGCTTGTTCTCAAGCATAACTTCTATCTAAGAAACTTCAATTATCCTAAACATTTTCTCAACGCATTGACTAGTCTCTCAAAACGCTATACTCAATCAGCTACCCGTTAGTTATATTATTTCTCTACATCTATATTCTTTTCTTTAGGACGGGTCTAATTTGTATGCGGCAAGCTTTCTTTTCAAAACTCTTTAACTCATTATTCACAAAATTTTTGTTTCTTATTTTAACACTGAGTCTGAAAAGATGAAGATATAAAGTTCCTTTTTCTTTCATTGGTTTTATTATATGGTTATTAAGCATGCGTCGAGTAGGGTTACCCACCTTCGTTCTGACATACCAACGATGGGGTGCATGAAGGCAGCCAACTACGAGCAAGTGCCCTTCTCGACTAAACTCTTATCTAAGCTCGGTTTCCTCACTAGACATTGGAGTTTGTTATTTATCTATGCGTCGTTGATTACGATTACCCACCTTCGTTTTGACACACCAACTATGAGGTGCATGGAGGTGGCCAACTACGAGCAGGTGTCGTTTTCAGCTAAACTCTTAACAAGATAAATATATTAGTCTTGCTAGCGGAGTTTTGCGTTTCAAAGAATAAATTTTATTTATTTTATTTATTTTTTTATTTTTTTTATTTTTTTATTTATTTTTTTTTTTTAGATGATTGAATTAAGTTCCTCATATTATTATCTTTGACAGTTCAAACTTCTTCCACCCCCAAACTTGAGAGTAGCAAGGTCCTCATTGCTTAAATTGTAAACAAAGATTAAGTTGCAAAATTTTGTAAAAGAGGTTTGAATTGGCTGCTAGCATACATTCAAAGTAGGTTTGCGTTTCTAAGGAATAGTATGCAGACGCATTGAAAGTAATCTAACTTAAAGAGTTTACAAAAAGTGTAAGCATGATTATCATCACAGGGACCAACTTTTCAACGCAAAGATAAAAGTTAAGACTAATTAAATGTACTTAGAATAAATTTACAACAAGGGACAACGTAAAGAGGAAATTAAAGATCCATGCGATGAAAAAATGTTCATTCTATTAATTTGATTTTCACCAATGCATACAATTGAATGTGAAGATACAAAATTGCAAGAAAATTACAACTCTTGACTACACCCCTAGATTTTTTTAACCATCAGTCTCGTCTTCATCAGGTTTGCGTTGTTGCTCAGATGCAGGGCGCTGCGGTACTGGGAAGACAAGAGGCTGTTGGAGGCGTTCTGGAATATCAGGGGACGGGATTTCCGGTCGGATTGAGAGCAGTTGATGAACGTAATTTAAAGTGAATTGGAACTGCTCCGTCTGCCAGCGTGCTAACATATTCAATGAGTGCATCACAGAACACAAGAGCGATTGCTGCAGATATGTTTGCACTGTCTCCCACTCAAGGTCAAGTTGGCCTTCTTGCGGTTTTGGTTGCGTTGGTGGGGTAGGCGGGTTTGGCTGAGGTGGGGTAGGCGGGTTTGGCTGAGGCAGGGGAGTGGATGGAGTTTCGTCAAACGTAGGGGATGATGGACGCATAAAAGTCGCGCCAAAATCCTCAAAGTGTGAGTCATCAACTCTTATTGGGGCAGAGGGTTTTGTGGAAGGTCGAGGTTTTGGATGTTTGGGGCGATGCGTTTTATGAGGAGGTGGAGGTGGCTTAGGGCGATGCGTCTCAGGAGGCGGTGGAGGTGGAGTTGGTTCCCTTCTAGTTGTTGGAAGTGGGGGTGAAGGGCTTGAGGTTGGGAAGGTCGAATGGTGGCATCAGGACTTGCCACGCCTTTCAACTTGGACGACTTCCCCTTCTTCTGCGGTTGCGGCTTTGGAGGCAGAATTGGTTCATGAGGTCTTTTGGTGGCCTTGGTAGGCTCTGGCAGATATTGTGATCCTCTCATCAACCAACGCAGAGTCTTGTGGGCGATTACGCCACTAACTTCAATCATCTTCTTGCGTCTAACACTTCCGTTGGCCCTCTGATGGAAGCATTGGCGTATAAGTTCATGATAAGAGTGGGGAAAAAGAGTTGGCCCCTTGGCTTGCTGAACACCCCTCTTATCTGCGCCGCAATTATGCGTCCAACATCAAGGGTGATGCGACGCATAATGCAATATGCTGCTATCACCCGATCCCTTGATACTGTCTTGTCATGCGTTGTAGGGATCAGCTGCTTCTTCACCAAATACACCCACAGGTTTGCCTCTGGTCTTAGGCTGCTAGCTGATAGCGTTTTTATACCTGTGGGTGAAACATCCCACTTGGCCCCTGGCTTCGCCATTACCCGGATTGCGTCCTCCATTAACTCCGTTGGAGTTGATTCTATGATCTTGTTTCCTTCCGCATCCGGGTTGTCCCTCAACTCATATATAGCGTTGATTTCTCTTGCGTTGAATGGGACTTCAGTTTCATCCACCACCACCACACCTTCCTCTTCGTCTATGCGTCCGTTATAAAAATCTCGGACTACGTCAGGTTGGATCCAAGGGGTGCTGGAACAGAAGTTTCTCCAGCCGTGGTGGTCAATTATTTCGGTGATGTATGGCGGCACTGGGGCTTCTTCAGGGAAAAATCCCACCTCAATCATCAAGTCAGGGAACGCCCTGCGTCTCCCTTTTCCTTCCTTCTGTTGTGGCGACGCATCAGCCACCTTCTATTTTCCTTTGGCCTTAGCTGGAATCTCATTCACAGTTCTCTTCTTGCTCTCGGCCACTTTAGCTGGTGCTTCAGTCACCTTTTCCTTCCCTTTGCGTTTCTCATTATGCGTGCTTGGGAGTTTGGTGACTGCCACCTCCTTTTCTTTCCACTTCTTTTTCTCCAAGGTGCAAACACCTTGTTCTTTCCTCGCATCCTCCCCGATGCGTTCCTTCCTACTTTTCTTTTTCTTTTTCTTCTTGCCCTCCCCTTTCTCTTGGGCTCTTATTCTAGCAGCCAGCTCTTCATCTTCTTCAATTTGTAGCTCTCTTTCAAGCTCTACGGCTGCTTGTTCTATTCTTTCTTCTTCCCTCATTTCCTCTTCAAATGCCAATGCAGCTTCTTCTATTTGAGGATCAGGAAGGCCTTGCGTCTCCCCGACTTCTTGAGGCCACACTTCCCTGCGCGCCTTCTTGCCAGACAATGCGTCCTTGGCAATTTTCTCAACTCCTTTTCTTAGGGCTCTGAGCTCTTTTATCAACTTGGCCCTCTTCTTCTTCTCTTTCTCTGCCAGCCTATCAAAGGATGTGGCCACAATTGGAGACTCAAGTCTGTCTCCTTGTTCTGTGCTTTTGGGCTTTTCATCCTCGGCAGTTTCCGGTGATACCCTTCGTTTCTTCCTCAACAGGGGTACCACTATCTCTTCCTCCTCTCTTCTTCTCTTGGCTTCTGCGGCCATCACAACTTTTCTTATTGGTCCTTCATTGGAGTCCAATGTCATCTCCTCAGGACTAATAGACGCAGGGACAGACCCTTGCGTTTCACGTGGCTCGCCTACGTCCTCCTTGCTGTAGGCTGCCTCTCCTTCCTTATCTCCCCCACTTTGTTCACCCTCTCGAGTCTCCTTCAACTAACTCTGGACCTCTTTTACCGGCGAGGGTGATTCCCTTCTGGCGTCTGAGATGGTTGCGTCCATCGAGTCACGCAGTCCGCTCAGAATTTCGACTATCCACTCGTCTGGGAATTTTGCTGAGTTTACTTCCCCCACTGTGACAGCCACCTCTTTTTCTTCTCCTCTTCCCGTTTTCTCCGTCCCTCTCGTGCTGGGTGGACGTGATAGAGGCAAGGGCTGGTTGACCTCCCTGTCATCCTCCCTACCCTTCGCCTCCCTTTCCTCTTGAGCTATCCGCTCCAAGATGTCGCCGAATACATCTCTTTCTTCCCTTTGGCGTACCTCACTGCTTCCGTGCAGTGTGCTAGCTTCATCGCGAACCGTTCCAGGAACCGGTTGCTCTGCCTCGGAGTTTTCCGTGCTTAACCGTTGGCTTCCTACATTGAAGTTTGCGGCGGAAAACTCCCTCATGTTTTTCATTCTGGGCCGTGAGATGCAAGATTTGACCCGGCTTTTGGGTTTTGGGGTGGGTATTGGGTTGATTTGGCTCAAGGGGCGGATGTTTAAAATTTCCACACAGTCGTCGAAGTCGTCGACTACTGGTGGACGGGTTGGGGTTCTAGCGAATGGCCGGAAGAATGGGTATATGGGTGGTCTTTGGGCAGTCGCCCTGATACTGGATGTAGAGAAGTTAGGGATAAACGGTAGGTTAGGGTTTGGAGATCTTGGTCTGACCGGAGAAGCAGAATGCCTCACAGGTCTAGAAGGATGAAATGTAGGTGGAGAGAAGAATGGAAATCGAGGGTTAAGAAATACCTCGAGTACTGGTGTAGATGATGAAGAAGGTCTTGGGGAAATGTTGCCGGCGAGGTGTTCTTGATTTTGTGGGTTGGACTGGTTAGACATATGAGTTCTGCTAGAACATAAATCGCCGGAGGTTTAAGAGAGATGAAAGGTTTCGAAAATGGAAAATGGGAAATCGGATCGCGTTTATAAAGGGCTAATTTAGCCGTCGGTAATTAATGCAGATACGCGATATCCGGAATCCCACTGATCAAGGCAAATTTTATTGAGCCGCACACCCATCACGTGTAATGGGCGGCTAATTAACGCACACAGAGCACTTGAGTGTTTTTGGCACTTGAGTGTTTTTCTAGGAAAGACGCGTAGACTGAGAAGACATCTATGTTTCACCTAGTGCTTTATCTAAATGTAGTGAACTAATGATAAACGCATACTGATGAACGCCTGGTTCTCAGGTTAGATTATGCGTTGTAAGTTAAGTATGATGCGTTTGACAAAATATGTACGGCTCTAACCCTTCCTCTAACCTTAATTCGATAAACACAGAAATAGTTTATCGATGAACGCATAGTTTACTTATGCGTTGGACGCATGCATGAATAATAGATTATGCGATGAAATCAGATTGTTCAAAAACTCAACTTCTACTTTCATGCTTATCTCATTTACATTATTGAACTGAACTTAAAAAAAATCAATACATGCTAAAAACAAAATATAAACAGAAGCAAGAATACAATAAAATAAAATAAAATACTATAACAAATTCAAATAAAAATAAAGCAAGGGTAAAAGAAAGCGTCCCTGGAAATGTAGTCATTCGGCAACGCAGGGACCTTTCGACGCAAGCTCAGTCATTACACTCGCGTAGGTCAATGGAGGTCTTGTTAATTTCGAACTCTCCAATGTGGTAGGGCTTTACCCTTTGTCCATTGACCTTGAAGGATGTGGTTCCATTTTCGTTTGTCAGCATGACCGCACCATGCGGGAACACTTCATTGATTATGAATGGACCTGACCAGCGAGACTTCAGCTTACCTGGAAACAAACGCAACTTTGAATTAAATAACAGGACCTTCTGGCCAACGTATAGAGTTTTCTTACTAATGTTTTTGTCGTGCCATTTCTTGGTCCTTTCTTTGTACAGCTTTGCGTTTTCGTAAGCTGAATGTCTCCACTCCAGGAGTTCGTTTAGTTGAAGCTTTCTGGCTTCGCCGCTTGCGTCCTGGTCTAAATTGAGCTTCTTCATGGCCCAGATGGCCTTATATTCCAGCTCAAGCGGGAGATGGCATGCTTTCCCAAACACAAACGCATAGGGTGACATGCCTATAGGTGTTTTGAATGCCGTTCTGTATGCCCATAGAGCTTCATCTAATCTCTCCGTCCAATCCTTCCTTGATGTGCTCACGACCTTTTCAAGTATGGACTTGATCTCCCGGTTTGTTATTTCAGCTTGGCCGTTTGTCTGTGGGTGATAGGCAGTTGCTACCCTGTGCGAGACATTAAACTTAGTCAGTAAATTAGTGATTATGCGATTTATAAAATGCGTACCTTCATCACTAATTATCGCCCTTGGTATCCCAAATCGAGAGAAGATTTGTTTCTTTAAGAACTTGGACACTGTGTTTGCGTCATTCTTTGCACAGGCTGCTGCTTCTACCCACTTGGATACGTAGTCGATCGCTACTAAGATATATTGATTGCTGCAAGAAGGAGGGAATGATCCCATGAAGTCGATTCCCCATACGTCGAACAACTCAACTTCCAGCATTGAATTCAAAGGCATCTCATTTCGGTTGGAAATGTTGCCTGTTCTCTGACAACGATCGCAAGCTACCGCATATGTCCTTGCGTCTTTAAATAATGTGGGCCAGAAATACCCACTTTGCAGCACCTTTGCAGCTGTTCTCTGCCCTCCAAAGTGTCCTCCGTAAGGTGCTTCATGACAGCTTCTCAAAATGCTATGCGTTTCATATTCTGGAACGCATCGACGCAGTATATGGTCAGGGCCAAGTCTGTATAGATATGGCTCATCCCAGCAGTAGAACTTACTCTCATGTTGGAGATTTTTCTTTTGTTGAGCGTTGAATTCTTCAGGCCATTGGTTGCAGACCAAGTAGTTTACTATGTCTGCGGTACCACGGTTCCTGACTCTCTGCGTTCATGACATGCTCGTCTGGGAATCGTTCCTCTATATCACTCCAACTTTCCTGGACCTCTTTATTTTCCAACCGAGATAGGTGGTCCGCAACCTGATTCTCGGTTCCCTTTCTATCTCTAATCTCCAAATCAAATTCTTGCAACAGCAGGACCCAACGGATAAGTCTAGGCTTTGCGTCCTTTTTCGCCATCAAATACTTGATCGCAGAATGATCACTATAGATGGTCACCTTTGACCCTATCAAGTATGCTCTAAATTTGTCAATCGCAAAGACTATGACTAACATTTCCTTCTCAGTAGTGGTGTAGTTCTCCTGAGACGAATTCAACGTTTTACTAGCATAATAGATGGGGTGCATTATTTTCTCTTTTCTTTGCCCCAATATTGCTCCCACTGCATGGTTACTTGCGTCGCACATTAATTCAAATGGGAGGGACCAGTCAGGTGCAACTAAAATCGGTGCTGAAATCAGAGCTTGCCTTAGAGACTCGAATGCGTTTAAGCATTTACCGTCGAAATTAAATTCCCTGTTGGCTTCCAGCAGCTCGCTCAGTGGTTTTGCTACTTGCGAGAATCCCTTAATGAATCTTCTATAGAAGCCCGCATGGCCTAGGAAACTTTGCAAAGTCTTTACATTTGTGGGGGCTGGGAGTTTTGCTATCGCATCTATCTTTGCTTGATCCACTTCCAATCCAACCTTTGAGATCTTATGCCCCAACACAATACCCTCCGTAACCATAAAATGACATTTTTCCCAGTTGAGGACTACGTTTGTGTCTTCGCATCGCTTTAACACTCGTTCTAAGTTGGTCAAGCATTCATCATATGATTTTCCAAATACTGAGAAGTCGTCCATAAACACCTCTACTGACTGTTCCAAATAGTCAGAAAATATTGCCATCATGCACCTTTGGAACGTCCCTAGTGCGTTACATAGCCCGAATGGCATGCGTCTGAACGCAAAGGTGCCATATGGACATGTGAACGTCGTCTTCTCTTGATCTTTCGGAGCTATCATGATCTGGTTATAGCCGGAATATCCGTCCAGGAAGCAGAAAAATTCATTTCCTGCCAGCCTATCTAGCATCTGGTCGATAAATGGCAGTGGAAAGTGGTCCTTCTTTGTTGCCGCATTCAGCTTGCAGTAGTCCATACAGATGCGCCAACCAGTGACCGTTCTTGTTGGTATCAATTCATTCTTACTATTCATGATCACTGTCATTCCCCATTCTTCGGTACACACTGAACTGGGCTTACCCAGCTGCTGTCGAAGATTGGATAAATGACCCATGCGTCGAGCCATTTGATTATCTCTTTCTTTACAACCTCCTTCATCGCAGGGTTAAGCCTGCGTTGCCTTTCAACTGAGCCATCTTTATCCTCTTCCAACCGAATTTTGTGCATGCAGTATGAAGAGCTTATTCCTCTAATATCCGCTAAGGTCCATCCAATGGCTTTGATATGATTTTTCAGTATATCCAGCAAAGCCTTTTCACATTCTGTCGTCAACGCAGAGGATATGATGACCGGTAGCGTGATCGCTTCCCCCAAATATGCATACTTTAGATGCGTTGGCAGTGTTTTAAGCTCAAAGGTTGGTGGCTCTTCTAAGGACGGCTTTGTTTTCTCCGTGGTTCGGTTGCCTAAGTCTAAGCGTTCAAAGCTTGCGTTGGAGATTATACTTATTTCCGCCTCTCTTCCCTCATCCAGTTCATCCAGCAGTGTTTCGTTTTCAGCACATGCGTCGATGATGCTTGCCTTTTCTTCAATTATCTCTTCGATCATCTGGCAAGAATGAAAATCATCAGGATATTTCAACGCATTAAAAACATTAAATTTTACCTGCTGGTCGTCCACTCGAATGGTTAACTCCCCTTCCTAGACGTCAATCAGGGCGCGTCCAGTGGCTAAGAAAGGTCTTCCCAGGATGATGGGCACCTCTCTGTCAGCTTCATAATCCAGAATTATGAAGTCGGCCGAGAAGATGAATTTGTCCACCTTCACAAGAACATCCTCAATTTTCCCTTCTGGATGCTTAATGGAATGGTCAGCGAGCTGAAGTGTGACTGTGGTTGGCCGTGCTTCCCCTATACCCAACTTCTTGAATATAGACAGTGGCATTAAATTTATGCTGGCCCCTAAGTCGCATAGTGCCTGACCTACGTCCATTCCTCCTATAGAACAGGGCAATGTGAAACTCCCTGGATCTTTCATTTTAGCGGGTATATTGCTTTTAAACAATGCGCTGCATTCCCGCGTTAATGCGATTGTCTCAAACTCTCCGAGCCTTCTTTTCTTAGATAATATGTCTTTCAGAAATTTGACATAGCTCGGCATTTGTTCCAGGGCTTCCACCAACGAAATGTTGATGTGAAGTTGTTTGAGAACGTCCAGGAATTTTCTAAATTGTCCCTCATCATTCTTCTTCTTTAGGCGTTGAGGAAAGGGCGAACGCATAGGGGGATTGATATTCTGAGATACCGACGCAGGGTTTTCCTGCGTTGCTTTTTCTCTCCCCTTTCCATTTTCTTGTTCTTTAAAGGTTGTGGTTGTGGATGAAGATTGCGGTTTACTAACAGATGTTACGGGAGGTAGTTGTGGAGTGATGTGAGGCTGCGGATTTCCTTGCATTCTCTGATCTTGCGTTTCAGTGGGAAGAACCTTCCCACTCCTCAATGTCACAGCTTGACATTGTTCCTTACCGTTACCTCGTGGGGCTTCGATATTACTAGGCAATGCTCCTTGGGGTCTGGTATTGCGCTCACTTGCCATTTGTCCCACTTGAAGTTCTAAATTTCGAATTGCAATGGCATGGCTTTTTATTTCTCCCATTTGATTCTGGAGCATCGCTTCCAGCGACTTACGCGTTTCTTCATTTTGAGTGATCGTTTGACGCATAAGTGCTTCAAGGGATGATGATGATGAATTTGCTGACTGGTTTCGTGGTACTTGATGCCCTTGAACACCTTGGTTGTACATGGGGTTATTGTTTCTCTGCGGCTGTGGCCCAGTTCCCTGCGTCTGTGATTGGTTTCCTCCCCATCCAAAGTTAGGATGGTTCCTCCAACCCGGATTATAAGTCTTAGAATACGGGTTGTTCTGAACATAACATACAGACTGTGGGTTGTAGGGACACATATCGTACAAGTGGCCCTCACCGCATTGCACACAGCTTAGAGATGCTGTTGCATTCACCGTGTTCATTGCGTCCATTGATGCAACTGTTCCACCTTGGTTGTTCAACGCAATTGTTTGCAGCAAGGATGTCATGTTGGCGATCTGAGCTGAAAGGTTATTAGTTGCATCCGTTTCAATCATTCCAGCTTGCGATTGTTCTCGGTGAGTCCGAGGTCAAACACATGGATTATATTGATTTGGTTTTTAATTGGATTTCATGCGTTACAGTGGTGACCAATAATTGTTTGAAAGTTGTTTCTAATCTAAAGAAAGCGATTGTTTGTACACTAGACTAACAGTTGCGAAATATGGAAAGCATGCGACACAGCAAGTTCAGCTAAAGATGTGTGTGAATGGATAAAGAAAAGGGTTCGGGTTGATTAACATCTAACGTCGGAAACGCACAGTAGTATTCTATTCATACTTGCGACTCTTCTCCCGGTTGTCAGCCGCTATGCGTTATATATCTATAACGCATAGGAGAGTGTTAAGAACCAAGGTTATCCCCGTAGACAGGCAACACTACTTGGCCCTTGTCAATTGAGTTCCACAATCACTTACTCTCTCGAGTAGTCTGATTATTACTACTTATATCGATTTGTTAGATGGACATAAGCATCGGATTAAGCTCGCAATTGACAAGATAAAATAGTTACACTGTGGTTCCTAGTTAGATGCTAACGCAACCCTAGATCCTTGAGTGATTAGTTACTCATGGTTTGAAAGTAAAAAGCTGACAGTTGAGAAAACTGAGTAGACATGGAAGACAAGTATATTGATGAAGATGAGATACAATTTTTGATAAGTTCAATTCCTTGATACAAATCTAAAATTAAGAAAGAACAGTAAGAAAGAAAGCAGGGAAGGCGTCAATGTCTTGAGTCGCCCGGATGGAAGCGTGAGATCTGCTGTGAAGTGGTGCGGCGGAAAGGAAGACTCTTCTCTCTCGAGCTATATGTCTCCGGCTGAAGTCTGAGAGAACTCTGCTGTCACTTATGGAGTTCTTCCGAGAATCAACAACCTTTCTCATCTCACAGAGCTGCCCTTTTATAGATGATGAAATCGCAGTTAATGGCAGATCTGCTTGATTGGTGGCGAGATTGATACTGCGTCCATCTCGCCTGATTGCGTGATTGTCAGGCCAATTAAGATCCACCACTCAAGCCCCAAATCATGTCTGTCAATCATCCGTCAATCTCTCAAGATTTCGATCTGATTCTCAGCGCCTTGCCGTAACGTTTGTCTACGCGTCCATGCATAGTTTGGCCGATGTTAACGCGTTGTAGGTTGCTAACGCGTAGTTATGCATTGAGTTGTTGTTAACGCGTCGTCAGGTTGTTTGCGTTCCGTTCAAATCATGCGTCCATGAAAAATAGATTGCTAACGTGTCGTCCTGCGTTAAGAAGTCATTAGTGCATCGTCTGCATTCCTGCGTTAAAACATGCGTTTTAGGCTCAACAAGTGGTAAAATCATTATCTTCATCAAAATACAAGAGTATAACGCAAAGGAAGATTTATTAATAGAATTTATCATCAACTACCGCATGCTTCTCTATTTAAACTCTATTTATCTATGAAAAAGGTTATAATAACTTGTATTTCTACAAGTTATCAGTGATATTTTGCTATTATTTGTAAATATTTTCAACAGATTTGTCATTTAAAATAATTTCTCTTGTTTTTATCAATTTGAATTTCTTTTTAAATTAATAAAATTTATATTATTTTTCTCAACAAATAATATATCATAATTGAAGATTTTCTTAAATATTAATTTAAATATAAATTTGAATATCTTGCTAAAAAAACAATAAGAATTACAATATAAAAAAAATGATATATATATAATGGAAAAAAAAAGGACAAAAATGTAAAATGAGGATGTCTTCAACTCAGGAATCTGGAAAACTCATGTTTTAGGAGGACATCCAAAACTCTTGAGATGCCCGAAAATCTTCAAATGTCGGGCATCTTACAATACCACAAAACAAACATGGTAATCCAGATGCCCACTCCATGGGAATCTAGGATGTCTGCGAAATAAGCTACCCCTTAAAGTTTTGTATACATCTCGTTCCATTCAAATCAAGATTACTGTCACCTTCTTGCACGTCTACAAATTCCTTTTGTAATTTGAATACCCTCCCTTTCCCATCTTAACTAATCACATAAAAAGAATGAAGAGATGAATAGCTTAGAAAGTAGTTATTCATGAAAAAATGAAAAGAAAACCAATAAGTGACTGTAGACATGGCAAAGTTTGTAATCGTGATGATCTTTATACAAACCAATGGTGTAATTCTAAATTTTTAATTATGTAAACTTTTGTTTTACATTGGGGTTTTAGATAAACGTCGTTTGCTCTTAGATTTATTTTTCTTCAGTAGAAAGTGGAAACCTACTGTAGCAATCGAAGAGTATCGTTCTCCTGTCTAAGAATCAACAATTGCATAATACCAAATAAAACATATTATTCGTAATCCGATAGAAGATTGAAAAGAAGAAATATGAGATACTTAAACTACATACTTTAGAGAATGATAAAGATATGGTTACAAAATTGCACAATTGGAATTTTATTGATGTTTAGAGTTAGTCTATTTTAATCTTCTAGAGAAATGGTGAAAATTATAGAAGAGTGAAAATACTTGAATAAAATTGTGTGGGAAATCATAGAGATTTTTTTTAAAGGGTGTGCTTCTTTGTAAATACTTGAATAAAATTGTTGCATTCTATAAGTATACATGTTGGCCTTAGTGCGTTGAACTACTATAATTCTTCAACTTGCTTATCTTCTTCATCTTCTTCTTGTTTTCATCTTTAAATTTTAGTTTTCTATTTACAAGATTAGGTTGACAAGTTTTCAATCTTTAATTGTAAGTAGACTTTTTTAAAACAAAATTTAGAGTGTTGAAAAATATACATTTCGATCTGTATTTAACTAACATTTTTATTTCTCCAACTTCAATTTTTTTTCTATATTTAATTGTATTATTCTCTCTAACTCTCTCTTTCACACGCATCTGTCTCTCAACCTTCTATTTTCAATAATTGATGTCTCTTTCCAGCAAATTTTCTCATATCTCTCTGATTTAAAATAATAATAATAAATAAATAGAAAACTGATTTTTTGAACTTATTTTGTTTGTTTCCCGTTTAAAAAAAAAAAAAATACAAAAATTGATACCATTTCCAACTTTTCCAAAATATCATCTTACTTCTAGTAAGGAATCAACAAGTCATTCAATTTTGGGTAGCAACTCCCTAGTCAAGAAAGAGTTTAAGTGTATGTCTGGAGAATGATTTATAAATCGTCAAAATCACTTTTTCATCTTTAAAATTACTTTGAAATACGTCTTTAATCACTCTAAATTAATTTAATATTTAAATTTACCTTTTTAAATACAATTTTCATATCATCAAAATTAATTTTGAAGAATGATTAAAAAAACATATTTCGTACATAGTCATTTTAAAAATGGCAAAAATGATCCCAACTCTTTTGGAATCACTCCGATCCCAAACGTGCTCTAAGTGCATATTTGGTAATCATTTTGAAATTGTTAAAATCACTTTTTTCATGTTTAAAAGATCACTTTGAAAACATATTTTTATAACTTAAAGTTAATTTGATATTCAATCTTACATTTTCAAATGCAATTTTTAATCATCAAAATTAATTTAAAATAATTAAAAATATGTTTTAAAGTAAATTTGAAAATAACAAAAATAATTTTAGTAATTTCAAAATAACTCCTCAACATAATGGAGGTGGTTGCTATAATCTAAACTTTAAACTCTGTTGGAAATGCTAATCCCATCCAGCAAAACAACAATAATTGGAAGAAAAAAAAAGTAAAATAATAAAATAATTCATCACTAAGGTGTATAAAAGGGATAAGGCATCGGGGATAATTGTGTGTGGGTGTTTTCATTAAAGCTAATCTCTAGTAGAGTTTCATTTGAAACCATGTCTCTTGTTGGGAAGTTTGTGAGTGAATTAGAAATAAATGCAGCTGCTGAGAAATATTATGAGATCTTCAAAGATAAAGTTTCTCATATTCCCAATATTTCCCCAACCATCTTTCAAAATGTGGAAGTTCATGAAGGTGATTGGGATAGTCATGGCCACGGCTCCATCAAAATTTGGAATTACACCCTTGGTATGTATAACCAATCATCACGACTACAACCTCGACCATGTCTATACTCATCACTTGTTGTTTTTTCCTTTTCATTTGTACATTTTCATGTATGATTTCTATCAATCATCTATTTGTTTTTGTATGTGATTTTTCAGATGGCAAAGCTGAGGTATTCAAAGAACGGGTGGAATTTGATGATGATAAGTTGGCAGTAACCTTAATTGGATTGGAAGGAGATGTGTTCGAGCATTACAAAACTTTCAAGGGAACATATCAAGTTGTGCCGAAAGGTCCCAAGCATAGTTTGGCAGTTTTGACTCTGGAATTTGAGAAACTTAATGATGGTTCTCCTTACCCTTACAAGTATCTTGATCTTATGAATACCATCACCAAGGACATCGAAGCGCACCTTAAATAAATGCCTTCCATGTTGTGATTCGAGCTTTCATTTCACTGCTCCTCTCCCTCACATATTAATGTGGGTGATTATATTGTATTTGGAATTGTATTTTTCTTTTGGAGTCTACTTTCAAGCTTGGATTTTTGCATCTTTATCACTTATTATTGTTTTTGATGTATTGCTTATTGAAAGCAAATCATGGTTGTTTTATGTAAAGTTGATGAAGCTCGACTATTATGGTTTCTTAAATTAATAATATGCAATAATTTGATTTCGTTGATTGTATTTGAATACTTTCTCTCCCCTCCTCAATACAATTTCCAACAAAATCATATATTTTTCTTCTTTATCCTTATTTTGATTTTTTTTTTTTTTTATAAAAAAACTACAAATAAAATATATATTACATTTTCGTATAAAAATATTAAATCACTCGCTAGAGAAGTTAAATAAAAGAAGTCATGGCAAATCATCTTTTTTTTTGCTTAAGTTTGACTTCAATTATTATTATTATTATTATTTTGCATATTATGGCTGTTATTGCTATCAATTGTTACTCTTTTAACTATTGCGATTGATGTAAAATATTAAAGCTAAATTATACAAAATACTACTAAATTTTGTACGTTCGGTCAAAATACCCTTAAACTTTTAAAAGTTTAAAACACATCCTTAAACTTAAAAAAATAATAATAAAAAATATTCTTAATGTTAGATTGGATTGAAATCACTAATGCTTTGTTTTAAAGATACTTGTGGACTTCCAAAAGTTTCAAAAATATCCTTAAACTTTAAAGTAAAAAATAAAAACTTTAGAAATTACATAGATTGTGTATATGAACACAAACCATTAATACCCATTTTAAAAATATACTTGAACGTTGCATTAATACTCTTAGGCTTAAAAAAAAAAAAAAAAAAATTAAAATATGCTCCTACTATTCATATAGTAATAGTTTGTTTGAAGCTATATATATATATATATATATATACTTTCACCTTTCTCTCATTTGGCCAATTTAATAAACTTGATAATTATGATTGTTAAAGACCAACCATGTTTATTCAATTAATGAATTAGAATTTTATATGGAAAATTAATGGGTTGTTTTCAAATATAGCAAAATGTACCAAATTATTTATAAATATAGAAAAATTTAATTGTCCATCAGCGATATACCACGATAGGCTTCTATCGCTTGAGCGATAGACTATGATATACTTCTATCTCTCAAGTGATAGAAGTCTATCGCAGCCTATTGTTGATAGATTATAATTCTTTTTTTATATTTGTAAATAGTTTGATATTTTTATATATATAATTTTCATACTAATATTTAATAAAACGAGAGAACTATTCATATAGGGAATCATCAAGCAATCAAAAATAATAATTTATATAAAAAAATAAAAAAAGAAAAAGTAGATCACAACATTTATATTAAAGTCTTTTGACTTTTTGTTTTTTCTGTCTACAACTCGTGGGTGATGTACGCCATCTCTTGTCACGTGGAACTAGAATACCAAATCTTGATCATTTGGGCTTAACTCAATTATTTGCGTCAAAATTCAATAATTTAGGGTATTGTTTGATAATTTATTTTTCCTTCTTTTTTTTCAAAATCTGTTTGATAACTATTTTTATTTAATATTTTTTAAAATAAATAAATAAATAAATATAAAACATAAACTTGTTTGATAACTATTCTTGATTTTGTGTTTTTTGAATCTTTTTTGTCATTTTTTTTATAGTTTGAATATTATTTAGACCTCATTTGCATATTTTTTACGTATAAAAGTTGAATTCTTAACCAAACTTAAAAACCAAAGACAAGTTTTTAAAACCTACGTGTTTTAGTTTCCAAAATTTGGCTTAATTTTTTATTACATTGATAAAAAAAATCAATACAAAACAAGAAACTAGAAGTGGAAGGAGTGTCTATAGACTTAATTTTCAAGAACTAAAAACCAAAAAACCAAATGACTACCCAATAAATTCTTAGTTATATAATATCTAAAATATATAGCATGCATTAAAATGTATAAAAAAGATAATTATCAAAATTTAATATTATTTAATACAAATAAGCACTAGAGAAAAATTAACAACAATGATACAATTATGATAGAATTAACAACAATGATACAATTATTTCTATCATTCAAATGATGCGAAAATTTGATCTACAATATTATTTTTCACTCTACCCATTTACCATAAATAAATATCAACACAAATCCAATTCAATTATATTGCTCAATAAAAATGTGTTGGTTATAAAAAATTAAAATAAAGTTAAATCCACGTCGAAAGTATATATACATATATCGGGAATAAAAAGTAAAATATAATTTATAATACATATTGCAAAATCAAAAGGCGCAATAAGAGAAATGTTTTATTCTAAATAGTCAAACTAAAAAATGGCTAAACCAACTAGAGTTTGAAACATAGCTAGATGTAACTTTTAATGAAATGTATGAGTATTAGGTTGAAAATAGCCTTGAAATATTTTACACTCTAAACCATGAAAGCAAACTAAGAAAAAGGAGAGGATTGAGGAGAAAAAAAAGTAAAGTCGCCAACAACTAAAATAGCAACCATTCAAGTGTAATATTTAATATGTTTACATCAAACAAATATGTATATTTGGTAAGTGTAGATAATTGATTTTGAGCTTGTGTATGAAACACACACATATATCATATATGTGTTGATTCGTCAATTTCTAAAACACTAAAAAGATGTGCCATATATATCTTATTTACACATAAATATATATATATATATTTATACATACATACATATGTAAATACATACATACATATATCTATATATACGTAAATATATATCTATACATACATATATAAATACATACATATATATATATATTTATTAATAACATAAAGATTAATATTCTAAATACATATTACAAAGTAGTCTAGAAACTAGAGAAATTTGGAGCATTCAAATTTCGGTCACATATTGCCAGAGAGGTTTTGTATCATCTTCAACCATGGAGAGGTTGAGTTTATGAAAGGATTTGATGATTGACCTTGCTTTGATGGAGATGCCATATTACCTAACTGTTAAAATTAAAGGAAATTTTAAAGGAAAGTGAAAAAAAAAAAAAAAAAAAAAAAAAAAAAAAACATACAACTTATTTTCATTTTGTAGCTACCTTGCAGTTATGGTAGCCATATTCAAATATGTGTTTTAGTGGATTTAGAAACTTACTTTTTAGATAGTAAAATGGTTATTCGTGGTGTTCATGTTTTATTTATAACTATTGACAACATGTTCATAGTTTCATATTTAGTCATGTTTTATAACCATTTAAATTCATTTTTCTTTATATATTTATTCATGATATTTGTTTTTTCCTATTTCAGGTTGTACGTGTGAATTCTCAAATATTGTATTTTTGGAAACTACAAGAAGATTTTGAGATGATTAATTCTTTTGGTTTAACATCTCAAGTACATATTTTGGGGACTCCTAAGAAGTTATTTTGCTTTAACAATCCCAAGTATATTTTGTCATAAACTTTTGTGTATAGAGGATTTTAAAGAAGTTTTTTTGGTTTAGAATCCTATTTATTTTAGGTTAGGGAATGTTAACTTTTTTTGTTTAAGGGACTTGTAAGAAGACTAGTAAAATATATATAAGATTCTTATTCTTAGAATTTTAGTATCTGTATTGAACATTAATGTTATTTTTAATATATAAGTTTATTTTTGTTATATTTGTTTGAAGATTAAATTTTGTTTGTGTTGAATTATTAAATAATAAAAAATAAAATTTTGGTTATTTAATTATTACTATTTAAAATTTATAAAATTAAAAAAAAATTATGTCAACCCATAATAAAACGTTGGCAAAAATTGAACCAAACCTAAAAATGTCAATTTTCTAAAAATTAGATTTTTGTCCACGCAATCCTAATTCGTCGGGATAAAGTATATGAGAAAATAAGACTAGATAGAAGATGACTGAAAGTTTGTCTTTAGAGTGCTCATTGCTCAATCGAAGAAATGTGAAGAAAATGGGTGACTCGTTGAAGATGAAGACGAACAAGAAGATGGAATATCGAATGTGAGGGAATGATTTTATCGTTTTGTTTGTTGTATTTTTATTTTTTTATTTTTCTTAGCTGTTTTATTATTTTATTATTTATTTTGTTTTTGAGCTTAATGTGATTGTAATTATAATAATAATGAAATTAAGAGGCTATTGGGCAATTGGCTTAAGATTTAGCTGAAGTATTCAATTTTTGTTGTCCTGTCGTGTCCCCTAGAAGGGGCAGGGGTGTCTGAAATTGAAAAAAAAAAACAAAAATAAAATTAGATACTCCATTTCACATATCTGAACATATCAGTATTAGATATATATTCAATAATGATTTTTTACCCACTTTGAAGTATTTGTGCTTCATATGAGCTATTCAATGTTCAATCAAAATAAAACGTTGATCCAGATAAAGATTTGAAGTATTCATAGTGGAGTTGGGTCAAAACTATAAGAACTTTAAATAGTATCTCATAGGTTAAAAGGGTAATGGGAATTTGTTGAAAAAGAATATAAGACTAAAAAGTAAAGCATGAAACTAAAATGATCAGAAAATTTATTACAAAAAAATCTATTGAGTAGTCGTCTAGTATAAAGAAATGGAACTATTCAATTGCAAATTGATCACATGAACTCGATTCCAAAAATCACAAACGCACAATTATCATATGATTCAAAACAATTTAATTCAGGAATTCTTTGTCCTCATTTTTATTTGTATGAATGATTGATTTTAATTAAATTGATGTTTCAATTTAATTTCAATTATTTTATTGCTAGTCATGAGTTTGTGATACGTAGCTGTCATGAATAACTAAATTATGTAGTATGGAGTTTACATATGTGTGTATAATCTTTTAAATTGTACATAAACATTAAGAAAACAAATTAGTAACTAAATCAATTAAATTGTATGTATTTCAAATTATTAGCATTAGTTTAATTATTTCCATTGTTTTCTACTATCTTTTAATTAATTGATATATATGCAACATTATTATGCAATTTGATTAAATGATAAGATTTGATTTTGATGCTTTGTTAGAGTCAATTAAATGAGGAAGTATACCATTTATTGCGACTTCGAATAAATTGACTAAATCATTTAGTCGAGAAATTCACATATATACCTTGTTAAGCCGATTGGTTTTTAATTCATTATTTAATTTATTGTAATTTAAAATTTTTCCACAAATCAAAACACCGCTTATTATTTTATGTTTCCTATTAATTTGAGAAACTAATTCGATTGGTTTCCACGTAACACTATTTCTACAAGTTTAGATAGGTGAATCAGTAAATTAAATTATTTTGGAGAGCCTCAATAACCCGACCAAAAGAATTGCTTGCGCTTGAACATCGACGACGAGTAGAGCAACAATGGCATGACGGTGAGGCACGAGATTGAGAGGGAAAAGTATTAGAGGAGAGAAACACAGGAAGCATGCCTAGAAGTGTAAGTATTAGAGGAGAATGTCGAACTAAAGTGTAAGTGACATGCTTAGAAGTAATCACTTATAGCATGTTATCAGTGATAAAAGCTATCAACGATAGCATGTTATTTGATGGTAAAAATGCATGACAAAAGTTATCTTTAATAGCGTGTTATCAGTGATAGAAGTTATTATTGATAACCACAATATAAGTGATATCAATGATAGAACTTAGGTGATATTCATATATCGATGATATCAATGATATAAAAGTCAATTCCATTTGATGAAAGTTTATCATTGATAGCCACTGCTAAAAGCTATCGGTGATAGCCACTAATAGGAGATATCAATGATACAACTTAGGTAGATATCAGTGATAGTCACTTATAAACCTCTCATTAATAGACTTCTATCACTTTTAGCTTTAAATGTTAATCTTTGAAAGTTAATGATTTCCTTACAAAGTTGATAACTACTTTTAAAAGTCTACTATTGATAACCACTTATGGCCTTGAGTGTTAATATTTCAAGCTTGATTCCACTTGATGAAAGTGTATCAATAATAGCCACTAATAAATGATAGCAAATTGAAAGCTAATATTACAAGTGTTACTATTTCAAGGTTGTATTAATATTTCTCAAATTGAAAGCTATCATTGACAGCAGCTATCAGTGATAGCCACTGATAGCTATCGCTGATTGTTGCAATTAGTGATAGCTTTCAATTTGAGAAAATTGGAAGAAAGAAGTGTGAAATGGTGGGCTGAACATGAGCATTTTAGTCATTTACCAATATGACTATCACTGATAACTGCTATCAGTGATATCTAGCGTTAATTTTGTGCTATATCCCTAATATATTTTTCCTTGTGCTATATATTTAATTATTTTGGGTCTGATTACTATTTGTGCAACCAACCCTTATTTTAAATTATTGGTTTATAGTATTTTATAGTTGTTTTTTATAATAATTTGACATTAATAAAACACTTTTAGCATAAAACAAACCAAACAAAATTTGTATATAAAATCGCTTTTGAGAAAGAGTTGCCAATCAAATGAGTGTTTTTATTGTAACAATTTTTATCAAAAGTGTTTAAATGAAAATGACTTTTTTAAAAACATTTTTTTTCTAAGTTAATCCAAATAAAAGCCTATATGACGGTAGAAAGAGAAGTACTGGAGTTTGGGAGGCAGAAGGAAGTTGTTAATCATATTTATCATATAGAGGATTTGGATAAACGTTTCTGTAATTTTTTTGTGTAAGTTGGACTTGGTCAGTGGAACATTTGGTGTTCCACTAAAGGATTAAAGGTATCTTCCATCAAAATTCTGTGCATACAGACTGATGGACTAATATCTTTAAGATCCTTAATAGACCAACCAATGGTAAATTTATGATCCTTTAACACTCTTAACAATTTTTCTTCTTCCACAGAATTTAAATAAGAAGATATAATAACAGGGAAAGAAGACAATCATCAAAGAATGCATATTTCAAGTGAGGAGGCAACACTTTTAATTCTAAAGCAGGCTTCTCAACATTGACATTATTTATAAAATGCAAATGAGTTAGAGGCATTGGTTTATACATTTTAATGCATACTGACATGTTATCTGACCACTTAGCATACAAAGCAATTTCATCAAATATAGTGTCCACATTATCAAAATCTACTATGCTTTGTTCTAAATGATTAGTAGCCAGTACAACCTCAACATGCTCAAAAATAGTTTGATTAATTATATCTATTGCATGGCAATGCATGGCGAGTTACCCTCATCATGATGACTAAAGGACTTATAGATATTAAAAACAACATTCTCATCATTCACCCTTAGAGTCAACTTCCTTTGTTGAACATCAATGATGATCTTTCCAGTTGCTAGGAATGAGCACCCTAGGATGATAGCAATCTCAGAATCCTCCTCAATGTCCAAGACTACAAAATCTGCCGGGAAGATAAATTTGTCAACTTTAACTAACACATCTTCAACAATACCTCTAGAATAGGCCAAGGATCTATCAGCTAACTGAAAAGTGATGGTGGTAGGTTGCACATCTCCAATGTCAAGCTTTATATAGACAGATAATGACATTAATTTAATAGAAGCACCAAGATCACAAAGATCTCTAGTAACATTTAAAGACCCAATAGTGCAAGGTATAGTAAAACACCCTGGATCTTTAAGTTTTTGTGGTAGCATTTTGCAGCACAACACTACATATTGGCCAAATTTCTTCTTTTTAGATAAGACATCTTTCATGAATTTAGTATAGTTGGCCATTTGCTCTAAAGCCTTAGCAAATGGGATATTAATATGAAGTTTCTTGAATAATTATAAGAATTTGGAAAATTAGGAGTCTATTTCTTTTTTTCTAAAACGTTGAGGATAAGGCAAAATGTTAGGTACAAAAGGTAGAGGGTTAGATGACTTACTTGAAGATGCCGACTCCTTTACCTTTTCCTCTTTTCTATGACCTCCTTTGGATCATCTTCTATGATAGGCTCATAGATGGTCTCATTTACCTCTTGCTCCTCATCCTCGTCATCAATCAAAGGAGTGGACAACTTTTTCGCACTCCTCAAAGTTAAGGTCTTGCACTCTTCCTTTGGATTCCTTTCGCGGCAACTAGGAAATTTACCCTTTTGCATTGTTTGAAGAGAAGTGGTATTTGACTAATTTGTACCTCAATATTGTGAGTAGCCTTGCCATTACTTTGCACCATGTTCTCCAATGCGGTGGTTCGTCCTCTAGACTCTTTTATGAACTTTACCATCAAGTTTTCTAGGTTGGACTTCTTCTCAGTGTGGGATGGACCTACATTAGAAAAATCGGGAGGTCCTTGCAAAACATTACTATTGTTAGTATAAGAAAAGTTTTCATGGTTCCTCGAGTTAGGATGGTATTAAGTTGGAAGTTGTTGTTGGTGGCCTCTATAATGTCCTCTATCAACATAATTAGTAGTCTCATTGTCTCCTTGTTCCAACTCCTTTTGTTTAGACATCTTTGATACCATGGCAGCAAGGGATGCTATGGATGGTGGTCTTGCACTTGGCCCCCTATAGTCAATTTAGAAAGAGCATTAGTAAGGGAAGCCATTTGTGCATTAAGAGAATTTACCTTATCTACCTCATACAATCCCACGTCATTTGGGATAATTGTAGAAGATCGTTCACATGGCCAATTGTAAGATGTAGTGGCCAAGTCTTCTAGTATGGTATAGGTCTCTTATGCATTCTTAGAAAAAATTGAGCCTTCGGCAGTAGCATCTAGAATGGATTTCGTTGAACTTAACAACCCATTGTAGAATAGTTGAATTTGCAACCAATCTGGGTAGCCATGTTGTCACACCCTCTTTCTAAGACTATTTCGTGGAAGAGCTTATAAAGGAAAGAAGTAGGACAAGAGCGGTTGTGCTAAAGTGGTAGTTTACATAGGCCGTAGATGGAATTTGAATTAGAAGATTTGATAGAAAGGTTGAGTTGAACGAATCTTGAATCTTGAAATCAAAGTAATTCTTGAAGTTGAGAATTATTCTATGTAGGATAAACAGATCAGGAGAACGCAACCCTGATTTTAAGCTTAGAAGTAAGATCTTTGGAAGAAAGGAAACCTCATCAAGTAATGGGCAGGGTTAAAAAGAATAGTTGAGAGGTAAGTGAAGTTGGACGCATGCTTAGTGGAAAACCATGTTGGGCGCATGGTAGAAACGCTTGACGGCATGTAATTAAGGTAGACGTATGGTATTATGCGGTAGAGAAACGCGGCAAGTCCTACCTGACATTTGGGAAGTTGGCAAGTTGAGAAGAAACTATGAAATGGGCAGTAGTTAGAAAAGTGGGCTAAATAGTATGGAGTAAAAGTAGCTAAGTGTTGGCCATGCGTTAGTGGAGCTATGCGTTGAGAATTTGTTGGAAGTCACTATGCGTTGAAGGTTGGTATGTATTGGTACATTAGAAGAAGGGCCGAGAGAATCATGCGTTAATTGGCTATTCGGAGACTGGGCGTTGAACAACTGTATAACAACAAGTGTAAGCTATGCGTTGCTGAAGCTTTGCACGGAAGGTTGCGTCAGCCAACCTAAGTAAAGAGGTGATGGCCGTACTGGTGAGTCGGTGGTACGTATATATAAGTAAGTACGCCGACTCAATCAACATTTTTAGACATATTTCGAACCTAGATTTACCCCTTTCACAGAAGAACAACGAGGAGAGGTCGAAGAAACTGTTTATGTCGGAGTTAAGTAGGAATCAGATCGTTTCCATGGTGAAATTGAAGCTGGAACCAGAAGCTTGACGGTTGACGATAATCTAGACATCATATGGTGTTTGAAGAAGAGTGAGCTGGGAAGTTGAAGCTACAGCGAAATTTTAAAGGAAGAAACATTCGGAATTGTGCTACTGTAAAAGCTGTTAGCCGATAAGAAGCAGTTGGAGTTATTCAAAGATGGTTTCCTCAACGAAGAAAAGATAGAGTTTGAAATCTCGTGGTAAGTTAGAAAGCTCACTTCTTTGCAAGTTTGTAGAAGAAAGATAGATCTGATTTTGGCTGGATTTCGATGTTTAGCAGTTTGAGAACAGGTTAGAGAAGAAAGAAGAAGAACACTAACCATCGGGGGTCGCTAGGACAGGAGTATCGCTAAAGAATTGGAGGGTGATCAGCGAGACAAGTGTCGCTGGTAACGCAATTGCGTCTCACAACTCTCGCTGACTCTCGCTTAGTATCGCTTATTAAGGTAATATCGCTAGTCTAGCGAAGCTGGGTATCGCTGATGCCGCATGGTTAGGAGCAGTTTAGTCTAAAATCTCGCTCATTATAGGAAGTTGTAAACAAGAGAAAAATTAGTGATGAAACCCATATTTAAGATATCTAAGCAAACGTAAAGAATATAAGGAGAAATGCTAGAAATGTCTAACACGAAAAAGGTATGTTTACAGGTCAAGAAGAGCTAGGGAAAGCGTATAACCCGCTCGGAGCCCGGAATAAGTCGTGAGTGACTTTATGATTTGAGATAAGCTTAAATTCAGTACTATTTTCTATATGTCTAATAATATCTTAAAAGCATGAGTTGAAGTGTACTTTTGTTTATGAACTAGCACATATCTTATAAATGTGAGATAGAGCTTGAAACGTATCAGATAATGTTCTAAGTTTTACCAAGTTAGTTGCTAGATGGATGTTCAAAGAATTCTGAGATATCATGATTATAGTTAATTTATGTTAAATGTATTATACGTGTCTATGCACTAGAGAGATTTGAATGGGACCCAATGCTGAAGGACAGGTGAAGGCATATGGGCAGCCCTAGTATTTAATTTAATGAAACTCTCACCTAAGGATTTAAAGACGGTGAGTGAGTAATTCCCTGGGACCCTGGTACCGAAGGACATGAGAAGGTACATGGGCAGCCCGAGATCAGATAGATTTATGAGCATAATAGAAGGTGTTTGACGCTGATGTGTTGAGATTACTCCACACAACTAAGGCTTATTGACGTTGGGTGCGTTGAGTTTGCTCCGCCTCAACAAAGGTTTAATGAAAAGACAATCATTTACGTAATGACAGTGATTTACAAGTTATAGTCATTTACAAGTTTATGAAGCGTGATATAAGGCATGAATAAGCATTTATACCAAAGATTGTAGTTATATTTTATTGAGCTTATATTTTAGTAGTCACTCACTGAGCATTGTAGCTCATAGATTTTTGTTTCTCTGATGTTTTCTTTCCAGGTAGCAAGCGTGTTCAGGGTGCCTACCCTACCATCAAGACCCGTCTGTGCCAGATTAGAATTTTGTAATTTGGAAACCTGTAAACCCCATCCCTTTAAAAGTTGAATTTATTTTGAGTGGCATATGTGAGTTTCACCAGGCATATTTGTAAATTCTAAACATAGTCTTTTTAAAACTTACTTATGATGCTATCTTATTAAGAAATTTTGTATAATTGTTGTAAGGCTAAGCATTTCACCAGCTAGTTATGATATAGAAATGCATATATAACAGGGTATAATAGAATACAGATTAGGTAACACTCACTCCTAGGTAAAGATATAGAAGTATATATATTATCTAGGGTGGGGGTGTTACACATGTTGAGGACACTGTCTCAAGCCTTATACCTTTACCAAGCCTTATATAATTGCTTAACCTCAAGTTGGCGGAATGTACCAATCTCCGTTCTTAGCCTCTGGGACTTAGCTGGTGGAAAATATTTGTTCAAGAAAGCTTGAACCAAGATCTCCCACATAGTGATACTATCCGGAGGTATAGTTTCCAACCAATCCTTGGCTCGGTCCTGTAAAGAGAAAGGGAAGAGTCTTAGTTTGATAGCATCATTAGAAACACCGTTCATCTATACCGTTCCACATATCTCTAAGAAAGACCGTAGGTGCTTGTCAGGATCTTCATTTGTTCTTCCTCTAAAGGCAAGCTTTCTAGCCATTTGAATCAATGTTGTTGATAGATCTAAAGTCCAAAAACTTGTTGATAGATCTAAATTCCAAAAACTTATCGCGCGTTTATTTTATTAAGCTTACTATGCGTTCAACATGCTTAATACTATGCGTTACTGATCTGTCAAGTTTTCCTATTCTTCACCCAAGTATAAGCAAAGAATGAGGTTTTCTCGGTGAGTCCGAGGTCGAAGACAGGGACTATGCAGATTCTATAATTAATTGGATTATTTGAGTCATGCGTTTAAAGAAGGTGATGAGAAGTAATGCGTCTAACTAACTAGAAAGCAATAAACCTAAGCTAAAGTGGTTGGTGGAGAGGTATGCGACACAGCAAAGTCAGCTAATGAGTTATGTGAATGGTAAAACGCAGGGCTGGGTTGGTTATCATCTAAAGTCAGAAACGCATAGATAGGTCTATTTCATACCAGCGACTCTTCTCCCGGTTGTCAGCCGTTATGCGTTATATGTCTATAACGCATAGGAGAGTGTTAAGTACCAAGGTTATTCCTATCCCTAGGTAACACTTCTTAGCCTTGTCAACTGAGTTCCATAATCACTTACCCTTTCGAGCAATCTGATTATTACTACTTATATCGATTAGCTAGATGGACATAAGCATTTGATTAAAAATACATTTGACAAGATGAAATAGTCTTCTACAATTCATTATTTAGATGCTAACGCAACCCGTGACCCTTGAGAGAGTTAGTTACACATGGATGATAAACAGTAAATGGAAAGTGATGAAAAATGAATAGCCATGGAAGATGTATAGAGTAATGAACAGAATAACTGTTTTAGAAAATACAATTCCTTGCTAATAGACTAAAACAAAAGTAAGAAAAGAGATAGAAAGCATGGAATGGCTTCTCAATGTCTTGAGCTTGCGGGGATGGTAGCGTGAATTCTGCTGTGAAGTGGTAAGGTAGAGGGAAGACTCTTCTCTTTCGAGCTATTTGTCTCCGGTTGTCGTCTGGAGAGAACTCTGCTGTCACTTAGGAATTCTTCCGAGAGGTCCAACAACATTTTTACCTTAAGGTCTGCCCTTTTATAGATGTTGCGTTGGAATTGCCGGCAAATCTGCATGATTGGAGGCTGAATTTCTGCTTGCGTCCATCTCGCCTAATTGCGTGATTTTCGGTTTAATTTCGATCCACCACTCTCGCCGCATATCAAGCATATCAATCTCTCGACAATCTCTCAAGATTCTTATCTGATTCTCCGCTGCCTTGTTGATATGCGTCCACAGATAACTTTGGGTTCATGCGTTCAAGTATGTCAATGCATCCATGGGTGGCTAACGCATCAACCTGCGTTGAAGGGTTGTCAACTCGTCCATAGGTTGCCAACGCATACTTCTGCTTTAAGAGGTTGCCAACACATCTATAGGTTGCTCGCGTTCCTTCGTTAAAACATGCATTTTAGATTCAAAAAGCTATAAAACAATTATCTTCATCAATTTACAAGAGTAGAACGCATATAAAGATTTATCAATAGAATTTAACACTAATTACCGCATGATTCTCTATTTAAACTCTAGAGGAGAAAGACATATAATAACTTGTATTTCTACAAGTTATCAATCAACCCCGGTTTTAGCTTAAAGTTGTGACATTGATAGGCTCGCTTATAATGTCGGGTTGATTTGCCAGTAGTGTTGGTTGAAAGTAATCTTGAGTTGTCTTGGGTATATCCTCCGCCATCTCCTTGGTGGGATTGTGTTGAACCTTTAGATTTCTTCTAAATGTTCTATCAATCTCAGGATCAAGAGGGAGAAGGTTACTATTGTCGCGAGGCATAAATCGACAAAATTAGCAACCAAAATACTATACACCTCAAAGTAAGATCTATCAATTCTTATGAATATTAAGCAATAAAAATCGTTCTTTGGATCCCCAACAATGGCTCCAAAAACTTGATGCGCACTTTCCGTGTTACGGCAAGTGTATGGGTCAAGTTATAATATAAGACGGTTAAGTTCCGAATATCGTTCCACTGAGGATCCAATTGTGAACATTTAGATTACTTAGCTATTCTAGAATTGAATCGATTTTATTTGAGGATTCGACTTCAAGTAGTGTTTTAAGAAAAAACTAATAAGGAAAGCAAGTAAGGTTGAAATACAAGAATCAAAGAGACTTCTGGGGTATTGAATCCTTGTTTAATTCATTATGCAACATTCTAGAATTCATGGATTTTATTACAATTCATATGCTTAAGTCTAGAAACATAAATACGGGTTATTTTCTATCGAAAAAAACCTTTTCTCATGCAATCTAATTGATTACCAAAATCTTGAAACCAATATAAGTTACATGGAATTATGAGTAGTCTTTAGCAACTTTCATTGTTAACCTAACTATTCGCATGATAGATTAACAACAATTCATTGTTATAGATCCAATTAGACATACAATTATTTCAATCATACAGCTAATCTAATATTCAATCATGGCCAATCAACAAGAAAAGCATATTTGTTACAATAAAACCATGAAAAGTCTACAATATCAACATAACTTCATAAACAATTTATAAAAACCTTAAAACTAAAAAGTCTAGCCACTCATAGCTTTAGGCAGCATGTTCAAAACTAATTTCAGCATAGAAAGAGTGTAAAGAAAGGAAAACTCTACTGTAAAGAAGTTTTTGATTGAGGAGGAATCGTCAAGATATCCTTAGTCTTCACGTCGGTAACTCGAACGACACCAAACTCTCTCTCAAACTCTGTTTTCTCTTCCTTGTAGCCAACTCCCTCTTTAAGCTCTGTATTGTGTTGTTCTCTATGCTTAGGCTTGCTTGAAAACTCTTCAATTTATAGACTTGGCCGTCCAAATTTTACTCCAAAATTGTTTATTTTTCAAATAAGGAAAGTTGGCGTCGCGACGCTATGAAATGGCGCTGATCGACATAAAAGGGTGGCATCGCAGTGCTGTGCGTCATTGAATCATACCCTCAGCGCCGAGCCGCAACGTCGCGCCAGCGCTGTTGCGCTTGCTTAACTGATGCTCTCGGGAAAATGCGCTGTGGCAGCGCCGAGATGGTGATGAGGCGCTGCCTTGCTTTTGGGAATTTTGGGATTTTCTTCTCTTTTTCGCTTAATTTTGGCTCGGTTTGGTTCTTTCGGCTTTTAGTTCTTATTTTCTTTATATTAACCTGAAAACCACTAGCAAACAAGTGAAGTGATATTTGATATCTTTCTCTTTGAATGAGATCTCCATTCCAGCGACGGCTTCATTAGATATCTTACAACAGGAATCCCTCCTTTTTCCGATCCAATTCCCCCACCACCACGAACCCCAGTTAGATTCAGGCATGATACATTTTTTAGTTATGGGGAGAACCCAAGTATCATAGAAACTCTCTTAATTTAAGAGAATAAAAAGCACTTTTCAAGCACTTTTCAGCCGTGGCACTGTGCGTTTGATAGCACCTAAAATGTGCTATCTTTCTCAGCTTAATTCATATTTAATGTGTCTATTTTGTTATTTTGTAGGTTTCGAGCACTTAACAGGTAGAACGAGGTGTTAGAAACAAAACTAGGCTAAAACGAACCGAAACGAAATTCCATGGCATCAACCGAGAAAGAGAACTCCAAAATGACCAAAATACCTCTGAAGCCACAACGCAAGGGCGCTGCCTCGGCGCCACTGCAGTGCTTTTTCTCGAGGGCTTCGGAGAAGAATCGCGTGCAAATTAGCGTCTCGACGGTTCCTATAAATGGATCTCTCGACTTTTAGGTTGGGAGATCAGCCACCAGCTGACTTTTGACTCCATTCTCTCTATTTTTCTTCTTCTTTTCATACCTAGGAACTTGTGCCCAATAATCGGTATGTCGATTATTGGCTAAGGTAACGTTTTTCTAGCTTGGGCATATGGATTTTCCTTGAAATTGATGTTCTTTTGAGGTTTTGAACTTGATTCAGTGTATGCATGATTTAATTCAGAGTTTTTAAGAATTACGATCAAATTGTAACGCTGGTGTTCATTTGATTTATTGCTTTGATTGTATTACAATTCGTGACAATTTATTGTATGACAATCATAGGAAGCAATAGGTTAGGTTAGCTTGCAAATCTAATTGGTGATGCACATTGTTCTAATCAACTTAGGATTAAATCGATAGGACATTCAATCTATGTTTTTCAAGTTGAATGTTCTGCCTAATTTTCCTTTGAACTTAGTGTTGTTAAGTTTAGTCAAATTTTGCATGCCTTTCATCGATTTGTCTTAAGTCTAACTTGTCAACTAGGACAATTCAATTATGGTCTTTCCAACTGAATTGATTAGGTGTTAGCTTCAATGAATTTAGTAATGACGAACCAATGAACAAGAACATCGAACAAAGGTAATCCCGCGTAACCCAAGCTAGAGTTTTCTTCGATTGAATTTTAACTCTTTTTAATTTGCTCAATTTACTTTTATGTACTTTAAGTTTATTGCAACAAACCAACTCAAACCCCCCTTTGGTTACATTGAATTATAAACTTTCCAACTGTGAAATTTGAGAGCTCCCTGTGTTCGACCCGGCTTGTCACTACTACTGTTGGTTAAGTTAGGAAAATTTATTTTGCATGAAATTGGGTGACGAATAGCGTCTGTCAGCATCATTGATTCCTACCTTTAGTGTCGAGCCGCAACGTCATGCCAACGGTACTGCGCTTGCATGAGTGGTTGCTCTCAGGAAAAAGCATCGTGGCAGTGTTGCCCTTTTTTAGGGATTTTGTGATTTTCTTCTCTTTTGTCGCTTGATTTGGGCTCAGTTTGTTTCTTTTGGTTTTCAATTCTTATTTTTTTTATATTGACCTGAAAACCACTAGCTAACAAGTGAAATCTTATAGAAACTCCCTTCATTTAAGAGAATAAAAAGCACTTTTCAAGCGCTTTTCACCACCCCAAACTTAAAGATTTGCTAGTCCCGAGCAAAGACTAGAATCAAACATAGGGAATTTAAATGAAGAGTGTGTTAAAGACTCATGTCTCAAAGAATGGCATTTAAGAGGTCAAGTAAATACATGCAAGCATATCTATCTTCGTATAAACATTCAAGGCCAAATCTTGCTATCTCCCAAGTGTGTGCGCAAGCCTCCTTTAATTCAAAATGCTAAAACTCAAATTGGAACTTAGGAGAGCATCCTTAGTTTTTCCCTTACTCTAGCTCATGCACCAATTTTCAAGCATCCACACATTTCAAGTGAGCAATATGTCCACTAAGGTGCTATTCAATCACATTTTTCATGGGCCCTAAACTTGCATTCTTTTACCTAGGGGTACTAGCTTTCACACATTCACTGTAGGGACTTGTACCTAGTCAATTCCCAGGAATTCTTACTGATCACAGCAAAGGCCGCTCTTTTTACCCCCATCCATGCATACTCATTACAAGTTTAACAATTAAAAGGATAAGCATGTAAAGCTCATACAAAAGGGCAGCGCTGCGACACTTTTTTCTGAGAGCGACCTCCGACTTTAGCGCAGCAACTTCGCCGCGGCGCTGCAGCACAGTGCCGAGGGTAGGAAATTATGACGCACAGCGCAGCAGCACCAACCTTCAATGACGATCAGCGCAACGGCGCTATTCTACGGCATCGCGGTGCCATCTTTCCTATTTTGAAGAATCTGTATTTTTGGAAAGAATTTTGGGTGGCCAACTTTATAAATTGGAGGGTTTTCAGCAGCCCTAATCACCAATCTATATACCAAGAGACAAAAAGAAGAGAATTGAGAGAAAGTTGATTAGAGAGTCCAAAGAGTGAGTTAGCCGCAAGGAAAAGAAAAAAGAGTTCGCGAGAGAGTCGTGGTGCCATTCCAAAGAGTGAGTTAGCTGCAAGGAAGAGAGAAAAGAGTTCGAGAGAGAGTCGTGGTGCAGTTCGAGTTCCGACATGAATACCAAGGACATCTTAACGATTCCTCCTCAATTAAGAGTCTCTTTTTCAGTAGAGTTTCCCTTTCTTTATACTCTTTTTTTGTTTATATTGTTATGAACATGTTGCTTAAAGCTATGAGTGGCTAAAGTCTTCAGTTTTAGGGTTTTGATGAATTGTTTATGAAGTTACTTTGATATTGTAGACTCTTCATGGTTTTGCTGTAATGATTATGTTTTTCTTTGTTATTGTATTTAAACTCTTGTTGAATGGCCATATTTGAATGTTAGGTTAGATATATGGTTGAGATAATTGTATGTCTAACTAGATGTATAACAAAGAATTTTTGTTAATCTCTCATGAAAATAGTTAGGTTAACAATAAAAGTTGCTAAAGACTACTCTTAATGCAATGTAATTTCTATTGGTTTCAAGAAATTAGTAATCAATTGAGTTACATTAGAAAAGGTTGTTTTTTAGAGAAAATAATTTGGATTTATGTTTCTAGACTTAAGCATATGAGTTGCAATAAAATCCATGAATCCTAGAATGTTGCCTGATGAAGTAAACAAGGATTCTTTACCCTAGAACTCTCTTTGACTCTTGTGTTTCTTATTTATTTACTTTTCTTTTTTAGTTTTATTTTCAAAATCACAACTTAAATTCCAATCCTCAAATAAAATTGATTCAATTGTAGAATAGCTAAGTAACTTAAACCTTCGCAATTGGATCATCAGTGGAACGATATTCGGACTTAAGCGTCTTATATTATAACTTGACCTGTACACTTGCGGTAGCAAATGGAAAGTGCGCATCAAGTTTTTGGCACCGTTGCCACGGATCCAAAGAACGGTTTTATTTGCTTACATTAGAATTGATAGATCTTAATTTGAGGTGTATATTATTTGGTTGATTATTTTTTCGGTTTATGCCTCATGATAATACTAACCTTCTTCCTCTTGATCCTGAGATTGATAGGACTATAGTAGGAATCTAAGGGCTCTACACACTCAAACCGAGGTGATGGCAGAGGAGATACCAAAGGCAATTCGGGACTACTTCCAACCGACATTACCAGCAAATCAACCAGGCATAATGAATGTGCCCATCAATGTCAACAACTTTGAGTTGAAAGCGGGGTTGATCCAAATGGCTAGAGATCTAGCCTTTAGAGGAAGAACAAACGAAGATCCTCACAAGCACTTACGGTCCTTCTTAGAGATATGCAAAACGGTAAAGATGAATGGTGTTGTCAACGATTCGATTAAACTAAGACTTTTTCTTTTCTTTTTACAGGCTTGAGCAAAGGATTGGTTGGAAACCATATGTAAACCCTACTTTCATTTTGTAAGATTTCAATGTAAGAACGTAGTATATGAACTAAATTGTTTTTCCTCTTGTAGATTGAAGGAAGAAGTGAAGGAAGCCGGAAATATTTTTGGTAAGTGAATTCTAAATCATTACGAGGTAAATCGAGTTTAGGATTTTAGAAATAAAATAAATAAAAAAAAGAAAGAAAAAAAAAAAGAAAAACAAAAGGAAAGAAAAAAGAAAAAAAATAAAAGAAAAGAAAAGGAAGAGAAAGTGGGAAGTAAGTCGACAGCCGTATATGTGTGAAAGCTAAGTTTTCGATCATTTTCTCCATTTTCAAAGGTTCAACCAACCAACCTTGAAGCTTCATGTCGAAGAGAGGTAAAAGAAGGTCTAGGGCAAATTTGTGTAGAATTCAAGTCGGTTTCATGGTGTAATTGAAGTTGAAACAGAAAGTCTGGTTGCTGTCATTCAATTGGGAATATCTGTCAAACGAAGAGAAGTTAAGCTTCGAAATTTTGAGGTAAGCTAGAAAACACATCGCTTTACAAGTTTGTAGAAGGAAAGATGTTGTTAAACAGATAGATCTCAAGTCCCCGGCAACGGCGCCAAAAACTTGTTGTTAAACAAACAGATCTCAAGTCCCCGACAACGGCGCCAAAAACTTGTTGTGTATGAATTGTGGAAATGAAAATTTACAAACGCAAGGTGCAAGTAAGCTATGATTATGCGTTTCACATGCTATGCGTTGAACATACCATGCGTCTTACTTATGCTTAAATGCTATGCGTTAGTGATCTGTCAAGTTTTCCTCTCCTTTGCCCAAGTATAAGCAAAGGAGTAGGTTTTCTCGGTGAGTCCGAGGTCGAACACAGGGATTATGTTGATTCTATATTTGAATGGATTATATGCGTTGCAGTGGTAACCAAGAAATAATGAGTTGAGGTGTTTGTTTCTAATCTAAAGAAAGCGATAGTATGTACACTAAGCTAAGTTGTGGAAGATGGAAAGACATGCGACACAGCAAAGTCAGCTAATGATTTGAATGAATGGATAAAAACAGGGTTCGGGTTGGTCAGCATCTAACATCAGAAATGCATGGTGGTAGTCTATTCATACTTGCGACTCTTCTCCCGATTGTCAGCCGCTATGCGTTATATGTCTATAACGCATAGGAGAGTGTTAAGAACCAAGGTTATTCCTATATGCAGGTAACACTTCTTGGCCCTTGTCAATTGAGTTCCACAATCACTTACCCTCTCGAACAGTTTGATTATTACTACTTATATCGATTAGCTAGATGGACATAAGCACCGGATTAAGTTTGCAATTGACAAGATGCAATAGTTACACTATGGTTCTTAGTTAAATGCTAACGCAACCCTAGACCCTTGAGAGATTAGTTACTCATGGATTGAAAGTAAAAAGTGGAGAGTATAGAGAAATCAATGGACATGGAAGAAATATATATTGATGAACGGAATACAACTTTAGATAAGTTCAATGTCTTGACACAAATCGAATATCAAGATAGAAAAGTAAGATAGAAAACAGGAAAAGGCGTCAATGTCTTGAGTCGCCTGGATGAAAGCGTGAAGTTCTGCTGTGGCGCCAAAAACTTGTTGTTGTGATTTTGTATTTGTAAATTGTCCTAACGCAAAGTGCTAAATGATGTGATTATGTGTTCAACATATCATGCTTAGAACATGCTATGCGTCCTATTACTATGCGTTGGTTGCCTTGTCAAGTTTTCCTATCCTTTACCCAAGTATAAGCAAAGGAATAGGTGTTCTCGGTGAGTCCGAGGTCGAACACAGGGATTATATTGATTCAGTTTTTAGTTGGATTTCATGTGTTACAGTGGTAACCAATAAATATTTGAGAGTTGTTTTTAATCTACGGAAAGCGATTGTTTGTACACTAGACTAAAATGGTGAAAGATGGAAAGCATGCGACACAGCAAGTTCAACTAAAGATGTGTGTGAATGGATAAAGAAAGGGTTCGGGTTGATTAACATCTAACGTCGGAAACGCATAGTAGTATTCTATTCATACTTGCGACTCTTCTCCCGGTTGTCAGCCGCTATGCGTTATATGTCTATAACGCATAGGAGAGTGTTAAGAACCAAGGTTATCCCCATAGACAGGTGACACTACTTGGCCCATTGTCAATTGAGTTCCACATTCACTTATCCTTTCGAGCAGTTTGATTATTACTACTTATATCGATTTGTCAGATGGACATAAGCATCGGATTAAGCTCGCAATTGACAAGATAAAATAGTTACACTATGGTTCCTAGTCAGATGTTAACGCAACCCTAGACCCTTGAGTGATTAGTTACTCATAGTCTGAAAGTAAAAAGCGAAAAGTTTAGAGAAATGAGTAAACATGGAAGATAATTATATTGATGAAATGAGATACAATTTTCGATAAGTTCAATGCCTTGATACAAATCTAAAATTAAGATAGAACAATAAGAAAGAAAGCAGGGAAGGCGTCAATGTCTTGAGTCGCCCGGATGGAAGCGTGAGGCTCTGCTGTGAAGTGGTGCGGCGGAGGGAAGACTCTTCTATCTCGAGCTATTTGTCTCCGGCTGAAGTCTGAGAGAACTCTGCTGTCACTTATGGAGTTCTTCCGAGAATAAACAACCTTTCTCATCTCGCAGTGCTGCCCTTTTATAGATGATGAAATCGCAGTTAATGGCAAATCTGCTTAATTGGTGGCGAGATTGATACTGCGTTCATCTCGCCTGATTGCGTGATTCTCGGGCCAATTAAGATCCACCACTTTAGCCACAAATCATGTTCGTCAATCATCCGTCAATCTCTCAAGATTCTGATTTGATTCTCAGCGCCTTGCCTTAATGGTCGTCTATGCGTCCATGAATAGTTTAGCCGATGTCAACGCGTCGTAGGTTCCTAATGTGTAGTTATGCATTGAGTTGTTGTTAACGCATCGTCAGGTTGTTTGCATTCTGTTCAGATCATGCGTCCACGAAGAACAGATTGCTAACGTGTCGTCCTGCGTTAAGAAGTCATCAACGCATCGTTTGCATTCTTACGTTAAAACATGCGTTTTAGGCTCAAAAGGTGGTAAAATCATTATCTTCATAAAAAAACAAGAGTATAACGCAAAGGAAGATTTATTAATAGAATTTAGCATAAACTACCGCATGCTTCTCTATTTAAGCTCTATTTATCTATGAAAAAGGTTATAATAACTTGTATTTCTACAAGTTATCACTTACCCTCTCGAATAGTTTGATTATTACTACTTATATCGATTAGCTAGATGGACATAAGCATCGGATTAAGTTTGCAATTGACAAGATTCAATAGTTACACTATGGTTCTTGGTTAGATGCTAACGCAACCCTAGACCCTTGAGAGATTAGTTACTCATGGATTGAAAGTAAAAAGCAGAAAGTATAGAGAAATCAATAGACATGGAAGAAATATATATTGATGAACGGAATACAACTTTAGATAAGCTCAATGTCTTGACACAAATCTAAAATCAAGATAGAAAAGTAAGATAGAAAACAGGAAAAGGCGTCAATGTCTTGAGTCGCCTTGATGGAAGCGTGAAGTTCTGCTGTGAAGTGGTCAGGCGAAGGGAAGACTCTTCTCTCTCGAGCTATTCGTCTCCGGTTGAAGTCTGGAGAGAACTCTGCTGTCACTTATGGAGTTCTTCCGAGAATAACAACCCTTTCTCATCTTGCAGGCTGCCCTTTTATAGATGTTGCGTTCGCAATCAATGGCAAATCTGCTTGATTGGCGACGAGATTGATATCATGCGTCCATCTCGCCTGATTGCGTAATTCTCGAGTCAATTAAGATCCACCACTTTAGCCACGGATCATGTTCGTCAATCATCCGATAATCTCTCAAGTTTCTGATCTGATTGTCCGCTGCCTTGCGTTGATGGTTGTTTATGCGTCCATGGATAGTTTGGCCGTTGTCAACGCGTCATGAGTTGCTAATGCTTAGTCTTGCGTTGCGTAGTTGTTAACGCATCTTCAGGTTTTCCGTGTTCCGTTCAGATCATGCGTCCATGAAGAACAGATTGCTAACACGTAGTCCTGCTGTTCGTTGAATTTTGTTCGTTAAATTTTGTTCGTCTGAATTTCTAATTAAATTGAGTTTCTTAGCTCGTTGCACAATAATAGATTTCATTTCCGTACAAGCATGCGTTGAGAATTACTTTAGATGTGATCATGACTAAGCAAGTTTTCCTATAAAGACCCAAGTATAAGCATTTATAGGCTTCCTGGTGAGTCCAGGGTTGAACGCAGGGCTTTGTAATAACTAGGCGTTGAGACTAAATGTATGACTATGCGGTGACTGTACATGTAAATATATATGCGTTTGTTGATTGTGTGAAACTATACATAAAGAATGAAAAGAATTTCCTACTACTAATAATGAGGTGGACGCGGCGTTGGGTAGTCATATGTAAAACAATGCGTCAGATAGCATGCGTTGAGAATGAATGTAACCATGTGATAGAAGTAGAGTTGAACGCAAGAGCTAGTTGTTACCTAAACTTTCTAAGTACAATTACATACCTACAAACTGCGTGTGTGAATCCATCTCTCGATGTTTCGACGCCACATTTATCTTATCTCTTAGACGCATGGTAAGTTTGTGTTGGCAAAAGATGAACTACATCTCTACACTCATCTAGTCTTAATTAATGCTAAAGATTAACTATCCACTCTCTGAAGTTCGACAATCATGCTTACTACGTTTGTTTGTCAGACAAAGTTATGCAAGCTAAAAATATGCATTAATCAAGATGTAACATACTCAGAATTGCTCAAGAAAAACTAACTTTTGACATTTAACTCATTTAGCATTTAGACAGCATGGTGTAAAGTATTTAATACGGAAATAGACGGAAGATGATAGTCAATCAAACTCATATTAAGACAATAAATCATTCTCTCGAATGTTATTAACAAAATATAAGCAAGAAGGAGAGAAATGGAAATAACATAGAGATGAAGGGCGTCAAGCCGCCACTGGCAATGTCTTGCTTCATGGAGGCTTGAGATGGTTGCTATCTGATACATAGATTCCATAAGGTGAAGATTCTCACTCACTGGGAGATGACTCTGAAGGTGCTCAGAATCCTTCTCTCAGAAGAGCTCGAAATGGAGGCTGGTTATGGTGAGGGAGAAATAGTGCAGAGCTTTCGCCTCTTGAACTGATCTCTCTTCCTCCTTTTCTTGGAGAAGCTTGTGGACTATTTATAGGCGTAAAAAAGTTGATATCATGATGACCTGACACCTTTGCATTAAATTTCAGCCACGCTGCATAAACTTTTCAGATTGTCAGCCTATTTGTTCTGCCATGATCTGATTGGGTGTTGTCCTTTTTCATAATGACATGACAGCTGTTTGAGCATGCGTCTGTTTCTACTTTTCAGATTGTCAACGCATAGGCTCGACGCATGGTCTCAACGCATGGGCTCAGCGCATAAGCTCGACGCATGGGTTTCCACTTGTCCTCGCAGCAGCTTCGTCTCCTTGTACTTTGATTGTTTGCGCTTCTTTTCTTCTTAACCCTGCGTTAGGAAAATAAAAGCTCATTGTTTTTCAGGTATTTTCTTTTGTAAGTAGTGCCAACGCATGGTGATACATTTTTCATCATTTAACTACCAAAATCATGCGTTTAGCTCCAAAGTTACTCTAATTAAATCAAATAGTGACTATAATAACTTGTATTTCTACAAGTTATCACCTGCGTTAAGAAGTCATCAACGCATCGTTTGCATTCCTGCGTTAAAACATGTAATACCCTATCTCCAAAAACCTAGGTATTCAAAATGGCTAGTAAGGATAAAAGGATAAAAAATGTGGATTAACAGAACTTTTAAAATGGAAAAGTTGAGTTTGTGGAATTATTGAATAATGGCCAAGAAATTCTATGCGTTGAGATGAATGATATTAGGAAAAGGATGTGTCACACCCCCTCTCGGATTATCCTCCATAACCCGAAAGGAGATGTGAAGTCAGCAACCTTGACTCCTCTGTAAGGTTCATTGACCAACCATTTTTACCAAAGACGGCCCAGACGAGATTCTTGCGTAGGCATAGCATCCAGAACTCGCTTGCTACCTGGAAAATTAGAAAAAACATAGGAAAATGTGAGCTAAAGCCCCGTGAGTGACTGCCTTTGTAAAACTATCTTTTATTCAAAAACAGGCATGTTACATTTATACATATAAAACAAGATAAGTACATCAATACAACAGGAACGTATTTTCAACATTTCTTTAAACCATATCAAATCGTTCCAAATCAATAGAGTCGTTTAGGAACAATTATACGAAAACTCGTTTAGGTTTTCAATCATTTCCCTTAGTTGAGGCGGAGCAAGGCTCAACGCTCTCAACGTCGAAAAACATCCTTAGTCGGGGTGGAGCAAGGCTCAACACACCCAACGTCGAAATCATCCCTGGCTCAATGCAGAGCAAGCTCGATGCACTAGCCATATCAACCTCTATGTGCATATAGGAATATGACGGGTAAAAACTTGTTGTGGTGTATTGTATGTATAAATCAACCTAACGCAAAGTGCTGAAGAATATGGTTATGCGTTCAACATGTCATGTTCTGATCATGCAATGCGTTCTATTATTATGCATTGGTCTTGTCAAGTTTTCCTATTCTTTTACCCAAGTATAAGTAAAGTAATAGGTGTTCTCGGTGAGTCCGAGGTCGAACACAGGGATTATATTGATTTGGGTTTTAATTGGATTGCATGCGTTACAGCGGTAACCAACAATTGTTTGAAATTCTGTTTCTAATCTAAAGAAAGCAGATGTTTGTACACTAGACTAACAGTTGTGGAATATGGAAAGCATGCGACACAGCAAGTTCAGCTAAGATGTGTATGAATGGATAAAGAAAAGGGTTCGGGTTGATTAACATCTAACGTCGGAAACGCACAGTAGTATTCTATTCATACTTGCGACTCTTCTCCCGGTTGTCAGCCGCTATGCGTTACATGTCTATAACGCATAGGAGAGTGTTAAGAACCAAGGTTATCCCCGTAGACAGGTAACACTACTTGGCCCTTGTCAATTGAGTTCCACAATCACTTACCCTCTCGAGCAGTCTGATTATTACTACTTATATCGATTTGTCAGATGGATATAAGCATCGAATTAAGCTCGCAATTGACAAGTTAAAATAGTTACACTGTGGTTCCTAGCTAGATGCTAACGCAACCCTAGACCCTTGAGTGATTAGTTACTCATGGCTTGAAAGTATAAAGTGGACAAATGAGAAAAGTGAATAAACATGGAAGATAATTATATTGATGAAAATGAGATACAAATTTTGATAAGTTCAATTCCTTGATACAAATCTAAAATTCAAGCAAGAACAGTAAGAAAGAAAGCAGGGAAAGGCGTCAATGTCTTGAGTCGCCCGGATGGAAGCATGATGATTTGCTGTGAAGTGGTGCGGCGGATAGGAAGACTCTTCTCTCTCGAGCTATTTGTCTTCGGCTCAAGTCTGAGAGAACTCTGCTGTCACTTATGGAGTCCTTCCGAGAATCAACAACCTTTCTCCTCTCGCAGAGCTGCCCTTTTATAGATGCTGAAATCGCAGTTAATGGCAGATCTGCTTGATTGGTGGCGAGATTGATACTGCGTCCATCTCGCCTGATTGCGTGATTGTCAGGCCAATTAAGATCCACCACTCAAGCCGCAAATCATGTCTGTCAATCATCCGTCAATCTCTCAAGATTCCGATCTGATTCTCAGCGTCTTGCCGTAACGGTTGTCTACGCATCCATGCATGGTTTGGCCTATGCCAACGTGTTGTAGGTTGCTAATGCGTAGTTATGCGTTGAGTTGTTATTAACGCGTCGTCAGGTTGTTTGCGTTCCGTTCAGATCATGCGTCCATGAAGAACAGATTGCTAACGTGTCGTCTTGCGTTAATAAGTCATCAGCGCATCGTCTGCATTCCTGCGTTAAAACATGCGTTTTAGGCTCAACAAGTGGTAAAATCATTATCTTCATCAAAATACAAGAGTATAACGCAAAAGAAGATTTATTAATGGAATTTATCATCAACTACCGCATGCTTCTCTATTTAAACTCTATTTATCTATGAAAAAGGCTATAATAACTTGTATTTCTACAAGTTATCACACCCCCAAACTTAGATAAGTGCTTGTCCTCAAGCATAACTTCTATCTAAGAAACTTCAATTATCCTAAACATTTTCTCAACGCATTGACTAGTCTCTCAAAATGCTATAATCAATCAGCTACCCGTTAGTTATATTATTTCTCTACCCCTATATTCTTTTCTTTAGGACGAGTCTAATTTGTATGCGGCAAGCTTTCTTTTCAAAACTCTTTAACTCATTATTCACAAAATTTTTGTTTCTTCTTTTAACACTGAGTCTGAAAAGATGAAGATATAAAGTTTCTTTTCTTTCATTGGTTTTATTATATGTTTATTAAGTATGCGTCGAGTAGGGTTACCCACCTTTGTTCTGACATACCAACGATGGGGTGCATGAAGGCAGCCAACTACGAGCAAGTGCCCTTCTCGACTAAACTCTTATCTAAGCTCGATTTCCTCACTAGACATTGGAGTTTGTTATTGATCTATGCGTCGCTGAATACGATTACCCACCTTCGTTTTGACACACCAACTATGGGGTGCATAGAGGTGGCCAATTACGAGCAGGTGTCGTTTTCAGCTAAACTCTTAACAAGACAAATATATTAGTCTTGCCAGCGGAGTTTTGCATTTCAAAGAATAATTTTTTTTTTTTTTTTTTTTGACATGATTGAACTAAGTTCCTCATATTTTTATCTTTGACAGTTCAAACTTCTTCCACCCCCAAACTTGAGAGTAGCAAGGTCCTCATTGCTTAAATTGTAAACAAAAATTAAGTTGCAAAATTTTGTAAAAGAGGTTTGAATTGGCTGCTTGCATACATTCAAAGTAGGTTTGTGTTTCTAAAGAATAGTATGCAGACGCATTGAAAGTAATCTAACTTATAGAGTTTACAAAAAGTGTAAGCATGATTATCATCACAGGGACCAACTTTTCAACGCACAGATAAAAGTTAAGACTAATTGAATGTACTTAGAATAAATTTATAACAAGAGACAACGCAAAGAGGAAATTAAAGATCCATGCGATGAAGAAAATATTCATTCTATTAATATGATTTTCACCAACGCATACAATTGAATGTGAAGATACAAAATTGCAAGAAAATTACAACTCTTGATTACACCCCTAAACTTTTCAACCATCAGTCTCGTCTTCATCAGGTCTGCGTTGCTGCTCTGATGCAGGGCGTTGCGGCACTGGGAAGACAAGAGGCTGTTGGAGGCATTCTGGAATATCAGGGGGCGGGATTTCCGGACGGATGGAGAATAGTTGGTGAACATAATTTAAAGTGAATTGGAACTGCTCCGTCTGCCGGCGTGCTAACATATTTAATGAATGCATCACAGGACGCAATATTGCTTGCTGCAGGTATGTTTGCACTGTCTCCCATTCAAGGTCAAGTGGGCCTTCTTGCTGTTGAGGTTGCGTTGGTGGGGTAGGCGGGTTTGGCTGAGGCGGGGGGGGGGGGGGGGTTTGGCTGAGGGGGGGGGGTGGATGGAGTTTCGTCAAACGTAGGGGATGATGGATGCATAAAAGTCGCGCCAAAATCCTCTAAGTGTGAGTCATCAACTCTTATTGGGGCAGAGGGTTTTGTGGAACGTCGGGGTTTTGGATGTTTGGGGCGATGCGTTTTCTGAGGAGGAGGTGGAGGCTTAGGGCGATGCGTCTCAGGAGGAGGTGGAGGTGGAGTTGGTTCCCTTCTGGTTGTTGGAAGTGGGGGTGAAGGGCTTGAGGTTGGGGAAGGTCTAATGGTGGCATCAGGACTTGCCACGACCTTCGACTTGGACGGCTTCCCCTTCTTCTGCAGTTGCGGCTTTGGAGGCGGAACTGGTTGATGAGGTCTTTTGGTGGCCTTGGTAGGCTCTGGCAGATGTTGCGATCCTCTCATCAACCGACGCAGAGTCTTGTTGGCGATTACGCCATTAACTTCAATCATCTTGTCTGCGTCTAACACTTCCGTTGGCCCTCCGATGGAAGCATTGCCATATAAATTCATGATAAGAGCGGGGAAAAAGAGTTGGCCCCTGGGCTTGCTGAACACCCCTCTTATCTGTGCGGCAATTATGCGTCCAACATCAAGGTTGATGCGACGCATAACGCAGTATGCTGCCATCACTCGATCCCTTGACACTGCCTTGTCATGCGTTGTAGGGATCAACCGCTTCTTCACCAAATACACCCACAGGTTTGCCTCTGGAGTTAGGCTGCTTGCTGATAGCGTCTTTATACCTGTGGGTGAAACATCCCACTTGGCCCCTGGCTTCGCCATTACCCGGATTGCGTCCTCCATTAACTCTGTTGGAGTTGATTCTATGATCTTATTTCCTTCCGCATCCGGGTTGTCCCTCAACTCATATATAGCGTTGATTTCCCTTGCGTTGAATGAGACTTCAATTTCATCCACCACCACAACGTCCTTCTCTTCGTCTATGCGTCCGTTATAAAAATCTTGGACTACTTTAGGTTGGACCCAAGGAGTGCTGGTACAGAAGTTTCTCCAGCCGTGGTGGTCAACTATTTCGGTGATGTATGGCGGCACTGGGGCGTCTTCAGGGAAAAATCCCACATCGATCATTAAGTCCGGGAACGCCCTGTGTCTCTCTTTTCCTTCCTTCTGTTGTGGCGACGCATCGGCCACTTTCTCTTTTCCTTTGGCCTTAGCTGGAATCGCATTTACGGTTCTCTTTTTGCTTTCGGCCACTTTGACTGGTTCTTCAGTCACCTTTTCCTTCCCTTTGCATTTCTCAGTATGCGTGCTTGGGGGGTTGGTGACTGACGCCTCCTTTTCTTTCCTCTTCTTCTTCTCCAAGGTGCTCACACCTTGTTCTTCCCCCGCATCCTCCTCGATGCGTACTTTCCTACTTTTTTTTTTCTTTTTCTTCTTGCCCTCCCCTTCCTCTTGGGCTCTTATTCTCGCAACCATCTCTTCATCTTCTTCAATTTGCAGCTCTCTTTCAAGCTCTACGGCTGCTTGTTCTATTCTTTCTTCTTCTCTCATTTCCTCCTCAAGTGCCAATGCGGCTTCCTCGACTTCTTGAGGATCAGGAAGACCTGGCGTCTCCCCGACTTCTTGAGGCCGCACTTCCCTGCGCGCCTTCTTGCCAGACAATGCGTCTTTGGCTATTTTTTCAACTCCTTTTCTCAGGGCCCTGAGCTCCTTTCTCAACTTGGCCCTCTTCTTCCTCTCTTTCTCTGCCAGCCGATCAAAGGATGTGGCCGCAATTGGAGACTCAGGTCTGTCTCCTTGGTCAGTGCTTCTGGGCTCTTCATCCTCGGCAATCTTCGGTGATACCCTTCGTTTTTTCCTTAGTAGAAGTACCTTCTCCTCTTCCTCAACTCTTTTCCTCTTGGCCTCTGCGGCCATCACAACTTTTCTTATTGGTCCTTCATTGGAGTCCAATGTCATCTCCTCAGGACTAATCGACGCAGGTACAGACCCTTGCGTTTCTCTTTGCTCGCCTACGTCCTCCTTGCTGTAGGCAGCCTCTCCTTCCTTATCTCCCCCACTGTGTTCACCCTCCCGAGTCTCCTTCAACTGACTCTGGACCTCCTTTACCGGCGAGGGTGATTCCCTTTGTGCATCTGAGACGGCTGCGTCCATCGGATCATGCAGCCCGCTCAGAATTTGAGCTATCCACTCATCTGGGGATTTTGCTGAGTTTACTTCCCCCACGGTGACAGCTACCTCTTCTTCTTCTCCTCTTCCCATCTCCTTCGTCCCTCTCGTGCTTGGTGGATGGGATAGGGGCAAGGGTTGGTTGACCTCCCCGTCATCCTCTCGACCCTTCGCCTCCCTCTCCTCTTGAGCTATCCTTTCCAAGATGTCGCCGAATACATCCCTTTCTTCTCTTCGGCGCACCTCACTGCTACCGTGCAGTGTACTGGCTTCATCGCGCATCGTTTCAGGAACAGGTTGCTCAGCCTCAGAGTTCTCTGCGCTTAACCTTTGGCTTCCTACATTGTAGTTTGCGGCAGAAAACTCTTTCATGTTCTTCATCCTGGGCCGTGAAATGCAAGACTTGACCCGGCTGTTGGGTTTTGGGGTAGGGATTGGGTTGATTTGGCTCAAAGGGCGGATGTTTAAAATTTCCACACAGTCGTCGGAGTCGTCGACTACTGGTGGACGGGTAGGGGCTCTTTCGAATGGCCGGAAAAATGGGTAGATGGGTGGTCTCTGAGCAGTGGCCCGGATTTTGGATGCGGAGAAGTTAGGGATAAATGGTGGGTTAGGGTTTGGATTTCTTGGTCTGACCGGAGAAGCAAAAGGCCTCACAGGTCTGGAAGGATAAAATGTAGGTGGGGAGAAGAATGGAAATCGAGGGTTTGGTGTAGATGATGAAGAAGGTCTTGGTGAACTGGTTCCGGCGAGGTTTTCTTGATTTTGTGAGTTGGGCTGGTTAGACAAAAGATTTCAGCGAGAGCACAGATCGCCGGAGGTTTAAGAGAGATGAAAGGTTTCGAAAATGGAAAATGGGAAATCAGATCGCGTTTATAAAGGACTAATTTAGCCGTCGGTAATTAATGCGGATACGCGATATCCGAAATCCAATTGATCAAGGCAAATTTCATTGAGCCGCACACCCATCACGTGTAATGGGCAGCTAATTGATGCATACAGAGCACTTGAGTGTTTTTGGCACTTGAGTGTTTTTCTAGGAAAGATGCGTAGGCTGAGAAGACATCTACGTTTCACCTAGTGCTCTATCTAAACGCAGTTAACTAATGATAAACGCATACTAATGAACGCCTGGTTCTCAGGTTAGATTATGCGTTATAAGTTAAGTATGATGCATTTGACTAAATATATACAGCTCTAACCTTTCCTCTAACCTTAATTCGATAAACACAGAAATTGTTTATCGATGAACGCATAGTTTACTTATGCGTTGGACGCATGCATGAATAATAGATTATGTGGTGAAATCAAATTGTTCAAAAATTCGGCTCCTACTTTCATGCTTATCTCATTTACATTTATAAACTGAACTTAAAAAAAAAATCAATACATGCTAAAAACCAAATACAAATAGAAGCAAGAAAACAAAATACAATAAAATAAAATAAAATACTATAACAAATTCAAATAAAATAAAGCAAGGGTAAAAGAAAGCGTCCCTAGAAATGTAGGCATTTGACAACGCAGGGACCTTTCGACGCAAGCTCGGTCATTACACTCGCGTAGGTCAATGGAGGTCTTGTTAATTTCGAACTCTCCACTGTGGTAGGGCTTTACCCTTTGTCCATTGACCTTGAAGGATGTGGTTCTGTTTTCATTTGTCAGCATGACCGCACCATGCGGGAACACTTCCTTGATTATGAATGGACCCGACCATCGAGACTTCAGCTTACCTAAAAACAAACGCAACCTTGAATTAAATAACAGGACCTTCTGGCCGACGTATAGAGTTTTCTTACTAATGTTCTTGTCGTGCCATTTCTTGGTCCTTTCTTTGTACAGCTTTGCGTTTTCGTAAGCTGAATGCCTCCACTACAGGAGTTCATTTAGTTGAAGCTTTCTGGCTTCTCCGCTTGCCTCCTGGTCTAAATTGAGCTTCTTCATGGCCCAGATGGCCTTGTGCTTCAGCTCAAGTGGAAGATGGCATGCTTTACCAAACACCAACGCATAGGGTGACATGCCTATCGATGTTTTGAATGCCGTTCTGTAGGCCCATAGAGCTTCATCTAATCTCTCCGTCCAGTCCTTCCTTGATGTGTTCACGACCTTTTCAAGTATAGACTTGCTCTCCCGGTTTGTTATTTCAGCTTGGCCGTTTGTCTGTGGGTGATAGGCAGTTGCTACCCTGTGCGAGACATTAAACTTAGTCTGTAAATTAGTGATGATGCGATTTATAAAATGTGTACCTTCATCACTAATTATCGCCCTTGGTGTCCCAAATCGAGAGAAGATTTGTTTCTTTAGGAACTTTGACACTGTGTTTGCGTCATTCTTTGCACAGGCTGCTGCTTCTACCCACTTGGATACGTAGTCGACCGCTACTAAGATATATTGGTTGCCGCAAGGAGGGAATGGTCCCATGAAGTCGGTTCCCCATACGTCGAACAACTGAACTTCTAGCATTGAATTCAGAGGCATCTCATTCCGGTTGGAAATGTTGCCTGTTCTCTGACAACGATCGCAAGCTACCGTATACGCCCTTGCGTCTTTGAATAATGTGGGCCAGAAATACCCACTTTGCAGCACCTTTGCAGCTGTTCTCTGCCCTCCAAAGTGTCCTCTGTAAGGTGCTTCATGACAACTTCTCAGAATACTATGCGTTTCATATTCTGGAACGCATCGACGCAGTATGTGGTCAGGGCCAAGTCTGTATAGATATGGCTCATCCCAGCAGTAGAACTTACTTTCATGTCGAAGCTTTTTCTTTTGTTGAGCGTTAAATTCTTCAGGCCATTAGTTGCTAACCAGGTAGTTTACTATGTCTGCGTACCACGGTTCCTGACTCTCTACTTTCATGACATGCTCGTCTGGGAATCGTTCCTCTATATCACTCCAACTCTCCTGGACCTCTTTATTTTCCAACCGAGATAGGTGGTCCGCAACCTGATTCTCGGTTCCCTTTCTATCTTTAATCTCCAAATCAAATTCTTGCAACAGCAGGACCCAACGGATAAGTCTAGGCTTTGCGTCCTTTTTCGCCATCAAATACTTGATCGCAGAATGATCACTATAAATGGTCACCTTTGACCCTATCAAGTATGCTCTAAATTTTGTCAACCGCAAAAACTATGACTAACATTTCCTTCTTAGTAGTGGTGTAGTTCTCCTGAGACGAATTCAACGTTTTACTAGCATAATAGATGGGGTGCTTAATTTTCTCTTTTCTTTGCCTCAATACTGCTCCCACTGCATGGTTACTTGCGTCGCACATTAATTCAAATGGGAGAGACCAGTCAGGTGCAACTAAAATCGGTGCTGAAATCAGAGCTTGCCTTAGAGACTCGAATGTGTTTAGGCATTTACCGTCGAAATTGAATTCCCTGTTGACTTCTAGCAACTCGCTCAGTGGTTTTGCTACTTGCGAGAATCCCTTAATGAATCTTCTATAGAAGCCCGCATGGCCTAGGAAACTTCGCAATGTCTTTACATTTGTGGGGGCTGGGAGTTTTGCTATCGCATCTATCTTTGCCTGATCCACTTCCAATCCAACCTTTGAGATTTTGTGCCCCAACACAATACCCTCAGTAACCATAAAATGGCATTTTTCCCAGTTAAGGACTAGATTTGTGTCTTCGCATCGTTTTAGCACTCGTTCTAGGTTGATCAAGCATTCATCATATGATTTCCCAAATACTGAGAAGTCGTCCATAAACACCTCTACTGACTGTTCCAAATAGTCAGAGAATATTGCCATCATGCACCTTTGGAACGTCCCTGGTGCGTTACATAGCCCGAATGGCATGCGTCTAAAAGCAAAAGTGCCATATGAACACGTGAACGTCGTCTTCTCTTGATATTCTGGAGCTATCATGATCTGGTTATAGCCGAAATATCCGTCCAGGAAGCAGAAAAATTCATTACCTGCCAGCCTATCTAGCATCTGGTCGATGAATGGCAGTGGAAAGTGGTCCTTCTTTGTTGCCGCATTTAGCTTGCGATAGTCCATACACATGCGCCAGCCAGTGACCGTTCTTGTTGGTATCAATTCGTTCTTACTATTCATGATCACTGTCATCCCCCCTTTCTTCGGTACACACTGAACTGGGCTCACCCAGCTGCTGTCGGAGATTGGAGAAATGACCCCTGCGTCGAGCCATTTGATGATCTCTTTCTTTACAACCTCGTTCATTGCGGGTTTAAGCCTGCATTGCCTTTCAACTGAGCCATCTTTACCCTCTTCCAACCGAATTTTGTGCATGCAGTACGAAGGGCTTATTCCTCTAATATCCGCTAAGGTCCATCCTATGGCTTTGATATGGTTTTTCAGGATATCTAGCAAAGCCTTTTCACATTCTGTTGTCAACGCAGAGGATATGATGACCGGTAGCGTGCTCTCTTCCCCCAGATATGCATACTTTAAATGCGTTGGCAGTGTCTTAAGCTCAAGGGTTGGTGGCTCTTCTAAGGACGGCTTTGTTTTCTCCGTGGTTCTGTTGCCCAAGTCTAAGCGTTCAAAGCTTGCGTTGGAGATTACATTTATTTCCGCCTCTCTTCCTTCATCCAGTTCATCCAGCAGTGTTTCGTTTTCCGCACATGCGTCGATGATGCTTGCCTTTTTTTCAATTATCTCTTCGATCATCTGGCAAGAATGAAAATCATTAGGATATTTCAACGCATTAAAGACATTAAATTTTACCTGCTGGTCATCCACTCGAATAGTTAACTCCCCTTCCTGGACGTCAATCAGGGCGCGTCCAGTAGCTAAGAAAGGTCTTCCCAAGATGATGGGCACCTCTCTGTCAGCTTCATAATCTAGAATTATGAAGTCAGTCGGGAAGATAAATTTATCCACATTTACAAGAACATCCTCAATTTTCCCCTCTGGATGCTTAATGGAACGGTCAGCGAGCTGAAGTGTGACTCTGGTTGGCCGTGCTTCCCCTATACCCAACTTCTTGAATATAGACAATGGCATTAAATTGATGCTGGCCCCTAAGTCGCATAGTGCCTGATCTACGTCCATTCCTTCTATCGAATAGGGCAATGTGAAACTCCCTGGATCTTTCATTTTAGCGGGTATATTGCTTTTAAACAATGCGCTGCATTCCCGCGTCAATGTGACTGTCTCAAACTCTCCGAGCCTTCTTTTCTTCGATAGTATGTCTTTTAGAAATTTGACATAGCTCGGCATTTGTTCTAGGGCTTCCACCAACGAAATGTTGATGTGAAGTTGTTTGAGAACGTCCAGGAATTTTCTAAATTGTCCCTCATCATTCTTCTTCTTCAGGCGTTGAGGAAAGGGCGGACGCATAGGGGGAGTGATATTCTGTGATACCGACGCAGGGTTTGCCTGCATTGCTTTTTCTCTCCCCTTTCCATTTTCTTGTGCTTGAGATGTTGTGGTTGTGGATGAAGATTGCGGTTCATGGATAGATGTTACGGGAGGTAGTTGTGGGGTGATTTGAGGCTGCAAATTTCCTTTCATCCTCTGATCTTGCGTTTCAGTGGGAAGAACCTTCCCACTCCTCAATGTCACAGCTTGACATTGTTCCTTACCGTTACCTCGTGGGGCTTCGGTATTACTAGGCAATGCTCCTTGGGGTTTAGTATTTCGCTCACTTGCCATTTGCCCCACTTGAAGTTCTAGATTACGGATTGCAATGGCATGGCTCTTTATTTCTCCCATCTGATTTTGGAGCATCGCTTCCAGCGACTTACGCGTTTCTTCATTTTGAGTAATCGTTTGACGCATAAGTGCTTCAAGGGATGATGATGATGAATTTGCTGACTGATTTCGTGGTACTTGATGCCCTTGAACACCTTGGTTATACACGGGATTATTGTTTCTCTGCGGTTGTTGTCCAGTTCCCTGCGTCTGTGATTGGTTTCCTCCCCATCCAAAGTTAGGATGGTTCCTCCAACCCGGATTATAAGTCTTAGAGTACGGGTTGTTCTGAACATAGCAGACAGACTGTGGGTTGTAGGGACACATATCATACAAGTGGCCCTCACCGCATTGCACACAGCTTACAGACGCTGTTGCATTCACCGTGTTCATCGCGTCCATTGATGCAACGATTCCACCTTGGTTGTTCAACGCAATAGTTTGCAGCAAGGATGTCATGTTGGCGATCTGAGCTGAAAGGTTACTAGTCGCATCCGTTTCAATCATTCCAGCTTGCGATCGTCTTTTATCCATATACCTGAATCCATATCTATCATCCACTCATTCATCAGTATTCCTCGAAATTCTGTCGAAGATCTCTTTGGCCTGCGTGTAAGTCTTGTCCATCAAACCTCCTGCTGCAGAGGCGTCAGCCACTGATTGTGATGTTTTGTTCAGTCCCCCATAGATAATCTCCATCTATACACAATCAGGGATACCGTTATGAGGACAGTTCCTTACCAGCCTTTTAAACCGGGCCCATGCTTCACTAAGCGTCTCCGAATCCTTTTGCTCAAAGGTGACAATGTCTCGTCGCCTCTTTGCACTTACCGTCGGAGGAAAATATTTCTGCATGAACTTTTCAACCATTTTACCCCAAGTTGTAATCTCACCAGGTTCAAATGAGTACGCCCACTGTCTTGCCTCATCTCTGAGAGAAAATGGGAATAGCGTCAGTCTGATGCTATCTTGCGGTACTCCAGCCATCGGAAATGCGCTACAGATTTCCAAGAAACTCTTCAGGTGTGCATGTGGATCTTCACCCGTTGCACCCCCAAACTGCCCTGCGGCTTGTAGCATCTACAACATCACTGGTTTCATTTCGAACCTTCCATTACCCTCGAAGGTTGGTTGTAGAATTCCCGGTGCAAAATAAATTTGGCGATGCATACTCCCTCATCGGGCGATTTCTATCATGCGCCAAGAGAATCGGATTTGTATCGTAGTTCGCGTGCTCTTGCGCATTTGCGTTCTGCCTGACCTCAGCTTGAGAAGCTTGAGGTTGATTGTTTTGAGCATCCATGTTCTCTTCAGTAGACTGATTGCTCCTTCTTTGCTTATTCTGTCTTATCCTTCTTCTGAAGGTCCTCTCAATCTCAGGGTCAATATCAAATGTCGGGTTATCCCCTTCACTCATATACTGTTAGAGGCCTCTGACAGAAGAGAAGCTTGCTATACTCCGTCGACTGAGGAATTCTGCAACACAATAATCCAAAGAAAATAACTAAATCAATGAATAGTCCCCGGCAACGGCGCCAAAAACTTGTTGTGGTGTATTGTATGTGTAAATCAACCTAACGCAAAGTGCTGAAGAATATGGTTATGCGTTCAACATGTCATGTTCTGATCATGCAATGCGTTCTATTATTATGCGTTGGTCTTGTCAAGTTTTCCTATTCTTTTACCCAAGTATAAGTAAAGTAATAGGTGTTCTCGGTGAGCCCGAGGTCGAACACAGGGATTATATTGATTTGGTTTTTAATTGGATTGCATGCGTTACAGCGGTAACCAACAATTGTTTGAAATTGTGTTTCTAATCTAAAGAAAGCAGATGTTTGTACACTAGACTAACAGTTGTGGAATATGGAAAGCATGCGACACAGCAAGTTCAGCTAAGATGTGTGTGAATGGATAAAGAAAAGGGTTCGGGTTGATTAACATCTAACGTCGAAAACGCACAGTAGTATTCTATTCATACTTGCGACTCTTCTCCCGGTTCTCAGCCGCTATGCGTTATATGTCTATAACGCATAGGAGAGTGTTAAGAACCAAGGTTATCCCCGTAGACAGGTAACACTACTTGGCCCTTGTCAATTGAGTTCCACAATCACTTACCCTCTCGAGCAGTCTGATTATTACTACTTATATCAATTTGTCAGATGGATATAAGCATCGGATTAAGCTCGCAATTGACAAGTTAAAATAGTTACACTGTTGTTCCTAGCTAGATGCTAACGCAACCCTAGACCCTTGAGTGATTAGTTACTCATGGCTTTAAAGTATAAAGTGGACAGATGAGAAAAGTGAATAAACATGGAAGATAATTATATTGATGAAAATGAGATACAAATTTTGATAAGTTCAATTCCTTGATACAAATCTAAAATTCAAGCAAGAACAGTAAGAAAGAAAGCAGGGAAAGGCGTCAATGTCTTGAGTCGCCCGGATGGAAGCATGATGATTTGCTGTGAAGTGGTGCAGCGGATAGGAAGACTCTTCTCTCTCGAGCTATTTGTCTCTGGCTGAAGTCTGAGAGAACTCTACTGTCACTTATGGAGTCCTTTCAAGAATCAACAACCTTTCTTCTCTCGCAGAGCTGCCCTTTTATAGATGCTGAAATCGCAGTTAATAGCAGATCTGCTTGATTGGTGGCGAGATTGATATTGCGTCCATCTCGCCTGATTGCGTGATTGTCGGGCCAATTAAGATCCACCATTCAAGCCGCAAATCATGTCTGTCAATCATCCGTCAATCTCTCAAGATTCCGATCTGATTCTCAGCGCCTTGCCGTAACGGTTGTCTACGCGTCCATGCATGGTTTGGCCTATGCCAATGCGTCGTAGGTTGCTAACGCGTAGTTATGCGTTGAGTTGTTGTTCACGCACCGTCAGGTTTTTGCGTTCCGTTCAGATCATGCGTCCATGAAGAACAGATTGCTAACGTGTCGTCCTGCGTTAATAAGTCATCAGTGCATCGTCTGCATTCCTGCGTTAAAACATGCGTTTTAGGCTCAACAAGTGGTAAAATCATTATCTTCATCAAAATACAAGAGTATAACGCAAAGGAAGATTTATTAATGGAATTTATCATCAACTACCGCATGCTTCTCTATTTAAACTCTATTTATCTATGAAAAAGGCTATAATAACTTGTATTTCTACAGGTTATCAGGTTGCCCATGTACCTTCTCATGTCCTTGAGTACTGGATCCCGGGGAAACTCACGAGCCTTCTCAGGGAGATAAGCATTGAGCCTCCTCTTAAACATTTTATCAATCAACTTAAGTAGATCATTTATATGAAACCTTTCATAGAAATCAAGACGTTTCTCGATAAACAATATATTGCAACATGCCTTACAATGTAGTAAAACAATTAGATAAAACATGCCTTTTAAACACTATGATCAACATCTTGCGTTTCATGAAATCAGTCATTACAAAACCATAACACATAAGCATACTTTCAACAAGTTCAGTTTTGAAGGAAGAAGAGAGTCACTCACATTACTTAAGAGGTTTCCTCTTTTCCTTCCAATCCCTGTCTTCCCGAGCTCCTTGAACGCAAGGTTTGAGCTCCAAACCTGCAAACTATCTCTGGTAACCGGTTGGTCGCAACCCTGCCCTTAAACGCAAGGTGCAGACTAACTCTTCTTACTCTTTCGGATGCGTCGACCTTCCTTGGACGCAAGGTCTAACTTGAACGCATCGTGGTGTTCACCTTAAATGTTGAATTCGTGTAAAACGCAAGGCTCACCCTTCTCGACGCAAGCCAACTTCTTAACACCAAATGACTTAAGTGTTAAGGATGTCTTCTTCCTTGGCCGCAGGCTTTCTCTTTCAGACGCAAGGGTTTCTTCCTTCAGCCCTCTTTCTCTCCTTCTCTCAAGGATTCTTACCACCGAATCATCAGTCATTACTTTTCCCTCAAGGTCCTATTTATAGAGAGCTTGTCATCCTACCTCTCCTCTTCTACTGCCACTTGTTTGCCACATGTCATGTTGCATGCCTAATTATTCATGCATTAGCCCAAGTGTCACCTTGCATGAAATACTTATCATGCCTTTTAACACCTCCTACTTGATAAGGTGTCACGATCATGTGTCACCACCTGGCATATAGGCTTACCTTATGAGTTCATTATGTTCCAATATACAACTACACAACCAACTCCGTGCTCCTATGCGTTCATGGAACTATCTTCCAGATTTAACTTCTTTGCTTCCTTTTACTACCCTCAGCTTTACTACCTTTATTCCACTTCTTCTTCATTTAGGTGTACAAATTCTAAATGCATACTACTATGCGCTTCAGTCATACATCAATTCTTTTCGCATATTATATGCGTTCAACTCCCTTTCTTACATTCGTTCACAGCTACAATTCCTTCTTTATACAATTGTACCCTTCTGACCATGTGGTTTACCTTTGACCACCATATCCAACTCAAATTCTTTCTTCCTGCGTTTACCCTCTTGCATTCACCTTTGCTTTATCCCGCGTTCATGACCTTCTTCCTTTAAGTCCCTTGATTTTCCTTTATGCGTCCCTGAGTCATATACCAAGGTTATTCCTTTAACCATTTCCTGCTTTAACTTTTTCCTATGCGTTTACCCGAGATCTTGATAACATTTTCCATTTATCATGAAGTTAAGTTCTTCAGCGTATAACTTATTAACCAATGGTAGCCTCCATCGACTCATAAACCCCTCGTCGCATAACTAACAGCTATCCTTAACACAAAACTCCTCAACGCATAGCTAATAGTTTCTCACCACGTAACTTCCTCAACGCATAGTAAGACCTTACTAATCACTGAAGTCCTACTAGCATATAATAATCCTTAAATGTTTAACATCTCATAGTATTTATAACGCGTAGCGACCTCTTTTGCACTTGCTGTACTAAAGAACTTCCGATCAACACTAAGGTCTTTTATAGTAACCTTTAGCGCATAGTTGTTATCCATTTCATGGCTTATCAATTTATTATTAACCTTTAGCCTATCGCATACAACTACTTTCCAATTCAAGGTATTCTTCGTAACGTAAGTTGAATACAACCCTTGGTCAGGTCCATCTTTACTTCCAAACACATAATAACACATTTCAATGCCTAACATACCTATCAAAATAACGACTCATCCATCCAGGCTATGGTAACAGTCTACTTCTTCCCTTTACACTAGCTTCCCATGCTAAGCTTACCAACGCATAGCCGTAGTCCATACCCAATTCCTGTTCCTTCACCTCCATTCACTATTGTTCTATACAACACTTAACGCAGTATTTTCCTTAGCTTCACTTCCCAACGCGTTGTCAGCCTTTCCAACGCAAGGTACTTTTCCTACGTGATGGTTCTACTTCACTTTACATCATCGACACATGGTACTTCACCCCATTCAACCTGCCATCCTTAGAACCTATTTTCACAGCTTGGTAACTCCTCAGTATTAATACCATGCGTTTGAGCTTAACCATCTATGCGTCAACCTAATCTCCAGAATATTTCTACTCTTTTCTTAATATCATTCATCTCAACGCACAGAATTTATTAGCCATAATTCAGTAATTACACCATCTTAGCTTTTCGTTTAAAAGTTCCGCTAATCCACACATTTTTATCCTTTTATCCTTACTAGTTATATGAATACTTAGGTTTTCGGGGATAGGGTATTACAGGATGGATGTCTTGCCAAGGGTGAGAATGAAGGACTAAAGGTATAGTTGGAAATTGGTTGAAGTTAGATGTATTTTGGAAATCAGGTTGACGCATAGATGGATAAGTTCTAACGCATGGTATTTAATACTGAGGATTTAAAAAGGGACACAAGAACTAAGAGGAAGAGGAAAATGCATGACTTATACTTAATTTTGGAAATGTTTAAGCTATGAGATTAGGTTTTAATGATGGCAAGTTAAATGAGGTGAAGTACCATGCGTCGATGATGTAAAGTGGAGTAGAACCATCACGTGGGAAAAGTACCTTGCGTTGGAAAGGTTGACAACGCGTCGGGAAGTAAGTTAAGGAAAGTAGTGCGCTAAGCGTTGTGAAGAAAAATAGTGGACGGAAGTGAAGGAACTAGAACTATAAGTGTTGGCCACGGTTATAAGTGTGGTTACACTTTGATAGGGCTGTCAGGCGTTGAAGGATGTATTATGCGTTGCTCTGAATATCAACCACTGCTCAAACTGTGCGACTTCAATCAATCCTCTGTTCCAGCTCCGTTTTTAAAACATCAATATGAGTCGAATTTCGTCCAAAATCCGCAAGAACACCTTCCTCAATCTTCTTCTGAAGTTTGTCTGAAATATGGAACCGACTTAAGCTCTCAAAATGTCTTAAAAATGATTAAACATTTAATTAATCCAACTATATATACTACCACGACTTAACCTTTACAAACACCAAGATTTATGTTGCCGACTTACCCCTCACCCGCAGGCTAGCTCAGGATTCTCACCTCAACACGAGGCACTCATGTTAGCTTCTCCACCAACGCCTTCAGCAACTGACCACACCCAACGCATGGTGTCGTCCTCAACGCCTCCTATTTTTGACGCATACATTCCCGTCATACACCACTATTTTCGTCGCGTCAAGACCACTCTGTCTTCGACGCTGAGTGACTTCAACGCATGTCTGTCTTCGACGCATCGACTTCAGCGCATAACTGTCCTCAACGTAGAGTGACTTAAATGCATGGTTCAAGCACATTTCTTCCCCCGCCAAAATTACTTATCCTTCGACGCGGGCAGCTACTTCAGCTCACTTCCTTCCGTGAGTCAATCAATAACGCATGGACTTGGCCAACACTTAGCCAAAATTTTACTTTCCAAAAATTCTTGCTCTCACTCACTACCACTTCTCCCTTTGCAACGCATAGCCACAATCGAATTGCCGCACCCCAACACTTGGTAACGCAAGTCAGTGCTTACATCTGAGGTAGAGCAACCGGGTCCTGGAACGGTTCGCGATGAAGCCAGCACACTACACGGAAGCAGTGATGTAAGCCCCGCACCTAATTTTGTGAGAACGCAAGGTAAGGAGGGGCCGAGAGATGGGTGATTGTGTAAGAGTAGTTGGCTGGCTTGCATTTGGAGTGGGAAAACGACTAAGTGTCAGCTATGCGTTGATGGCAACTTGTTGTGGTGGAAACAGTTTTGGTGTAAATGCAAAGGTGAGGGAAGTTTATCATGCGTTGAAGTCGTGACGCATTGAGGACATAAGGCGTGAAGGATCACTTGGTACCAAGGATTATTATGCGGCAAGCGCATTGAAGACAGTGTGCCGTTCGAAGTAAAGGCCACGAGGAGTTGGGAGCTGATTTGCGATGAGGCTATTATGTGGTGAACGCTACCATCCGTCAAAGGTGGGTATGCGTTGGACAAAGAGTATTGGCCGAGAGAAAGTAATGCGTTTGCTAACTATTTGGCGGGAGAGTTTGAAAAGAAATATCATTAGAGGCGTGTGCGTTGCTGAAGCTGAGCATAGAAGGTATGCGTTGAACGGATTATAGTATAGTGTTGAAATGGAGGATAAGTCGGTGGTATATATATAAGTGGATTGAGAATTCAATTGTTCTGATTGCATTTCAGAGCTCGAGTTGGGTCCATATTAAGGCGAAACATCGAAGGGAGGTAGAAGAAGATGTTCATGCTGATTTGAAGTGGAAATCTCATTGTATTTGTGGAAGAAACTTGGGTTTGGTAGAGGTTTCGGCTGCTGTTATCTCTTCAGAGTGATGCTCGGTTTTGGAGGAAGAACAAATTGAAGAGACGGAGGTTACGGCTGAAACTTTGAGGTTAGTAAGTTAACTCGATTTCTAGCAGGTTTCATGAAGGATGCTTGAGCTGAAATTGTTTAATTGTGTGTCAAACTCAGGAAGAAGAGACTAGAGTTGAACTGTCGGACGATTAAGGGTAACTTGGAGTTGTTGAAGGGTATATCCTAAACGGAGAGGATGTTCTTCATGAAATTTAGAGGTGAGATGAAGGACCCGTATTTTAACAAGTTTGTAGAAGGAAGAAAGTACTGAAATTGACTGAAACGAAATGTTAAGCAGGTTGAAGAAGGAAGAAGAAAGGAAGAAGGAAACGGTTCTGCTGCAGCGGAAGTATCGCTGAGTGAGCGAGAGACAGGGCAGCGAAGCAAGTAATGCTGCAACGCAAGATAGGCTTTGCGTCTCGCGATTCTCGCTAGAGTATCGCTGGGTATCGCTCCTCAAGGTAGTCTCGCTGGTTTCAATCAACGCAGTATCGCTAGTACAGTTTTGGTATCAAATGAGTAACGCTGGCAGCTTATAATTTTCTAAAGAGTAACATTACTATTGTGTGTTAAAGAAAAGTGAGATCATGGAAACTAAACTTGAGGATTTTGTGTTTTCAGGCCAAGAAGAGCTCGGGGAGGCTTATAACCCACTTAGAGCCGAGACCAATCGTGAGTGACTTTTTGTTATATCTTGTAATAAATTTAGTACGCTTATCGATGAGGAAACATAATTCATTGTAGTATGCCTTATGAATGTGATGTGTTAGTGATTTTAAAGAGTATCAATATGAATGTCCATACATAATAGTTGCTGAGGGACCTTATGGTGAAAGCTTGTATGTGTGTAAGCGTGAATTAAGTGCTGAGGGACTTTGTAAAGACACTTGATTAACAGTAAGGGAATGGACTACAATGCTCAGGGACTATGAGTGAAGGCATGTAGTAATCCATCACACACTAGCTCGTGCCGAGGGATCATGAGTGAAGGGACTTGAGCAAAGATAGAATTTGTTACCTGTGCTGAGGGATTTCATGTGAAGGCACATGGTACTGTAATTACAATTGAGTAAGTGCTGAGGGACGGAAAGTGAAAGCACTAAATAGTTGCAAGTCTGTGAGACATGAGAATTTGATAGTTATATGTGCAATGTGGAAAGTGAATCTTGGTAATTCATTGCGATGTGACATGGGATGGTTATTAACTCACAAACTAGCTTATATATGTTATGAATAGTTTAGTAGATTAGTCACTCACTAAGCTTTCTACTCATTTAGTTTGTTGTTGTTTGTTGTTTTAGGTAGCGAGCGCGTCCGGGATGCCTAGCCTACCGAAGAATCTCGTCTGGGCCTATCTGGAAGCGAACCTCTGGGATAGTTGTAAATATTTAGACTATACATAAATCTTGTAATATGCACATTTTTTAGGGGAGAAAGGGGGACGTGTTGCACCTTATATGTATATATACAAATATGTTCGTTGAGAGGTTTCATTTTCTTCTAGTATGTCAATAGAATTGTTGTTTTGTTTGCTATTTATATGGTATCCATACTATAGAGTTTTATGTAGGGAAAACAGGTTCATGCTCAATCCTAGGTATGGAGTGTATCTGGGATGGGGTGTGACAAGTGAAGTACGCCGAAGAGAAGAACAAGAAGTATTCGGCGATATTTTGGAGCGAATAGCTCAAGAGGAAAAGGAAGCAAAGGGTAGGGAGGATGACGGGGAGGTCAACCAGCCCTTGCCTCTATCGCGTCCACCTAGCACGAGAGGGACGGAAGAGATGGGAAGAGGAGAAGAAGAAGAAGTGGCTGTCACAGTAGGGGAAGTGAACTCCGCACGATCCCTAGACGAATGGATAGCCGAAATCCTGAGCGGACTGCGTGAGCCAATGGACGCAACCGTCTCAGACGCAAGAAGGGAATAACCCTCGCCGATAAAAGAGTTCCAGAGTCAGTTGAAAGAGACTCGGGAGGGTGAAAAGAGTGGGGGAGACAAGGAAGGATAAGCCGCCTACAGTAAGGAGGTCGTAGGCGAGCCACATGAAACGCAAGGGTTTGTCCCTGCGTCTATCAGTCCTGAGGAGATGACCCTGGACTCCAATGAAGGACCGATCAGAAAGGTTGTGATGGCCGCAGAGGCCAAGAGAAGAAGAGAAGAGGAAGAGGAAGTGGTACCCTGTTGAGGAAGAAACGAAGGGTATCACAAGAAACTGCCGAGGATGAAGAGCCTAAAAGCACAGAGCAAGGAGACGGTCCTGAGTCCCCAATTGCGGCAACATCCTTTGATAGGCTGGCAGAGAAGATGAAGAAGAAGAGGGCCAAGTTAAGGAAAGAGCTCAGGGCCCTAAGAAAAGGAGCTGAGAAAATTGCCAAGGACGCATTGTCAGGCAAGAAGGCGCGCAAGGAAGTGCGGCCTCAAGAAGAAGGGGAGATGCAAGGCCTTCCTGATCCTCAAATAGAAGAAGCAGCAATAGCATTTGAAGAGGAAATGAGGGAAGAAGAAAGAATAGAAAAAGCAGCTGAGGAGCTCGAGAGAGAGCTACAAATAGAAGAGGATGAGGAGCTGGCTGCTAGAATAAAAGCCCAAGAAGAAGAGGAGGGCAAGAAGAAAAAGAAGAAGAGAAGTAGGCACCACTCGCCTACAAGGAAGGAACGCATCGGGGAGGATGCGAGAGAGGAACAAGGTGTTAGCACCTTTGAAGAAGAAGAAGAAGAAAGAAAAAGAGGTGTCAGTCACCAAACTCCCAAGCACGCATAAGGAAAAACGCAAAGAGAAGGAGAAGGTGACTGAGGCACCAGTTGAAGTGGCCAAGAGCAAGAAGAAAACAGTGGATGAAATTCCTGCTAAGGCCAAAGGAAAAGCGAAGGTGGCTGATACGTCGCCACAAAAGAAGGAAGGAAAAGAGAGACACAGAGCGTTCCCTAATTTGCTGATTGAGGTGGGATTTTTCCCGGTAGAAGCCCCATTGCCGCCATACATCACAAAAATCATCGACCACCACAGCTGGAGAAACTTCTGTTCCAGCACCTCTTGGGTTCAACCTGACGTAGTCCGAAGTTTTTATAATGGACGCATAGATGAAGAGGAAGACGTGGTGGTGGTGGATGAAACTGAAGTCTCATTCAACGCAAGGGAAATAAATGCAATATATCAGTTGAGGGACAACTCGAATGCGGAGGGAAACAAGATTATAGAATCAACTCCACCGGAGTTAATGGAGGACGCAATTCGAGTATTGGTGAAGCCTGGGGACAAGTGGGACGTTTCACCCACAGGTATCAAAACGTTATCCGCTAGCAGCCTAAGACCAGAGGCGATCCCTACAACGCATGACAAAACAGTGTCAAGGGATCGGGTGATGGCATGTAAGCACTGATTTGCGTTGCCAAGCATCGAGGTGTAGCCATGCGTTTGTGGCTATGCATCTCAAAGGGAGAAGTGGCCGAGAGCGAGAGTAAGAATTTTTGGAAAGCAAAATTTTGGCTAAGTATTGACTAAGTCCATGCGTTTGTGGTTAATTCACGGAGGTTAGTGAGCTGAAGTAGCTACCCGCGTTGATGGATAAGTAATCCTGGCGGGGGAAGAAATACACTTGAACCATGCGTTTAAGTCACTCTGCGTTGAGGACAGTTGTGCGTTGAAGTCGATGCGTTGAAGACAGACATGTGTTGGAGTCACCCTGCGCTGAAGACAGAATGGTCTGGACGCGACGAAAGTAGTATTGCAAGATGGAAAGATATGCGTTAAAAATAGGAGGCGTTTGGGGACGATACCGTGCGTTGGTAGAAAAGTTAACTTGAGTGCCGTGCGTTGGGAGGAGAATCCTACGCTAGTCTGCGGATGAAAGGTAAGCCAACAGCCTAAGTACCGGTGTATGAGAAGGTTAAGTCAGTAGTATAAATAGCTGGATTAATTAAATGTTTAATCATTTTTAAAGACATTTCGAGAGCTTAAGTCGGTTCTGTTCTTCAGATAAACTTCGGAAGAAGATTGAGGAAGGTGTTCTTGAGGATTTTGGATGAAGTTTGATTCATATCGATGCTGAAAACGAAGCTGGAACAGGGGAATGACTGAAGTTACTTGGTTTGGTTGAGCAGTGACTGACATTCGGAACAGAACATGAGGAAGAAGCTGAGTTCAGAGCTAAAAATTTAAGGTTAGTAAGTTAACGTAATTCCTAACAACTTTTGTAAAGGATGGTGATGCTGAAATTAAAGATTTACTATGTGAATCCTTAGGAAAAACAGAGTTTACAAGATTATCTCGCAATCCGGAACAGTAGGAGGTAATTCTGAAATATCGCGAGAACGAGGAGGAGCTACACCCTGAAATTTTAAGGTAAGCTATAGAACTGGATTTCCTATAAGTTTGTAGAAGAGAAGAAACCCTGAATCGGTATGGAAATGTGACTTTTAATAGGTTGAAGTAAGAACGAGAAGAAAGGAAGGAATTACAGTGCAGGGTGCCGTTGGAAAATCAAGTATCGGCACACTGTCTGGGAATTGGTAGCGAGACGGGTATCGCTGAGACGCAAAGGAACCTTCCGTCTCACAGATCTCGCTAGATAACGCTGAGTATCGCTGCTAAGGTAGTAACGCTGGTACTGTTCTATCGGGTATCACTAGTAACAGTATTATTTGGCGGGTATCGTTGAGGTTCTCGTTATAAGATAGCAGAGAAAAGGAAAGGGAATTAATGTTGATTAACGCAAGGTATATTTCTTTTGCAGGCCAAGAAGAAATAGGAAAAGTATATAACCCACGTAAAGCCTAGAAAGAGTTGTGAGTGACACTTTTCTTGCTTTGAAACGAACTTTATTGAAAATGTTTAGCTTGGTTTTCTTATAAGTTATAGCTTTGTGATGAACTGTTTTCTTAAAAAGCATGATGTTTGATGATGTTGTTTACAAGGCATGTTTTATACGTTTCTATAAGATGTTCAATGGCATGTTTTGGAATATTGTTTATCGTGATATATTGATTTTCATGAAAGATTTTCATATGATTACTATGTGAAAGAAATTCTGAAACGTTTTAGAGGAGGCTCAGTGCTCAAGGACACGAGAAGGCACGTGAGTTTCCCCGGGACCCAGTACTCAAGAACATGAGAAGATACATGGGCAACCCGTCATATTTCTATGTGCACATAGCGGTTAAGCTGGCTAGTGCATCGAGCTTGCTTTGCTTGAAGCCAGGGATGATTTCGACGTTGGGTGTGTTGAGCCTTGCTCCACCCCAACTAAGGTGATTTTCGACGTTGAGTGCGTAGAAGCATTGCTCCACCTCAACTAAGGGAAAAGTTTGAAAAACTAGTTTATATTGATGAATTTCTTGGAAAACACTTTGGTATGATTTTAGTATTGATTTATGAGAATGATGGATTCATGAAAAACATGTTACATTTGAACAAATGTTAAACTCTTATTTATTCGTTATACGTAACATGCCTGTTTTAAATGAATGCTGTTTTACAAAGATTTGTCACTCACTAGGATATTAGCTTATGTTTTTCCAATGTTTTCCTTTTCTCTCCCCAGGTAGCAAGGACGTTCCCGGTGCTTAGCCTATTTCAGCTCACCCTGCCTAAGCCTCGAGTTATCAAGATACAGTCAAATCTGAGAGTTGTACGTTGCATATAAATGTAAATGGTATGTAGAACATGTAGTTTTGAGTGGGGACTGTTGGTGGAGTTGTGTATATTATATGATGGATATGGATATGAATTTATGCTATGTATTAAAGGTGTACCCTATATAGGGAATTGTATCAAGTTATAAGCATGTGATGTATGACTGTGTTCTATGTTTGTATATGAGAAAATGTATGTACAGGAAAGGAATGTAAAGTTAAGACAATATGCATCACAAGAGGGGTGATGTTTATTGTCTTCACACTTCCCCTTAGGTTAGGAGGGTAATCTGGAAGGGAGTGTGACATGGCAGCTTATTGCATTATGCGTCGCATCACCCTTGATGTGGGACGCATAATCGCGGCGCAGATAAGAGGGGTGTTCAACAAGCCAAGAGGCCAACTCTTTTTCCCCACTCTTATCATGAATCTGTACGCCAATGCTTCCATTGGAGGGCCAACGGAAGTGTTAGAAGCAGAGAAGATGATTAAAGTCAGTGGCGTAATCGCCTATAAGACTCTGCGTCGGTTGATGAGAGGATCACAATATCTGCTAGAGCTTGCTAAGGCCACCAAAAGACCTCATCAACCCATTCTGCCTCCGAAGCCGCAACCGCAGAAGAAGGGGAAGCCATCCAAGCTGAAACGCAAGGCTGTGGCAAGTCCTGATGCCACCATTAGACCTTCTCCAACTTCAAGCCCTTCACCACCACTTCCAACAACCAGAAGAGAACCAACTCCACCTTCACCTCCTCCTGAGACGCATTGCCCTAAGCCACCTCCACCTCTTCCTAAAACGCATCGCCCTAAACCTTCTAAACCTCAACCTTCCGCAAAACCCTCCTCCCCAATCTCCTCAATAAGAGTTGATGACTTACACTATTCAGTAGAGTTTCCCTTTCTTTACACTCTTTCTTTGTTTATTTTGCTTAAACATGTTGCTTCAAGCTATGAGTGGCTAAACTCTTTAGTTTTAGGGTTTTGATGATTTGTTTATGAATTTATGTTGATCTTGTAGACTTTCATGGTTTTGTTGGAATGATTATTGTTATTGTGTTTAATTCTTGTGGATTGGCCATCTTCACATGTTAGGTTAGATGTATGATTGAGAGATTGTATGTTTAACTTGATTTATAACAATGAATTGTTGTTAATCTATCACGAGAGTAGTTAGGTTGACAATAAATGTAACACCCCCATCCTAGATATTTATATATATATCTATATCTTTACCTAGGAGTGAGTGTTACCTAATCTGTATTCTGTTAAACCCTGTTATAGCATTTCTATATCATAACCAGCTGGCAAAATGCTTAGCCTTTACAACAGGTATGCAAAAATTTCCTGATAAGATAACATCATGAGTAAGATTAAAAAGGCTATGTTTAAAGTTTACAAGTATGCCTAGTGATCCTCACAAATGCCACTCAAAATAAGTCCAATTTCTACAAAGGGATGGGGTTTACTAGTTCCCAATTACAAAATTCTAATTTGGCTCAGACGGATCTTGATGGTAGGCTAGGCACCCCGAACACGCTCCCTACCTGGAAAGAAAACATCAGAGAAACAAGAATCTATGAGCTACAATGCTCAGTGAGTGACTAACTATAAACTCAATAAAAATATAACTACAATCTTTAATATGAACTGCTTGATCATGTTTCATATCATGCTTCATAAACTTGTAAATAACTATAACTTGTAAATCACTATCATTACATAAATGGTTATCTTTTCATTGAACCTTTGTTGAGGCGGAGCGAACTCAACGCACCCAAAGTCAATAAGCCTTAGCTGTGTGGAGTAATCTCAACACATCAGCGTCAGATGCCTTTTATTCTGCTTATAAATTTGTCTGATCTCCGGTTGCCCGTGTACCTTCTCATGTCCTTCGGTACTAGGGTCCCAGGGAAATACTCAATCACCGTCTTTAAATCCTTTGGTGAGAGCTTCAAATAAATACTAGGGCTGCCCATATGCCTTCACATGTCCTTCAGCATTGGGTCCCCAATAGGATCTTTCTAGAGCACTAACTTGCACATCACATTTATCATAATTTAACAATAATAATAATATCTCAGACTTCATAAAATACTAGGGCTGCCCATATGCCTTCACCTATCCTTCAGCATTGGGTCTCATTCGAATCTTTCTAGTGCACAAACATGCATAATACATTTATCATAGATTAACTATAATCATGATATCTCAGAATTCTCTGAACTTTCATCTAGCAACTAGCTTGGTAAAACTTAGAACATTATCTGATACATTATCAAGCTCTATCTCACATATAAGATATGTGCTAGTTTCATACATAGAAGTACACTTCAACTCATGCTTTAAAGATATTATTAAGCATATAGAAAATAGTACTCAAGTTAAGCTTATCTCAAACCATAAAGTCACTCACAACTTATTCCGGGCTCCGAGCGGGTTATATGCTTTCCCTAGCTCCTCTTGACCTGTAAACACACCTTTTCGTGTTAGTGATGCGCACTTTTTAGTGTTAACCGCAAGTGTACGGGTCAAGTTATAATATAAAACGGTTAAGTTCGAGTATCGTTCCACTGGAAATCCAATTGGGAAGGTTTAAGTTACTTAGCTATTCTAGAATTGAATCAATTTTATTTGAGGATTGAAATTCAATTTTATGAGTTAGGGAAAAATAAAATTCAAGCAAAGAAAGTATCAAAGGGAGAAACACAAGAGTCAAAGAGAGTTTTAGGGTGGTGAATCCTTGTTTATTTCATCAAGCAATATTATAGATTTCATGGATTTTATTGTGATTCTTATGCCTAAGTCTAGAAACTTAATTCCAAGTTGTTTTCTCTCAAAGACAACTCTTTCTCATGCAACTCGATTGATTGTTAATCTCTTAAAACCAATACAAAATTACATGGCATTAAAACTAGTCTTTAGCAACTTTCATTGTCAACCTAACTACTCTCGTGATAGATTAACAACGATTCATTGTTATAGATCAAATTAAATATATAATTTCTCAATCATACATCTAACCTAGCATGTGAAGATGGCCAATCGTCAAGAATTAAGCACAATAACAATGAAAGGCATAATTTATTTAAACAAAACCATGAGTCTACAAAATTAACATGAATTCATAAACAATTCATCAAACCCTAAAACTAAAGAGTTTATCCACTCATAGCTTGAAGCAACATGTTTGAGCAAAAATAATCAAAGGAAGAGTGTAAAGAATAGGGAAACTCTACTGAAAAGAGGTTCTTGATTAAGGCAACACCGTCACGAACTCCTTGGCTCTCACGTCGGACTTCGAAGGGCACCAAGACTATCTCAAACTCTTTTCCTCTTCCTTGCGACTAACTCACTCTTTGAACTCTCGCTTAATTCTCACCTTTTTGTATCTTTCTTTAGGTCTGCAACTTTCTTGCTTTTCTTGATGATTTCTCCCCCCCCCCCCTTTGGCTGCTAGAAACCCCCCAAATTTATAGAGTTTGGCCGCCAAAAATTTAACCTAAAATACAAAATTTTCGTTTAAGTAACGTTGGCGTCGCGGCGCTGTTCCATAGCGCCGCGGCGCTAGGGTTGCGACCAAAAATAAGTTGCTCTCGGGTTTTAGCGCCGCGGCAGCGCCGTCCCAGCGCAGCGACGCTGTCTTGTATTCACCAAGGATGCGTCGAGGCAACGTCATCTCGGCGCCGCGATGCTTCTCTGCGTCCATGCTGATGCTTTTATGCTTCAGTGTCGCGGCAGCGCTGCCTTTGTGCCGCGACGCATCATGCGTTTCGACAAGGATGCGTTTTCAGATCTTTTTTCGCCGTATTCTTGCTCGGTTTTGATCTTTTAGTCGTTTCTTCTAATTTTCCTCATTTTAACCTGAAAATCACTAGCAAACAAGTGAAATCTAATATAAAACTCCCTTAATTTGAGAGAATATAAAGCACTTTTCAAGTGCTTATCAGTTAGACATTTCTAACATTCCTCTTTATATTCTCTACGTTTGCTTAAATATCTTAAACATGGGTTTTGATCACTAATTCTTCTCTTGTTTACAACTTACAATAATGAGCGAGATTCACAGGTATCAGCGAGATTTTTAGATTAAACTACTCATAATCATGCGGCATCAGCGATACCCAGCTTCGCGAGACTAGCGATATTACCTTAACAAGCGATACTCAGCGAGAGTCAGCGAGAGTTGTGAGACGCAAGGCCCCTTTGCGTTACTAGCGGCACTTGTCTCGCTGATCACCCTCCAACTCTTTAGCGATACTTCTGTCCTAGCGACCCCCGATGGTCAGTGCTTTCTTCTTTCTTTTCTAACCTGTTCTCAAAACCGCTAAACATCGAAATCCAGCCAAAATCAGATCTTTCTCTCTTCTACAAACTTGTAAAGAAGTGAGCTTTCTAACTTACCTCAAGATTTCAAACCCTAACTTTTCTTCGTTGGAAAACTATCCTCGAATAACTCTAGCTGCCTCGAATCAACTAGCAGCTCTTGCAGTAGCTCAACTCTGAATGTTTCGTCCTAAAATTTAACATACTCTTGCTCAAATTTGGCTTAACATCCTTTACAGAAGTTGCTAAGAATTAACTCACTCACCTTTAAAACTTTCGCTCTAGCTTCGACTTCCCAGCTCACTCTTCTTCAAACACCAAATGATGTCTAGATTATCGTCAACCGTCAAGCTTCTGGTTCCAGCTTCAATTTCACCATGGGAATGTCTAGTTCCTACTTAACTTCGACATAAACAGTTTCTTCGACCTCTCCTCGTTGTTCTTCTGTGAAAAGGGTAAATCTGGGTTCGAAATATGTCTAAAAGTGTTTATTTAGTCAGCGTACTTACTTATATATATACCACCGACTCACCAGTACGGCCATCACCTCCTTACTTAGGTTGGCCGACGCAACCTTCCGTGCAAAGCTTCAGCAACACATAGCTTAAACTTGTTGTTTTACAATTGTTCAACGCCTAGTCGCCGGATAGCCAATTAACGCATGATCCTCTCGGCCACTCTTCTAATGTACCAACACATACCAACCTTCAACGCATAGTGGCTTCCAACGCCTTGTGGCCTTCAACGCCTCGTGGCCGTCAACGCCTAGTGGCCTTCAACGCCTGGTGGCGTCCAATCACGTGTCCATGCCGAGCTACCTTTTTCAACGCCTCTTGGCTTCCAACATATTCTCAACGCGTAGCTCCACTAACGCATGGCCAACACTTAGCCACTTTTGCTCCCATACTACTCAACCCACTTTTTCTAATCACTGCCCATTTCATAGTTTCTTCTCAACTTGCCAACTCCCCAAATGTCAGGTAGGGGCTTACAACATTTCTCTACCGCATACTACCCGGCATTAAAGTCTCAAATGCATACTTCTATGCGTTTGTTTCTTACTGCATAATACCATGTGTCTGCCTTAATTACGTACCGTCAAGCGTTTTTCCTTTATCATGCGTTTCCTTCATTTCTACCATGCGCCCAACATGGTTTTCCACTAAGTATGCGTCCAACTTTACTTACCTCTCAGCTATTCTTTTTAACCCTGCCCATCACTTGATGAGGTTTCCTTTCTTCCATAGGTCTTACTTCTAAGCTTAAAATCATCGTTGCGTTCTCCTGATCTGTTTATCCTACACAGTATAATTCTTAACTTCAAGAATTACTTTGATTTCAAGATTCAGAATTCATTCAACGCAACCTTTCTATCAAATCCTTCTAATTCAAATTTCATCTACGACCTATGTAAACTAACACTTGAACACAACCACTCTTGTCCTACTCCTTTCCTTTATAGGCTCTTCCACGAAATAGTCTTAGAAAGAGAGTGTGACAATAAAAGTTGCTAAAGATTATTCTTAATGCCATGTAATTTGAATTGGTTTCAAGAGATTAGTAATCAATCGAGTTGCATGAGAAAGGGTTGTTTTTTTCAGAAAATAACTTGGAATTAAGTTTCTAGATTTAGGCATATGAATTACAGTAAAATCCATGAAATCTATAATATTGCATGATGAAATAAACAAGGATTCATTACCCTAGAACTCTCTTTGACTCTTGTGTTTCTCACTTTAATACTTTCCTTATTTGATTTATATTTTCCAAAACTCATAATATTCAATTTCAATCCTCAAATAAAATTGATTCAATTCTAGAATAGCTAAGTAGCTTAAACCTTCACAATTGGATCTCCAGTGGAACGATATTCGGACTTAACCGTCTTATATTATAACTTGACCCGTACACTTGCGGTTAAGACTAAAAGTGCCCATCAAGTTTTTGGCGCCGTTGCCGGGGATCCAAAGAACGGTTTTAGTTATTTGATATTCATTAGAATTGATCAATCTTAATTTGAGGTGTATATTATTTGGTCGTTTATTTATTTTTTATTTTATTTTATTGTATTTTATTTTTTTTATTATTTATATTATTTTTGTCGGTGTATCCCTCGAGATAATACTAATATTCTCCCTCTTGATTCCGAGATTGAAACGACGTGTAGAAGAAACCTAAGGGTTCAACACAATCATATCGAGGAGATGGCGGAGGAGATACCAAAGGCAATTCGGGACTACTTCCAACCGACATTACCGGCAAATCAACCCGGCATTATGAATGTACCCATCAATGTCAACAACTTTGAGTGAAACCGGGGTTGATCCACATGGCTAGAGAGTTAGACTTTAGAGGAAGTACCAATGAAGATCCTCACAAGCACTTACGATCTTTCTTAGATATATGCGGAACGGTAAAGATGAATGGTGTTTCTAATGATGCAATTAAACTAAGACTTTTTTCTTTCTCTTTACAGGACCGTGCTAAGGATTGGTTGGAAACCATACCTCCGGATAGCATCACAACGTGGGAGATCTTAGCTCAAGCTTTCTTGAACAAATATTTTCCACCGGCTAAATCTCAAAGACTAAGGACGGAGATTGGAATATTCCGCCAACTTGAGGATGAACGATTATATGAGGCTTGGAAGAGGTATAAGGATCTCTTGAGAAGGTGCCCTCAACATGGTTACCCGGATTGGTTACAAATTCAACTCTTCTACAATGGATTAGCAAGCTCAACCAAATCCATACTAGATGCAACCGTCGGAGGGTCAATTTTTTCAAAGAATGCTCAAGAAGCCTATACCATACTAGAAGACTTGGCCACTACATCGTACAATTGGCCATGTGAACGGTCTTCTCCAATCATTCCAAAAGCCACCGGACGATATGAGATGGACGAGGTAAGTTCTCTAAAAGCTCAATTGGCTTCTCTTACTAATGCTTTATCTAAATTTTCTCAAGGAAGCCAAGTCCAAGCAAGTCCATCATCCATAGCTTCCCTTGCGGCCCAAGTCAACAAGAGCCTAATGAGTTAGAAGTAGCCCATTATGTGGATAGAGGACAATACCGAGGTCAACAACAACTTCCAACTCACTATCATCCCAACTTGAGGAATCATGAGAATTTTTCATATGCTAACAACAAGAATGTGTTGCAAGCACCTCAAGGATTCAATGGAGCGGGGAATGCAAAGACATCATCACTAGAGGACATAATGCTTGACTTTGTCAAAGAGTCAAGATCAAGGACAACCACATTGGAGAATTCGGTCCAAGAAATTGCAAGCACCGTTCAAAGCCAAGGTAAGGAACTTTAAAACTTGGAGGTTCAACTTAGTCAAATGGCAACTTCCCTCCAAACAATGCAAAAGGGTAAGTTCCCTAGTTGTCCTGAGATAAACCCAAGGGAGCTGTTGTGTATTAAATTGTGGAATTGAAATGTACAAACGCAAGGAACAAGCTATGATTATGCGTTTTACATATCATGCGTTGAACATGCTATGCGTCTTACTACTATGCGTTGGTGATCTGTCAAGTTTTCCTCTCCTTTGCCCAAGTATAAGCAAAGGAGTAGGTTTTCTCAGTGAGTCCGAGGTCGAACACAGGGATTATGTTGATTCTATATTTAACTGGATTATATGCATTGCAGTGGTAACCAAGAAATAATTTGGGAGAGTGTTTGTTTCTAATCTAAAGAAAGCGATAACATGTACACTATACTAAAATGTGGAAGATGGAAAGGCATGCGACACAACAAATTCAGCTAATGACGTGAATGAATGGATAAAGATAGGGTTCGGGTTGGTTAACATCTAACATCGGAAACGCATGGTGGTAGTCTATTCATACTTGTGACTCTTCTCCCGATTGTCAGCCGCTATGCGTTATATGTCTATAATGCATAGGAGAGTGTTAAAAACCAAGGTTATTCCTATAGACAGGTAACACTTCTTGGCCCTTGTCAATTGAGTTCCACAATCACTTACCCTCTCGAGCAGTTTGATTATTACTACTTATATCGATTAGCTAGATGGACATAAGCATCGGATTAAGTTTGCAATTGACAAGATGAAATAGTTACACTATGGTTCTTAGTTAGATGCTAACGCAACCCTAGACCCTTGAAAGATTAGTTACTCATGGATTGAAAGTGAAAAGCGGAAAGTATAGAGAAATCAATAGACATGGAAAAAATATATATTGATGAACGGAATACAACTTTAGATAAGCTCAATGTCTTGACACAAATCTAAAATCAAGATAGAAAAGTAAGATAGAAAGTAGGAAAGGCGTCAATGTGTTGAGTCGCCTGGATGAAATCGTGAGGTTCTGCTGTGAAGTGGTCCGGCGGAGGGAAGACTCTTCTCTCTCGAGCTATTCGTCTCCGGTTGAAGTCTGGAGAGAACTCTGCTGTCACTTATGGAGTTCTTCTGAGAATCAACAACCCTTTCTCATCTTGCAGAGCTGCCCTTTTATAGATGATGCTTCGCAATCAATGGCAAATCTGCTTGATTGGCGGCGAGATTGATATCATGCGTCCATCTCGCCTGATTGCGTAATTCTCGGGTCAATTAAGATCCACCACTTTAGCCACAGATCATGTTCGTCAATCATCCGACAATCTCTCAAGATTCTGATTTGATTCTCGGCGCCTTGCGTTGATGGTCGTCTATGCGTCCATGGATAGTTTGGCCGATGTCAACGTGTCGTAGGTTGCTAACGCATAGTCTTGCGTTGAGTAGTTGTTAACGCATTGTCAGGTTGTTCGCGTTCCGTTCAGATCATGCGTCCACGAAGAACAGATTGCTAACGCGTCGTCCTGCGTTAAAAAGTCATCAATGCATTGTTTGCATTCCTGGGTTAAAACATGCGTTTTAGGCTCAAAAAGTGGTAAAATCATTTATCTTCATAAAAATACAAGAGTATAACGCAAAGGAAGATTCATTAGTAAAAATCAACATAAACTATCGCATGCTTCTCTATTTAATCTCTATTTATCTAAGAAAAAGGCTATCATAACTTGTATTTCTACAAGTTATCAGGAAGAGTGCAAGGCCGTGACTTTGAGGAGTGGGAAAAAGCTATCCACTCCCTTGATCAATGATGAAGATGATGAGCTTCCACATGAAGAAAATGAAGTCATCATAGAGGATGTTCCAAAAAAAGAGAGTGCATCTAAGGAAAAGGAGAAATCAAAATCCAACATAGGGAGTACTTCTAACTCTACTTCTTTTATCCCTAATACTTTACCTTTTCCTCAAAAATTTCAAAAGAAAAAGATTGATGCTCACTTTTCAATGTTCTTAGACATATTCAAAAAGTTAGAAATTAACCTTCCTTTTGCAGAGGCATTAGAACAAATGCCTAAGTATGCCAAATTCATGAAGGATGTATTGTCTAAGAAGAAAAGGTATGGAGATTACGAAATGGTTGCACTAACCGAAGAATGTAGTGCGACACTACAAAAGAAATTGCTTCCAAAACTAAAGGATCCAGGGAGTTTCTATATCCCTTGTCATTTAGGCAATAATAAGGTTACTAAAGCACTTTGTGATCTTGGAGCTTACATTAATTTAATGTCTTTATCCATGTGTAGGAAGCTCAATGGCGGAGAGGTGCAACCAACTACCATATATTTGCTTTTGGCCGATCGATCATTTGTTCATCCCTACGGCATTGTGGAGGACGTCTTGGTTAAGGTAGACAAGTTTATCTTCCCGGCGGACTTTGTGATATTAGACATGGAGGATGATGTCGAAGTCTCCATAATTCTTGGGAGACCATTCTTGGCCACCGGAAGGGCCCTCATCGATGTGCAAGATGGAAAGCTCACATTCCGCCTTAACGATGAGGAGGTAACATTCAACATTTATAAGACCCTTAAGCATCCGGATGTAGAAAGGTATGAGCATCATGAGCCAAGCACAAAAGTAACATCACCTCTCTCTTCAAATAAAAACTCTATGCATGATAAGCCTCCTTTGAATGGTAAGACTAATGGCATGCTTGATTTTAAAGTAGAAAATCCTATGAAGCATGTTTTTAGTTGTGATAATTCTCCTAGTTCTTCTTGCATCCCTCCCAAACCTATAATGAATTATGAACAAATTATGGAGAAGCATGATAAAAATGAAGTGGTGAGCTCGGTAAAATCTAAGCATGATGATTCTTTAATAAGTCTTGACCACATTAGAAACGATGATGTTCAACTTGATAATGATTTATTGACTAACTCACTAAATGCTAATGAATATGTTTGTGAGTGTCAATGTGGGCGAATACTAAAAGTTGTAGGTGATCCAAAGCATGAAAGAAAGAAACCACCTTGGGATCCACCGTGATTCGCAAGCCCCGTCTAGCTAGAAGACGTTAAACCAAGCGCTTATTGGGAGGCAACCCAATTTTATTGCTTTCTTTACTTTTCTTTTTATTTTATTTTCAATAAATCTTGGAGTCACTCATATGCTTTATCTCTCAGGAACTTGGTTTATCACACAAAGTACTCCTTACACCAAGCCTGTTTGGTGGCTTCTCGCTTGCTCCTAGGCTTGTTCTTTCTTTGTTAGATGCTCTTATGCATTGGGGACAATGCATGATTCTAAGTTTGGGGTGGGAGGTGTCTTTCGTACTTTTGTGTGTTTTCTTATCCTGCTATGCATTTTAGTGAAGGTTTTAATGATCATATGCATGTCAATTTTTGAAAAATTTTGAAAATTTTGGAGCTTTTAAAGTTAATGGGAATGTTGCTTATGGTTGTGTGCCTTGATGTTGATTGCCCATGATGAGATTCGAAGTTGCATGATAGATGACTTATTGTGGAAATAGAATAGCACTATCTTGAGTTAAATTCATTTAAGTCCCTCTTAAAATCTCTCACATTCTTGAGCACGTAGCCACTTTAATTTAGAATCTTTAACTGAATTAAAGAATGCAAGTTTGGGCCCATGAAAAAATATATGATTGAAAGGCACCTTAGTGGACATATTACTCACTTGAAATGTATGAAAGCTTGAAGATTGGTGCATGAGCTAGAGTAGGGGGAAAACTAAAGAAACTCTCTTAAGTCCTAATTTGAGTTCTAGTATTTTAAATTGAAGGAGGCTTGCACACACACACATGGGAGATAGCAAGATTTGGCCTTGAATGATTATAACAATATAGATATGCTTGCATGTTTCTACTTAAGCTCTAAATGCTATTCTCTGAGACATGAGTCAATTGCACACTTCTTCATCTAAACTCCCTATTAGTTGATTTTATTCTTTGCTCGGGACTAGCAAATCTCTAAGTTTGAGGTGTTGATAAGCACTTAAAAAGTGCTTTCTATTCTCTCAAATTAAGGGAGTTTATATTAGATTTCACTTGTTTGCTAGTGATTTTCAGGTTAAAATGAGAAAAATTAGAAAAAATGACTAAAAGATCAAAACCGAGCAAGAATACGGCGAAAAAGAGCTGAAAAACTCAAAAGGGCAAATTTTGAGATACCCCGCGGCAGCTAGCTAAATGCATCATTATGGACGCATAGTAGCATAATGGCGCTGCCCCGACGCCAAAATTCGACGCAACTTGTTGAACACATGACAGCGTCGCGGCACTTGGACGGCGCTGTCGCGGCACTAATGCCCGAGAACAATATTTCTAAATGAATCACAGCGTCGCGGTGCTTGGACGGCGCTGCCGCGGTACTAAAACCTGAGAGCAACAATTTTGGATGCAGCCCTAACGCCGTGGCGCCAGTTTTCCTTAAATGAAACTGTGTTATTTTTGGTAAGTTTTTGGGCGGCCAAACTCTATAAATTTGGGGGTTTCCAGCAGCCCAAATCATCAAAGAAAATCAAATCAAATCAAGGAGGAATCAACCTTCAATTTACAGATCTAAAGACGCACAAAAAGGAGAGAATTGAGTGAGAGTTCATCAAAGAGTTCAAAGAGTGAGTTAGTTGCAAGGAAGAGCAAAAGAGTTCGAGATAGTCATGGTGCCCTTCGAATTCTGACGTGAGAGCCAAGGAGATCGTGACGGTGCTACCTCAATCAAGAGCCTCTTTTCAGTAGAGTTTCCCTTTCTTTACACTCTTTCTTTGTTTATTTTGCTTAAACATGTTGCTTCAAGCTATGAGTGGCTAAACTCTTTAGTTTTAGGGTTTTGATGATTTGTTTATGAATTTATGTTGATCTTGTAGACTTTCATGGTTTTGTTGGAATGATTATGCTTTTCATTGTTATTGTGTTTAATTCTTGTGGATTGGCCATCTTCACATGTTAGGTTAGATGTATGATTGAGAGATTGTATGTTTAACTTGATTTATAACAATGAATTGTTGTTAATCTATCACGAGAGTAATTAGGTTGACAATAAAAGTTGCTAAAGATTATTCTTAATGCCATGTAATTTGAATTGGTTTCAAGAGATTAGTAATCAATCAAGTTGCATGAGAAAGGGTTGTTTTTTAGAGAAAATAACTTGGAATTAAGTTTCTAGACTTAGGCATATGAATTACAATAAAATCCATGAAATCTATAATATTGCATGATGAAATAAACAAGGATTCATTACCCTAGAACTCTCTTTGACTCTTGTGTTTCTCACTTTAATACTTTCCTTATTTGATTTATATTTTCCATAACTCATAATATTCAATTTCAATCCTCAAATAAAATTGATTCAACTCTAGAATAGCTAAGTAACTTAAACCTTCACAATTGCATCTCCAGTGGAATGATATTCGGACTTAACTGTCTTATATTATAACTTGACCCATACACTTGCGGTTAACACTAAAAGTGCGCATCAAAGCTCCTAGGCGAAGGAAAGCTCCCTTTTAGGGGAACACAAAAAGACACAACCAACAGGACAAAAAAAATAGTCAGATATGTATTGTCCTTCAAAGTGTCTTCTATCCCAAGTTCCATGAATCGCATATTTTCTTTAGTCGACCAGGCTCGATACTTGATTTTTGCACCATCCGGGTTATGAGTGGACTGAGAGCAGGTTGCTTTCTTCTCCTTTCGTGCAGGAGGCTTATCATATTTTTGAGCCCCAAGGAACCAGAATGAGACCTAGGACTTTATAGTTACTTGGGAGTCATTTTTAGAGGACGATGCACGGTCTTTCCTCAGGGAGTAAAATATCGAATAATAGGCTACAAATAGATGCTCACAAGCCGGTTAATTCTTTATAGCAAGGAATGACCTCCTCATACAAACTCCCCCTGATCGAAAGACCCCTAAGCGACCATACGTCCCATAAAGAAATGGATATTTCGCCCGCCATAGTATGGAGAGTGTTAGTAGACGAACACCAAGCCTAACAGAAGGCCCGAACCACATCATTATTACGGTCATATGTATATAAAGAGGCTATCGCCGCGTTAAACAAACGAACATCGTGAAGAAATCATTCATTTTGGCTAACTATAAGCTCTAGCCATTCCTAGTAGCAGTCGGTAAAAGTGAATTCACAAGGAACTTTCACAATGGTGTTCCAACGGGTCTCGTCTTCGAGCATATGCCATCCGAGAGTTAACAATCAATCCGGGGAAGGGGTTGTGTCATGAATCGGAGATTCCACACCTTTTCCCCCCTGATGAAAAAGCACCTCAACAGATAGTTCAGGGAGGGTCATATCATCATCTAACTCTGGCCAGACATCTGAAAAAGGACCAGTTAGCGGAGCTTCCACAGGAACTCTAAGTCTGTTCTTTATAGGTTGATGCCTCTTTGCAAGAATCACGAGCTGCGTTTTTTCAGACGAGACGTGCTCCGCAAAGTAAACCATTGTCCTACAAGAAAATGCCACCATGAGAAGTTAGGTCTTGATTCCTCGATCTAGAAGAAATAGAGACATGAAAGTTTTAAATGATGAAGAAGACGTGAACGTATTCTTAGCAAGAACACTAAAAGAAACATTCTTTTGCCTCAGATGTTGACATCATGACGTCAACACCCCTAGGCGGATGCCCAATCCTAGGGCCAAGATTATAGTCGCCAAGATCTTCCCGGGATCATTGTTGTGAATCTTTATTAAACTTGTTGTGCGTTCAACGTACTTAATAATATGCGTTACTAATCTGTCAAGTTTTCCTATTCTTCACCCAAGTATAAGCAAAGAATGAAGTTTTCTTGGTGAGTCCGAGGTCGAACACAGGGACTATGCAGATTCTATAATTAGTTGGATTATTTGAGTCATGCGTTTAAAGAAGGTGGTGAGAAGTGATGCGTCTAAGAAACTATAAAGCAATAAAACTAAGCTAAAGTGGTTGGATGGAGAGGTATGCGACACAGCAAAGTCAGCTGATTTAATTATATGAATGATAAACGTAGGGCTGAGGTTGGTCATCATCTGAAGTCAGAAACGCATACTGAGATCTATTTCATACCAACGACTCTTCTCTCGGTTGTCAGCCACTATGCGTTATATGTCTATAACGCATAGGAGAGTGTTAAGTGTCAAGGTTGTTTCTATGTCTAGATAACACTTCTTAGCCTTGTCAATTGAGTTCCACAATCACTTACTCTCTCGAGCAGTCTGATTATAACTACTTATATCGATTAGCTAGATGAACATAAGCATTAGATTAAAAGTACAATTGACAAGATGGAATAATTTTCTACGGTTCTTATTTAGATGATAACGCAACCCGTGACCCTTAAGGGAGTTAGTTACTCATGGATGATAAACACCAAATGGAAAGTGATAAGAAATGAATAGCCATGGAAGATGTATAGATTGATGAACGGAATAAATGTTTTAGAAAATACAATGTCTTGCTAATAAACTAAAACATAAGTAAGAAAAGATAGAAAGCAAGGAATGGCTTCTCAATGTCTTGAGCTCACTGGGATGGTACCATGAGTTCTGCTGTAAAGTGGTTAGGCGGAGGGAAGACTCTTCTTTTTCAAGCTATTTGTCTTCGATTGTCGTCTAGAGAGAACTCTGCTGTCACTTAGGAATTCTTCCGAGAGGTTTAACAACCTTTTAGCCTTCAGGTCTGCCATTTTATAGATGTGTTGCAATCGTTGGCAAATCTGCATGATTGGAGGCTGAATTTCAGCCTTGCGTCCATCTTGCCTAATCGAGTGATTTCCAGTTTAATTTCGATCCACCACTCTCGCCACATATAAAGCATATCAATCTCCCGACAATCTCTCAAGATTCTTATCTAATTCTCTGCTGCCTTGCGTTTCTGCTTGATATGCGTCCATGGATAACTTGGGTTCCTGTGTTCAAGTATGCCAACACATCCATGGGTTGCTTGCGTTCCTACGTTAAAGGGTTGCCAACGCATCCACAGGTTGCTTGCGTTCCTGCGTTGAAGCATGCGTTTTAGGCTCAAAAAGCTTCAAAACAATTATCTTCATCAATTTACAAGAGTAGAACGCATAGGAAGATTTATCAATAGAATTTAACCCCTACTATCGCATGATTCTCTATTTAAACTCTATTCTTTTATGAGAAAGACAATAATAACTTGTATTTCTACAAGTTATCAATCATCCCTAACTCAATAGTTCAGAGTCCTAGGGTCATCCCTACCTGTAGGGTGACGGCGAACCTCAGTCGCTAAGACCTCCAAATCGCTAAGATCTTCTTGGGCTCATCTCTAACTCAATAGTTTAGAGTCCTAGGATCATTCCTACCTGTAGGGTGACGATGAACCTCAATTGCTAAGACCTTCAAATCGCCAAGATCTTTCCGAGCTCATCCCTAACTCAATAGTTTAGAGTCCCAGGGTCATCCCTACCTGTAGGGAGACGGCAAACCTCAGTCGCTAAGACCTTCAAATTGCTAAGATCTTCCCAGGCTCATCCCTAACTCAATAATTCAGAGTCCTAGAGTCATCCCTACCTGTTAAGGTGACGGCGAACCTCAGTCGCTAAGACCTTTAAATTGCTAAGATCTTCCCAAGCTCATCCCTAACTCAATAATTCAGAGTTCTAGGGTCATCTCTACCTGTAGGGTGATAGCGAGCCATAGTCGCTAAGATCTTCCCTAGGTCATCCCTAACTCAATAGTTCAAAACTCCGAGGTCGTCCCTACCTGTAAGGAGACGACGAATCAACAATTTAAATCTTCGTGCGCCAAGGCAGCAGAGAGGCGGTAAGCTAGCAATTCAAATCTTCGTGCACCAAGGCACAAGGCAATAAATAGACGAAAAATTAATAATTCAAATCTTCACGCACCAAGTCCACAGTGGAGACGTTAGATCAACTGTTGGCAAATACAATTTGAAGGTTCGTGAGTCGCAAAAGGTTGTTCTACTTTAACTAGGATGCAAGTTAGCCTGCAAACAACCGAGGTAAGTGATTAGAGTAAAATAATGATAATAATAATAATACGACAAAAGTAAAAAGAAGGAAAAAAAAATCGCTCAACTCCGCTCTCTCGCTCAAATCTCGCTCTCTCGCTCAAATCTCGCTCTTTCCATCTCAACTCCCGCTCTCTTGCTCAAATCTCGCTCTTCCCATCTCAACTCCCGCTCTCTCGCTCAACTCTTGCTCTCTCCCGTCTGTCGCTTTCACGCTATTTTGTCTTCCCTGTCGCAACTCATGCCCTCTCCAGAACAAAAATGTATTTGTCACACCCCCTCCCAGGTACCCTAACCTAAGAGAAAGTGTGACGACAGCAGACACCGACCCTCTTACGGCATCCCCTGTCAACCTTATACCTTGACTTTTACCTAATTAACAGTTTTAAGCAAGGATTGAACAACATACTTTAAACGAACGATGAGTTTATAATAAGCGATCGCATAAGCTATGTGATCGCCTAGTATATATACGAGATCGTTTGGTACGATATAAGCGATCGTTTAGATTATCTAGGTGATCGTTTACATTAATCCAGGCGATCCTTTACTCATCTTTTTATTATTGGGTGATCGTTTATTGATTCGTTGTTTGCATTACAGACGATCATCCAAGCGAGACTCGTGCCTTCGTCAAATGAACTGAGGTACAAGGAGGATAGAATAGGGGGGTAGAGTTGATGCCATGTGTCAACCCTGCGTCAAAAGATCAGTCGTCGATTACACCGAGGCAATCCAACCCGAGTCCTCTCACGAAGAAGACCAACTCGAGCAGCCACAGAAATTCAAGTCGAACCCCCTCTGCCACAAGAAGAACAAGTCGAGCAGCCGATTATGGAGACAACGACCCCACTCCCGGGTCAGTCTAGTGGTCAGAGGGGGAAGAAAAGGTGCGCCGAGACCTCGGAGAGGCACCCACCTTCAGAAAGCACAAGCACTCACTATCGTACAAGGTGCTATGGAAGGTGATATATGTGGTTCGTAATGGCTTGGTGTACAAGGTGATATCTGCGGTTAGTAACGACTTGGCGAACTTGACGACAATGGTTCGTGAGCAGCACGACCATTTAAGCAGGCAGATAGACGACTTGAAGATATTTATCGAGCGTTTATGTCAGGTTTGATTTTATTCCTTCCGATTATCTTTTTTTCTTCATACTAATCACTTAATAATACTAAGCGGTCGCTTAATAATGCCAAGCGATCGCATACAAACGTTCAAAGTGATCGTATATTCATGTTAAACGATCGCTTAGCATTTTTATGCGACCGCATAGTATTTTTTGAAACGATCACGTAGCAACTGTCTAACCTATTGTTTTATTTGTCTGATTCAGGGTGGCGACAACGAAGAAGACAATCAGGGAAGCTACCCCGACGACGCCCCCAATGCCGATGGATCGGGTAACTGTTCGTTTGAATTTTTATTTGAATTAAATTGAGTTTCTTAGCTCGTTGCACAAAAATAGATTTATCATTTCCGTACAAGGACGCGTCGAGAATTACTCAGGTGTGATCATGATTAAGGAAGTTTTCCTATAAAAAGCCCAAGTATAAGCATTTATAGGTTTCCTAGTGAGTCTAGGGTCGAACGCAGGGATTTGTAATAACTAGGCGTTGAGAATAAATGCATGACTATGCGGTGACTGTACATGTAAATATGTGCATTTGTTGATTGTATGTGTAAAACTATACATAAAGAATGAAAAGAATTTCCTACTACTAATAATGAGGTGGACGTGGCGATGGGTATATGTAATTTAGTGTCAGATAGCATACGTTGACAATGAATGGAACCATGCGATAGAAGTAGAGTTGCACGCAAGAGCTAGTTGTTACCTAAACTTTCTAAGTACAATTACATACCTACAAACTGCGTTTGTGAATCCATCTCTCGATGTTTCGACGCCACATTAATCTTATCTCTAAGACGCATGGTAAGTTTGCGTTGGCAAAAGATGAACTGCATCTCTGCAACTCATCTAGTCTTAATTAATGCTAAAGATTAACTATCCACTCTCTCAAGCTCGACAGTCATGCTTACTACGTTTGTTTGTTAGACAAAGTTATGCAAGCTAAAGATATGCATTAATCAAGATGTAACATACTCAGAATTGCTCAAGAAAAACTAACTTTTAACATTTAACTCATTTAGCATTTAGACAACATGGTGTAAAGTATTTAATACGAAAATAGATGGAAGATGATAGTTAATCAAACTCATATTAAGAAAATAAATCATTCTCTCGAATGTCATTTAGGATTAATAAGCGATCGCGTAGACGGTCTAAGCGATCGCTTAGTAAATGCTAAGCGATCGTTTAGGATTAATAAGCGATCATTTAGGATTAATAAGCGATCGTTTAGTACTTTAATGAGACTCGTGTATTACTAAACTTTTCCATTGTTTTCTATAGAATATGGACATACTAGTGCTTCATGTTCACCGGAAGCTTCAATCTCGGCCCGAATTGTGTTCACTTCGGTTCACGGTGGTGAATACTGGATTTATGGTATGTAACCCTGAACTTGTTTTGTACTTTAACCGATTATTATTGTTATTTTATCTAACAATTGATTTTCTACAAAATTCCCTCACAAATCTTGAAGGAACTGCGGTCAATATACGACCTAATGGTGTGACCATGCTCGACGGGACAGTGGAGCCTTGGACCAACAAGGTTGCACACGCCGATTTTTGGGCTATTCACTTGGCATTCCTCGAGTTCACACACGACCAGAATGAAGACTACAAGTTTGCATTGTCGGAGGTGGATTACGTGTTTGGGCCAATCAACATAAATGAGCATTGGCTCATAGCTGCAATTTCCTTCATCGTGGACTGGATGCCAAACTACATTCGTGTGAACATCGTGAATCCAAGACTTAAGCTACTGGGTGGGGCCATACCATCAATTTTGATAGCATGCGAATTCGACACGCGAATTCCAAATTTCAAGTATCGACCGCGGGAAGTGAAGTGATCCAAGGTTACACTTCAGTGGGGCAAATCCCTCGACTGAGGGATTTTTTCTTGTAAATTTTTGGAATATCTTGTAACGAATACTAATAGAGATAGTCTAAATTTGAACCATATGCCTGTATTTAGGAGACAATATGTAGTCGAACTATGGGCAAACAAGTTCTTATAGTAATCAATGAAATCATTATTCATGTACATTTCTCTAAGCGATCGTTTAATGTACACTAAACGATTGTTTAATATATACTAAACGATCGCTTAGACGTGTTATAACCGATCGCGTTACATGTTTAAGCGATCGTTGAGACATGTAATAAGCGATCATTTATTATATGGTGGTCGATCGTGTACATAACTACATGCATGACTTAATTATATACAATTGCATTAATTAATTAAAACAATCAGATACAAACTAAGCGACTACATTTCATGCATCCCATGCGTCCCCGTGGCAGGCGTTATCAGTGGCTACCTGTAAGCCCCGTATTTGACTTTGTGAGAAGGCAAGATATGAGGAGGTCAAGAGATGGGCATTTGGAAGGATAGTTGGCTGAAATGTGTGTGGGGGCAGAAAAAATGGCTAAGTATCAGCTATGCGTTGGTGGCATCATGCCTTGACGGAAGTAGTTTTGGCGTGGACGCAGAGGTGAGGGAAGACTGTTAGGCGTTGAGGCCATGAGGCGTTGAGGTCACGAGGCGTGGAGAGCCACTCTGCGTCGAAGGTTATTTTGCGATAAACGCATTGAAGGCTACAAGGCGTTGAAAGTTGAAGGCCACGAGGTGTCGAGAGCCAATTTGTGATGAAGGCCACTATGCGGTGAACGCTACCATGCGTTGAAAGTGGGTATGTCAAACCCCATCCCAGATTTACTCTATACCTAGGAAGGAGCATGATCCTATTTCCTAACATAAGACACTAAAAGATAAACACCACAAAAGAATAGCAAGACAAATATCATTCTCATTATCTTATCAGAAGAACAAGCAAACTTACAACCAACACGTCTGTATATACACATAATAAGTACAACACGTCCCCCTTTCGCTACACCCTCACGAAAGATGTTTAATACATGACATATGAACAAGCTAAATAATTACAATTATCCCAGAGGTTCTCTTCCAGATAGGCCCAGACGAGATTCTTCTGTAGGCTAGGCGTCTCAGACACGCTTGCTACCTGAAACAACAATTAACAACAAACTGGATGAGCAAAAGGCTCAGTGAGTGACTAAATCTACTAAAAAGTAATCATAACAACTATGATCCAGTTTGTAAGATAGTAACCATTACAAAACACATCCCAATGAATTATCAAGATTCACTTTCCCCTATGCCTGTATAACTATCAATTCTCATGTCTCACAGGTTTTTATCTATTTAGTGCTTTCACTTTCCGTCCTTCAGCACTTACTCATTTATAATACAGTACCATGTGCCTTCATATGAAATCCCTCGGCACAGGTAACAAACTCTATCTTATGCTCAAGTGCCTTCACTCATGATCCCTCGGCACAAGCTAGTGTGAGATGGATTACTACATGCCTTCACTTACAGTCCCTCAGCATTGTAGTCCATTTACTACTGTTATTCAAGTGTCTTCTCAAATCCCTCAGCACTTAGTTTCACGCTTACTCACATGTAGCTTTCACCATAAGGTCCCTCAGCCACTTATGTGTTTAGACATTTGTAACAATATTCTCTTAAATAACTAACACCTTACATACATAACTATACTACCATGAATCACAATTCCTCATCAATATGCGTACTAAGTTTAATACAAGGTATAACAAACAGTCACTCACAATTGGTCCCGGCTCTAAGTGGGTTATAAGCCTCCCCGAGCTCTTCTTGGCCTGAAAATACATAATCCTCAAGTTTAGTTTCCATAATCTCCCTTTTTCTTTAACATGCAATAGTATCGTTACCCTATAGCAAATTGTAAGCTACCGGCGTTACTCAAAAGATACTTAAACGGTATTAGCGACACTGCGTTGATTAAAACCAACGAGACTACCTTGAGCAGCGATACCCAGCGATACTCTAGCGAGAATTGTGAGACGCAAAGCCTATCTTTGCGTTGCAGCGTTACTCGCTTCACTGCTTAGTCTCTCGCTCACTCAGTGATACTTTCGCTGCGACAGAACCGTTTCCTTCTTCCTTTCTTCTTCCTTCTTCAACCTGTTAAACACTTTATTCCAATCAATTTCGGTATTTCTTCCTTCTACAAACTTGTTAAAATACAAGTCCTTCATCTTACCTCCAAATTTCATGATGAACATCTTCCCCGTTTAGGACATATCCTCTGACAACTCCGAGTTACCTCTAATCATTCGACAGTTCAACTTCCGTCTCTTCTTCCTGAATTTGACACACAATTAAACAATTTCAGCTTAAGCATCCTTCATGAAACCTGCTAGAAATCGAGTTAACTTACTAACCTCAAAGTTTCAGCCCTAACATTCGTCTCTTCAATTTGTTCTTCCTCCAAAATCGAGCATCACTCTGAAGAGAGCACAGCAGCCGAAACCTCTGTCAAACCCAAGTTTCTCCCACGAATTCAATGAGATTTCTGCTTCAGATCAGTATGAACATCTTCTTCTACCTCCCTCCGATGTTTCGCCTTAATATGGACCCAACTTGAGCTCTGAAATGCAAACAGAACAATTGAATTCTCAGTCCACTTATATATATATATATCACCGACTTGTTCTCCATTCCAACTCTATACTATCATTCGTTCAACGCATACCTCCTATGCTCAGCTTCAGCAACGCACACGGCCTCTGATGATATCTCATTTCAAACTCTCCCGCCAAATAGTTAACATACGCACTACCTTCTCTCAGCCAACACTCCTTGTCCAAAGCATACCCGCCATCGACGCATGGTAGCGTTCACCGCATAACAGCCTCACCGCAGACCAGCTCCCAAACTCCCCGTGGCCTTTACTTCCAACAGCACACTGCCCTCAATGCGTTTGACGCATAATGATCCCCGATACCAAGTGATCCTGCACGCCTTATATCCTCAACGCGTCTCACCTTTGTGTTTACACCAAAATGATTTCCTCCACAACAGGTTGCCATCAACGCATAGCTTACACTTAGCCATTTTCCCACTCCAAATGCAAGCCAGCCAACTACTTTTACACATTCACCATCTCTCGGCCCCTTCTTACTTTGCGTTCTCACAAAAATAGATGCGGGGCTTACAGGGTATGCGTTGGTGCAAAGAAGGTTGGCCGAGAGAACAATGCGTTCGTCAACCATCTGGCGAGGGAGTTGGGAAATAGTAACACACAGAACAGAGGTTGTGCTTTGCTGAAGCCAAAGATAAAAGGTATGCGTTGATTAGATTATTGTATAGAGACGAAGTGGAGTTTAAGTCGGTGGTATATATATAAGTGGACCGAGAATTCAATTGTTTTGATCACATTTCAGAGCTCGAGTTGATTTCATTTCGAAGCTAAACAACGGAGGGAGGTAGAAGAAGGTGTTCATGTTGATTTGGAGTGGAATTCTCGTCGTTTCCGTGGAGGAAACTTGAGCTGGAGCGGAGGACTCAACTGGTGTTACTCAATCAGAGTAACGTTTAGTTTTGGGGGAAGAACGAACTGAGGAAACGGTGGTTGGGGCCGAAATTCTAAGGTTAGTAAGGTTAACTCGATTTTTAGCAAGTTTCATGAAGGGTACTTGAGCTGAATTTGAGTAAATGTGTGTTAAACTCCAGGTAGAAGAGATCGAAGCTGAATTGTCGGATGATTAGGAGCAATTCGGGGTTGTTGAAGGATATATCTTAAACGAAGAGGACATTCTCTATGAGACTTTGAGGTAAGATGAAGGACTTATGTCTTTATAAGTTTGTAGAAGGAAGTAAGTTCTGAAATTGGCCAGAATGCGATATTTAGCAGGTTAAAGAAAGAAGAAGAAAGGAAGAAGAAAAACTGTTCTTCTACGGCGGTAGTATCGCTGAGAGAGCGAGAGACGGGGTAGCGAAACAAGTGTCGCTGTAACGCAAGAGGGGCTTTGCATCTCACAATTCTCACTGAAGTCTCGCTGGGTGTCGCTCCTCAGGTAATCTCACTAGTTTCGTTCAACCCGGTATCGCTAGTGCAGTGTTATGTAGTGAAGTTCCGCTGGTAATCTGTCTGTGGAGTAACGTTATTTATAAGTGTCTTGAGGAAAAGAGAGTTTGGAGATGAAACGAGCATAGGGTTTAATCATGTGTATTTAATGAGTATAAAGAAAAAGGAAGTCTAAGGAAAACTTAACGTGGAAAATGTGTATTTTCAGGCCAGGAAGAGCTCGGGAAGGAATATAATCCACTTAGAGTCGAGACAAGTTGTGAGTGACTTTCTACTATATCTTGTGGTTACTTTAAGCACAATTATTTGGCTATGGATGAGTTGGAAGTTATGGTACAGTGTAGTATTTGAAGTGATTATGTCGTGTTGGTAGGTTTAAAGGAAACTAAATATATTGTCTAAATGTAATCATGGCTGAGGGACCTTATGGTGAAGGCCTGAGTGAATATGAACATGATACTCAGTGCTGAGGGACCACGCGTGAAGGCACTTGAATAGTTAGGTGGAATGGATTTCAAAGCTGAGGGACCTTGAGTGAAAGCTTGTGAAAATCCATCATATGTTAGCTCGTGCTGAGGGACCCTAAGTGAAGGCACTTGAACGGAGATTTGATTGGTTACCAGTGATGAGGGACCTCGTGTGAAGGCACATGGTAATGTTAACATAATTGAACTCAGTGCTGAGGGACAGAATGTGAAGGTACTCGATAGTTGCAAATCCGAGAAACATAATGTTTAGACATTTTTATGTGATTAGAAATGAGAATTTGTACTGGAATGTGAATGAGTTAAGTTGTGCATCGTCACAGCAAGGGTTAGATATTTGCCATGGAACAGTAAGGATGTTGGTATGGGTGTGATCTATAGCATAAGAGGTTTAGAGATTTTCTGATATGCGATTTGTAGTGGTTACTAATGTTTATACTAGCTCATGATTGTTAGTAATATCTGAATGAATTTAGTCACTCACTGGGCTTTAGGCTCACTCAAATTGTTTGTTTGATTGTTGTTTCAGGTAGCGAGCGTGTCCGGGACGCCTAGCCTACAGAAGTTCCTCGTCTGGGCCTACTTTGAAGTAGACCTCTGGGATAGTTGTAAATACTCCGTTTATGTCCATGTTTTGTAATGTACATGTTCCATAGGAGTGCTGGGAGGATCGTTTTGTATTACATATATATATATATAGAATATTTGACGAAAGGTTGTATATTATCGAATGTCTTAATAGTAAAGGTGTTTCTATTTGAGATTAAACAGGCATTTAGTTTAATATGGAAGATATTTTTATGATTTATGCTTTTAATATGGAATAGGAGAGTACGGTTTCACACTCACTCCTAGGTATAAGGAGTATCTGGGATGGGGTGTGGTAAGATTTCAAAGTCATCGAAATCAGGTCTTCGTCTTCACTCTTGTCAATGACCAACTGGGTATATCGGTTCGGCATACGCGACAAGCACACACTCTATTGTGAACCACTTTGAACACAACGTTTGGACGTTAATGTTCCGCATGGCTGCCGCAGCTACTGCGTGTGAGCATGAAATCTCCATGCAATTGAAATCCATACACGTACATGTTCATGAACGGAGATCAACCAGCCCACCAAGATGTCCATCGTCCACATTTAGCACATACATGTCCACTGGGGATACACGATATGTTCTGGACAGCGATTCAGCCTCTTTCAGGATAATTATTGCATAGTCAGTTACAAGGTTTGTGCATGCCATGGCATGTGTACGTTGGACATAGAACCAACTCTGTAACCACCCCCGAATATACTTAAGAAGCTTCGTAATAGGCAGTTCCCTTGCGTCTTTTAAGACTCCATTGACTTGGTACACCTGTGCACCCCGTGCCCACCGTTGTAATCCAATCTCTTCAAGATAGACTGTCACCCCGGGATATCTTTGAAGCTTAGACGAATATATTTGAAACTCAGACATCCTGTAGGCCTTAGCTGCTAGGTAGAAATGTGGAATTATGTTCTTATTCTTGAACTTATCCATCAAGTTATTTCGAATGTGGTATATACACAGTGCATAGAATGCCTCTGGGAATACGCTTGATACAGCCTTCTCGATGGATATGTCATGATCTGATATAATCACCAAGCTAGGGTGTCTCCGATCAAGGCCTTCAAGTGGGTCATGAACCAAAGCCAGGATGTATCATTCTCGCCGTTTACAATACCAAAAGCAATTAGATATATGTTGTTGTTGCCATTAATACATGTTGCTATCAACAACATACCTTTATATTTCTTGTGCAAATGAGTACAGTCGACAACAATTACAGAAGGAATGCAGTTCAAGAATCCTCTAATGCATGGACCAAACGCCATGTAGACGTAGTTAAAGTTTCGCTGATTCTCTACTTCAACCTCAAACACCGTGCCTGGGTTTGCAAGTTTCAGTGCCTCACCATATGAATTGACAAGAGCATATGATTCTTCTGACGACCCTCATGCAAATACCAAGGCGTACTCCCTTGCACAGTAAGCTCGCCCTTAACTTATATTCACATCATAATCCCGTCGGGCATCTTCAATTATATCCCTTGGATGGTATGTTCAGCCTACTTGATCATACTTGGACTTGATTAAGTGTTCAATAACCCAACTCTTGGCTTGTTGGTGATTACCCGTCCTCATCTCAAGGGAACATGTATAGACACTCGGATACTTAGTCACTTTGAAAGAATCACTTCCTTCCAACTTTTTTGCACGGACTCTCCACTTGCATTCCTCAACCAAACACCACACTGTTAACAAACTCTTTGTAGACTTCTTTACATGGTATCCAAAGTTCTTCTTTATTGCGAGTATCGATAATTTTATCGACAGGTCATATGTGGAGAAGAAAATCTAACCTTCCCTTATATCTTCGTCACTCAAACAATCGTAGGGGATTGTTATTCGTTTGAATTTTTATTCGATTTAAATTGAATTTTTTAGCTCGTTGCACAAAAATAGATTTATCATTTCCGTACAAGGATGCGTCGAGAATTACTCTAGATGTGATCATGATTAAGCAAGTTTTTCTATAAAGACCCAAGTATAAGCATTTATAGATTTCCTGGTGAGTCCAGAGTCGAACGCAGGGATTTGTAATAACTAGGCATTGAGAATAAATGCATGACTATGTGATGACTGTACATGTAAATATGTGCATTTGTTGATTATATGTGTAAAACTATACAAAAAGAATGAAAACAATTTCCTACTACTAATAATGAGGTGGACGCGGCGATGGGTAGTCATATGTAATTTAGTGTCAGATAGCATGCGTTGAGAATGAATGGAACCATGCGATAGAAGTAGAGTTGAACGCAAGAGCTAGTTGTTACCTAAACTTTCTAAGTACAATTACATACCTACAAACTGCGTTTGTGAATCCATCTCTCGATGTTTCGACGCCACATTAATCTTATCTCTAAGACGCATGGTAAGTTTGCGTTGGCAAAAGATGAACTACATCTCTGCATTCATCTAGTCTTAATTAATGCTAAAGATTAACTATCCACTCTCTCAAGCTCGACAGTCATGCTTACTACATTTGTTTGTCAGACAAAGTTATGCAAACTAAAAATATGCATTAATTAAGATGTAACATACTCAGAATTGCTCAAGAAAAACTAACTTTTAACATTTAACTCATTCAGCATTTAGACAACATGGTGTAAAGTATTTAATACGGAAATAGATGGAAGATGATAGTCAATCAAACTCCTATTAAGACAATAAATAATTCTCTTAAATGTCATTAACAAAATATAAGCAAAAAGGAGAGAAATGGAAATAAAACAGAAATGAAGGGCGTCAAGCCGCCACTGGCAACGTCTTGCTTCATGGAGGCTTCAGATGGTTGCTATCTGATACATAGATTCCATAAGGTGAAGATTCTCACTCACTGGTAGACGACTCTGAAGATGCTCAGAATCCTTCTCTCAGAAGAGCTCGAAATGGAGGCTGGTTATGGTGAGAGAGAAATAGTGCAGAGCTTTCGCCTCTTGAACTGGTCTATCTTCCTCCTTTTCTTGGAGAAGATTTTGGATTATTTATAGGCGTCAAAAAGTTGATATCACGATGACCTGACACCTTTGCATTAAATTTCAGCCATGCTGCATAGACTTTTCAGATTGTCAACCTATTTGTTCTGCCATGATCTGATTGGGTGTTGTCCTTTTTCATAATGACATGACAGCTGTTTGAGCATGCGTCTGTGTCTACTATTTCTCGACGCATGGTTTCAACGCATGGGCTCAACGCATAGGCTCGACACATGGGTTTCCACTTGTTCTCGCAGCAGCTTCGTCTCTTCATACTTGATTGTTTGCGCTTCTTTTCTTCTTAAACCTGCGTTAGGAACATAAAAGCTCATCGTTTTTCAGGTACTTTCTTTTGTAAGTAGTGCCAACGCATGGTGATACATTTTTCATCATTCAACTACCAAAATCATGCGTTTAGCTCCAAAGTTACTCTAATTAAATCAAATAGTGACTATAATAACTTGTATTTCTACAAGTTATCAATTGTGATGAGGTTGTCGTACGATAGGCCATCTGATGGTTCGGTTATGTTTACGAATGGTAGCGTTGGGATAGTGGGGGTGTAAGCACTGACTTATAATACTAAGTGTTGGGAGAAGGCAAGTGAAATTGTGGCTATGCGTTGTTAGAGGAAAAGTAGTCGAGAGTGAAAGAGCAAAAATTTTGGCTAAGTGTTGGCCAAGACTATGCGTTGATGAAAGAAGAGAAGAGCTAGCATTTTTCTTTTGAGTGGCCATACGTTGAAGGTGAAATCACGAAGGGTTGTTGTGAGATGAAGCAGTCACCCGCTAATAAGCACTTGAAAATTACTTATTATTCTCTCAAACTAAGGGAGTTTTATATTAGATTTCACTTGTTTGCTAGTGATTTTCAGGTTAAAACGAGGAAAATTAGAAGAAACGACTGAAAGATCAAAACCGAGCAAGAATATGGCGAAAAAGTGCTGAAAAACGCATCCTTGATTGAAACGCATAATGCGCCGCGACGCTAAGGCAGCGCTGCCGTGGCGCTGAAGCAGAAACGCATCAGCATGGACGCAGAGCAGCAACGTGGCGCTGGGAAGGCGCCGCTTCGACACATACTTGGTGAATGCGACAGCGTCGCGGCGCTGGGACGGCGCTGCTGCGGCGCTAAAACCCGAGAGCAATTTAATTTTGGTCGCAACCCTAGCGCCGCGGCGCTATGCGACAGCGTCGCGGTGCCAGCGTTAATTTAAACGCAAGTTTTGTATTTTAGGTTAAATTTTGGGCGGCCAAACTCTATAAATTTAGGGGTTTTCAGCAACCAAAGGGGAGGAAATATCAAGAAGATCAAGAAAGTTGCAGAACAAGAGAACGATCCGAAAAGGTGAGAATTAAGCTAGAGTTCCAAGAGTGAGTTAGCCACAAGGAAGAGGAAAAGAGTTCGAGATAGTTTTGGTGCCCTTCGAAGTCCGACGCGAGAGCCAAGGAGATCGTGACGGTGCTGCCTCAATCAAGAACCTCTTTTCAGTAGAGTTTCCCTATTCTTTACACTCTTTCTTTGATTCTTTTCGATCAATATGTTGCTTTACGCTATGAGTGGCTAAACTCTTTAGTTTTAGGGTTTTTGATGAATTGTTTGTGAACTCATGATAATTTTGTAGACTCATGGTTTTGTTCAAATAAATATGCTTTTCATTGTTATTGTGTTTAATTCTTGAAGATTGGCCACCTTCACATGTTAGATTAGATGTATGATCGAGAATTATATATTTAGTTTGATCTATAACAATGAATCGTTGTTAATCTATCACGAGAGTAGTTAGGTTTACAATGAAAGTTGCTAAAGACTAGTTTTAATGCCATGTAATTTTGTATTGGTTTTAAGAGATTAACTATCAATCAAGTTACATGAGAAAAAGTTGTCTTTGAGAGAAGATGACTTGGAATTAAGTTTCTAGACTTAGGCATAAGAATTAAATCCTTGAAATCCATAATTTTGCATGATGAAACAAACAAGGAATTGAAATCCTAGAACTCTCTTTGACTCTTGCAATTCTCCCTTTGATATTTTCTTGCTTGATTTTTCTTTTTCCCAAAAACAAAAATTTGAATTCCAATCCTCAAATAAAATTGATTCAATTCTAGAATAGCTAAATAACTTAAACCTTCCCAATTGGATCTCTAGTGGAAACGATACTCGGACTTAACCATTTTATATTATAACTTGACCCGTACACTAGCGGTTAACACACAAAAGTGCCACATCAAGTTTTTGGCGCCGTTGCCGGGGGATCCAAAGAACGGTTTTTGTTATTTAATGTTCATTAGAATTGATATATCTTAATTTGAGGTTTATATTATTTGATTGTTTATTTATTTGGTTTATTTTATATAATTGTTTTTTGTATTTTATTTTGTTAATCTATGCCTCGAGATAATACTAACCTCCTCCCTTTTGATCCCGAGATTGAAAGGACGTGTAGAAGAAATTTAAGGGCTCAACTTAATCAAACTACGGAGATGGCGGAGGAGATACCTAAGGCAATTAGAGACTACTTTCAACCTACGCTACCGGCAAGTCAACCCGGAATTATGAATGTGCTGATCAATGTCAACAATTTTGAGTTGAAACCGGGGTTGATCCAAATGGCTAGAGAGCTAGCCTTTAGAGGAAGAACTAATGAAGATCCTCACAAGCATTTACGATCCTTCTTGGAGATATGCGGGACGGTAAAAATGAATGGTGTTTCTAACGATGCTATTAAACTAAGACTTTTTCCTTTCTCTTTGCAGGACCGTGCTAAGGATTGGTTGGAAACCATACCTCCGGATAGCATTACAACATGGGAGATTTTAGCTCAAGCTTTCTTGAACAAATATTTTCCACCGGCTAAATCTCAAAGACTGAGGACGGAGATTGGAACATTCCGCCAACTCGAGGATGAACAATTATATGAGGCTTGGGAAAGGTATAAGGATCTCTTGAGAAGATGCCCTCAACATGGGTACCCGAATTGGTTGCAAATTCAACTTTTCTACAATGGATTGGCAAGCTCCACCAAATCCATCTTAGATGCAACCGCCGGAGGGTCAATTTTTTCAAAGAATGCTCAAGAAGCCTACACCATATTAGAAGATTTGGCCAATACATCCTACAATTGGCCATGTGAACGGTCTTCTTCAAACATCCCAAGAGCCGCCGGATTATATGAAGTGGATGAGGTAAATTCGCTCAAAGCTCAAATGGCTTCCCTTACTAATGCTCTTTCTAAATTAACTACAGGAAACCAAGCTCAAACAAATCCACCGTCTATAGCCTCTCTTGCTGCTTTGGCATCGGAAATGGGCGTTCATGGAGATAATGAGACGGCTAATTATGTTGATAGAGGACATTTTAGGAATTACCAACATCAACAACTTCCAACTCACTACCATCCTAGCTTGAGGAACCATGGAAATTTTTCTTATGCTAACAAAAGGAATGTTTTGCAAGGTTCTTCTCATTTATCCAATGTAGGTCCATCTCACACTGAAAAGAAGTCCAACTTAGAAGATTTGATGGTAGAGTTCATAAAAGAATCAAGAGGAAGGACAACCGCATTGGAAAGCACTGTACAAAGTCATGGTAAGGCCATTCAAAACATCGAGGTACAAATAAGCCAAATCGCCACTTCCCTTCAAACAATGCAAAAGGGAAAATTTCCTAGTTGTCCCGAGATAAATCCAAAAGAGGAGTGCAAGGCCATGACTTTGAGGAGTGGGAAAAAGCTGTCCACTCCTTTGATCATTGATGAGGATGAAGAGCAAGAGGTAGGTGACACCATCCAAGAGCCAATTCTAGAAGATGAACCAAAGATCCTAGAAAAGGAGGTAAAGGTAAAAGAGTCAACATCTTCAAGTAAGTCATCTAACCCTCTACCTTTTGTACCTAATAGTATGCCATATCCTCAACGTTTTAAAAAGAAAGAAATAGACTCGCAATTTGCTAAATTTCTTGAGTTATTTAAAAAGCTGCACATTAACATTCCATTTGCTGAGGCTTTAGAGCAAATGCCCAACTATGCAAAATTCATGAAAGATGTCTTATCTAAAAAGAAAAAGTTTGGGCAATATGAGATGATTAGCATGACTGAGGAATGCAGTGCAGTGTTACAAAAGAAGCTACCACAAAAGTTAAAAGATCCAGGGAGTTTTACTATACCTTGCACTATTAGTTCTTTAAATGTTACTAGAGCTCTTTGTGATCTAGGTGCTTCTATTAATTTAATGCCTTTATCCATGTTTAGGAAGCTCAATGGAGGAGAGGTGCAACCAACTACCATAACTTTGCTTTTGGTCGATCGATCATCTGTTCATCCCTACGGCATTGTGGAGGACGTCTTGGTCAAGGTAGACAAGTTTATCTTCCCAGCGGACTTTGTGATATTAGACATGGAGGAAGATGCCGAAGTCCCCATAATCCTTGGGAGACCATTCTTGGCCACCGGAAGGGCCCTCATCAATGTGCAAGAAGGAAAGCTCACATTCCGCTTTAACGATGAGGAGGTAACATTTGACATCTATAAAACCCTTAAGCATCCGGATGTAGAAAGGTATGAGCATCATGAGCCAAGCACAAAGGTAACATCGCCTCTCTCTTCAAATAAAAATTCTATACATGATGAGCCCCTTTTGAATGGTAAGACTAATGACATGCTTGATGTTAAAGTAGAAAATTCTATGAAGCATGTTTCTAGTTGTGATAATTCTCCTAGTTCCTCTTGCATGCCTCCCAAACCTATAATGAATTATGAACAAATTATGGAGAAACATGATAAAAATGAAGTGGTGAGTCTGGTAAAATCTAAGCAAGATGATTCTTTAATAAGTCTTGACCACATTAGAAAAAATGATGTCCAGTTTGATAATGATTTATTGACTAACTCACTAAATGCTAATGAATATGTTTGTGAGTGTCAATGTGGGCGAATACTAAAAGTTGTAGGTGATCCAAAGCATGAAAGGAAGAAACCGCCTTGGGATCCACCGTGATTCGTGAGACCCGTCTAGCTAGAAGACGTTAAACCAAGCACTTATTGGGAGGCAACCCAATTTTATTGCTTTCTTTACTTTTTTTTTATTTTATTTTCAATAAATCTTGGAGTCACTCATATGCTTTATCTCTCAGGAACGTGGTTTATCACACAAAGTACTCCTTACACCAAGCCTGTTTGGTGGCTTCCCGCTTGCTCCCAGGCTTGCTCTTTCCTTGTTAGATGTTCTTATGCATTGGGGACAATGCATGATTCTAAGTTTGGGGTGGGAGGTGTCTTTCATACTTTTGTGTGTTTTCTTATCCTGCTATGCATGTTAGTGAAGGTTTTAATGATCATATGCATGTCAATTTTTGAAAAAAAAAAATTTTTGAAAATTTTGGAGCTTTCAAAGTTAATGGGAATGTTGTTTATGGTTGTGTGCCTTGATGTTGATTGCCCATGATGAGATTCGAATTTGCATGATAGATGACTTATTGTGGAAATAGAATAGCACTATCTTGAGTTAAATTCATTTAAGTCCCTCTTAAAATCTCTCATATTCTTGAGCACGTAGCCACTTTTATTTAGAACTTTAACTGAAAAAAAGGATTAAGTTGGGTGTATTTGGTTGTCACTTCGAAAGGCCCCACCGGTTAGGGAGTGGAAATGCATGATAGTTTGTAATCTTAGACTAAGGAAAAAGAAAAGAGTATACATGCCTTGAAAAAAAGAAAATGTGTACACAAAATATATGAGCTTTATTTGTCTATCTTTTTAAATGTTAAACTTGTAATGAGTATGCATGGATAGGGGTAAAAAGAGCTGCCTTTGTTGTGATCAGTAAGAACGCCTGGGAATTGACTAGGTACGAGTCCCTACAGTGGATGTGTGAAAGCTAGTGCCCCTAGGTAAAAGAATGCGAGTTTGGGCCCATAAAAAAAATATATGATTCAAAGGCACCTTAGTGGACATATTACTCACTTGAATGCATGAAAGCTTGAAGATTGGTGCATGAGCTAGAGTAGGGGGAAAACTAAAGAAACTCTCTTAAGTCCTAATTTGAGTTCTAGTATTTTAAATTGAAGGGGGCTTGCACACACACACATGGGAGATAGCAAGATTTGGCCTTGAATAATTATAACAATATAGATATGCTTGCAAGTTTCTACTTAAGCTCTGAATGCTATTCTCTGAGACATGAGTCAATTGCACACTTCTTCATCTAAAACTCCTTATTATTTGATTGTATTCTTTGCTCGGGACTAGCAAATCTCTAAGTTTGGGGTGTTGATAAGCACTTGAAAAGTACTTATTATTCTCTCAAATTAAGGGAGTTTTATATTAGATTTCACTTGTTTGCTAGTGATTTTCAGGTTAAAACGAGGAAAATTAGAAGAAACGACTGAAAGATCAAAACCGAGCAAGAATATGGCAAAAAAGTGCTGAAAAACGCATCCTTGATTGAAACGCATGATGCGCCATGACGCTAAGGCAGCGCTGCCGCAGCGCTGAAGCAGAAACGCATCAGCATGGACGCAGAGCAGCAACGCGGCGCTGGGAAGGCGCTGCTTCGACAACATACTTGGTGAACGTGACAGCGTCGCCGCGCTGTGACGGCGCTGCTGCGGCGCTAAAACCCGAGAGCAATTTAATTTTGGTCGCAACCCTAGCGCCGCGGCGCTATGCGACAGCGTCGCGGTGCCAGCGTTAATTTAAATGCAAGTTTTGTATTTTAGGTTAAATTTTGGGCGGCCAAACTCTATAAATTTAGGGGTTTTCAGCAGCCAAAGGGGAGGAAATATCAAGAAGATCAAGAAAGTTGCAGAACAAGAGAACGATCCGAAAAGGTGAGAATTAAGCTAGAGTTCCAAGAGTGAGTTAGCCGCAAGGAAGAGGAAAAGAGTTCGAGATAGTGTTGGTGCCCTTCGAAGTCCGATGCGAGAGCCAAGGAGATCGTGACGGTGCTGCCTCAATCAAGAACCTCTTTTCAGTAGAGTTTCCCTATTCTTTACACTCTTTCTTTGATTCTTTTCGATCAATATGTTGCTTTACGCTATGAGTGGCTAAACTCTTTAGTTTTAGGGTTTTTGATGAATTGTTTGTGAACTCATGATAATTTTGTAGACTCATGGTTTTGTTCAAATAAATATGCTTTTCATTGTTATTGTGTTTAATTCTTGAAGATTGGCCACCTTCACATGTTAGATTAGATGTATGATCGAGAGATTATATAGTTAGTTTGATCTATAACATTGAATCGTTGTTAATCTATCACGAGAGTAGTTAGGTTTACAATGAAAGTTGCTAAAGACTAGTTTTAATGCCATGTAATTTTGTATTGGTTTTAAGAGATTAACTATCAATCAAGTTGCATGAGAAAGAGTTGTCTTTGAGAGAAGATGACTTGGAATTAAGTTTCTAGACTTAGGCATAAGAATTAAATCCTTGAAATCCATAATTTTGCATGATGAAACAAACAAGGAATTGAAAACCTAGAACTCTCTTTGACTCTTGCAATTCTCCCTTTGATATTTTCTTGCTTGATTTTTCTTTTTCCCAAAAACAAAAATTTGAATTCCAATCCTCAAATAAAATTGATTCAATTCTAGAATAGCTAAATAACTTAAACCTTCCCAATTGGATCTCTAGTGGAAACGATACTCGGACTTAACCGTTTTATATTATAACTTGACCCGTACACTTGCGGTTAACACACAAAAGTGCCACATCACCCGCGTTGGAGGAGAAGTTGATCATTGGCGGGGGAAGAAATGTACTTGACCTACCATGTGTTGGTAAGGTTTCCATGCGTTAAGGTCCCCATGCGTTGAAGACGGGTATAATTGGTCGTTGTAAGCGTTGAAGGTAGGAAGCGTTGAGGGCGCCATGCATTGAGTGTGGATGATTGCTGAGGGCGTTAGAGGTAGGTTGCGTTATGGGTGCTTTACGTTGAAGTAAGAATGAGAACCCTGCGTGCCAGCATTTGCCTATGAGGGTTAGGTCGGCAGTATATATATAGGTAAGTGAATTAAATGTTTAATCATTTTTAGACATTTTCGAGAGCTTAAGTTGGTTCCATTTTTCAGACCAACTACAAGGGAAGGTAGAAGACGGTGTTATTGTGGATTTTGGACGGAAGTCTACTCGTTTTGGTGTTGAAATCTAAGCTGGAACAGAATGTTGTTTGTGGACGCACAAACTGGATAGTGTCTGATGTTTGGAGTAGAACAAATCGAGAAGATCGAGTCTAGGACTAAAATATTAAGATCAGTGAGTTAACATAATTCTTAAAAATTCTTGTGAAGGATAGTTGAGCTGAAATTGAAGATAAATATATGAATTTTAGGCAAAAGTAACTGTTACAGTAATGCTATGCAAACTGGAGCAACGCGAAGTGTTTTTGGAATAGCTGGAGAACAAAGAAGAGTTAAGCCTTGAAATTTTGAGGTAATCTGAGAAATTCAATTCCTTACAAGTTTGTAGAAGAAAAGAAATCTTAGTTTGGGCTGGAAATATGACTTTTTAACAGATAGGAGTAAGAACAAAAAGGAAAGGAGGAGATCTCTGCTGTCGGGTATCGCTGAGTAAATAAAGTAGAGGTAGCGAGACGAGTGTCGCTAGAATGCAATGGGCTTTCCGTCTCACAAAACTCGCTGGGTCTCGCTAGGTATCGCTCCTCAGGTAAATCACGCTAGTCTCGCTTATCCTGGTGTCGCTAGTATCGTGTCCTGTTGGGTAGTTTTGCTAGTAATCTCGCTGGGAATGTGGGATTTTCGTTGGTAATCTTGCTTATTATGTTTACTTTGGGAAAAAGGGAGGCTCGGTGATGAATAATGATTAGAGTTTAATTATGCATACTTAACGATCAAGTAAAGGAAAGTGTAACGTAAGGAAAAATGTTTATTTCAGGCCAAGAGGAGATAGGGAAGGCGTATAATCCACTCAATGCCTAGAAAGAGTTGTGAGTGACATTTTTCTTGTTTCAACGATTTTTTTGTACATATTAGTTCGGTTTTCCAATTGATTATGATTTGGTGATCAATCGATTTACAAAGCATAGTTTATGTTTCTCAAAAGGTATTGAAAAGTATGTTTATGAAATGTTATTGATTTAAGGGTTGTCCTGTTTTCTTATGGAAGATTTGCATATGAACTGTTGGTATAAAGTATTGCTTTCCTTAAAGGAAAATGTTTTAGAGGAGGCTCAGTGCTGAAGGACATGAGAAGGCACGTGAGTTTCCCCAGGACCCAGTACTGAAGGACATAAAGAAGGTACTTGGGCAACCCGCCATGTTCCTATGTGCACATAAAGGTTATATGCTGGTGCGTTGAGTTCTGCTCCGCATTGAGCCTTATTTGTTTTCGACGTTGGGGTGTTGAGTTTTGCTCCGCCTCAACTAAGAAGTATGATTTGCTGAAAAATCATGTATGATTTGATAGGGGCATTTAAGCATGATTTATCCAATGAATATGAAATGATTCCATGTTTTACTCATGCTGTTGGAATTAGTTTAATCCTGATGATTTTTGAACTAAAAATAGTTTGTTAAAATTAGTCACTCACTGGGCTGTTAGCTCATGTTTTCAATGTTTTCTTTTCCCCCAGGTAGCGAGGACGTTCCCGGTGCTTAGCCTACTCCAGCTCGTCTTGCCTAAGCTTCGAGTTTTCAGAAATTAGTCTTGTTTGAAGAGTTGTATGTGTATATAACCTTATGTAGGTGGCATGTAGACCTAGTTGTACATATGTTGGGATGTGAGATATGGTTTTGTGTAAGTACATTGTGGACGAGTTGAAAGTTTAATTATATGTATATAAGTTTTTATAGTTTTGGATGTATGAAGGAGTAATATGTAGGTTATGAACTGTCAGGATTATCAGGTATAAATGGATGGTATACGTCACAAGAGGGGTGATGTGTACTGTCCTCACATGTTCTCTTGGGTTGTGTGGGGTAATCTGGGAGGGGGTGTGACAGGGGGGCACTTGAACGGATGGAATTGGGATTATCTGTGGTATTGACCACTGTCCGTACACATCATCCATATAATCATATGTTGGAATGCTTTGACCAACCCATTCTTCACTTCTGTCATCTTCCAGGTTGCATGCCTCAACATTCTCCTCCAATGATGACGTGAGGTGTAAGTGATACAAACAATGGCATCCGAGATGCATCACTTCCTTCTAGAAAAAAACTGATGCCTTCATCGTCTATTATGTCAATTGGAGGAACTTGGACCAACAGATTATAGCAACACTTGATGTGTATATTGAATAGGTAGGGATCAATATTCAACAACTTCTTTCTGATTTTCAGACCTTTCATTTGACCTCCAACATAGTTGCATCCAAACTGATCTCATTCCCCACCAAATCGCACAAATATGCGAAGTAGATTCATTGATCTGTAGAGAAGTTAAGGTTTTTATTTAGAAATGATCTTCAGAAAAGAAAAAAACGAAGTGATCGCCTAGTAAAATGTAAGCGATCGCATAGACAATTGTAAGCGATGGCCTAATATTACATATGTGATCGCCTGGTGATGTTCAAAGCAATTGCCTATTATCATGTAAGCGATCGCCTAATACCATGTATGCGATCGCTTGGTGATGTGAAAGCGATCGCCTAGTATCATAATAATCGATCGCATTATGATGTGTAAGCGATCGCCTAATATCGTGTAAGCAATCGCTGAGAATAATTTAGGCGATCGCTTAATTAACTATAATCGATCGACTATATGAAGATAATCGATCGTTTACTTCTACATAAGTGACTGTTTATATAGAACTAAACGATATAGGAAGAGAAACACTTACATTCTCTGTGTTTCTGATTCTAACCCACGATGTTGCTGAAACGAACACTGGACGAAGATGAAAGCGACCGACGCTGTAACTCGCGAGAAAAATGGAAGAAGATTAAATTCGTTTGAATGTTTGTGAAACTCGCAGAACAAAATGGAAGAATGGAAGAATGTGTGAGAGCAACCATCCATTAGTATCCTCGTATTCAATTTTGTTGGTACAATGGTAGTTGACATTGAATGATTCTGAAAAATGCTGGTAATGAAGGCTTCGGCATTCAATGCAATCAATTTCGGTGGAGAGAGAATGTTTTGAGTTGTTTTAATTTCGGGGGTAAAATCGTATTTCACGTGGTCAAAAGGTCACTGATGGTCAAGGTTTTGGGAGTGGGTCATCCATAGATAAGTTTTTAGTTTTTGGGTCATTTCGTGCAATTTTACTTTAGACATTGAAAGGGCTTCTTTAAGGCAATTCTTCAATTCGTGCAAGTTATTCTTACGTACAGATCATGCTAAATCATCTCTACACTCTACACTGTTCCAAATCTGGATGTCTATGATGGAATAAAAGATTATGTTGTAACATTTTTAATATCTAATAGTTTTTTAAAGACTAAATGTTGAGTTAAAGTTTTGAATGTTTCTTTCGTTAAGAGAAGAAAACATAACTTTTGAATGGTTCTTTCGTTTAGAGAAGAAAACATAATTTCAAGAAATGTTAAAAAATCATATATTTATTATTAAGCTTTTCAATAAAATTTTCAAGATTCAAAGTTTACTTCTCACTGTTCTCTCAAAATACACACCAACAAATATTCAATATATCTTTTCTCTTTACTTTTCTTTCATTAAGCCTATTTAAGAGCAATAAGTTAATACAGGGATATTTTAGTTGTGGAGCTTTGATTTCCATCTTTTAGTGCATAGTAATTTTAGCTACACAACGTTCAGTCGGGTTGTTGTATCCTGAAGGAGATAGGCTAGAGAATATCAACTACATTGGTGGTTGATATAAAGAAATTCAATACATACCGTATAAAGAGCTTAAATCTCAAAGAGAGTGATATACTTCTTGTTAATTTTCTCACTAGTTACTTATTTTTCTCTCATTTGTAATTCTCCTGTCAAATAGTGAAGGCTGAATTTCAATTATATTCATATTCAAAATGTTAATTTCTAATTTGTCTCTATTTATTACACTGAGTAGCATAAAACATAAGTGATATTTGAAAATTTAGCCATAGTTCACTAAATTTGCAAGAATAGTAAAAAATTTAAATCTTATTTTCCATTCTTTTATCATTCCAATTTTGCTATTAATAGGTGCATATAATATACCACATATTTGATATATAGATAGTACGCAAAATGTGTTATCTTCAAGCTTAGAATGTTTGGATAAATTTCCATAGTTTTACAAATTTAATTATTCGTTTGATTTAAACATTTTGAGCATTTGGAGTACATTCGGTCTTTTGATCAAAAAAATCCAGAATTTGGAGCATTAGGCTAGTTGAAGAGTTGAGACATAGTAGAGATGAGTTCTGAGCAATAAAGACTCGCCACATAAGCGTAATTTGGGTACGATTTTAATAGTACATATTGAAGGACCTCATACATACCTGCGCAGCGGAAACGAAAGAGGACCGAAATAACAATCTAGATGCATATAACAACCTAGGATTAAACATGCATTATCATACAAAATGAATTAGATAAGAAGGAAAGAAATTATATACCTTTGTAATTTTTCTTCCTTTCTTTAAATTGCTCCCACTTGGACCACCAAAGTGTCTTTCTAGCTATTCTCAAGGGCTTGGAATAGAGTGGTGGGACTCTTTAAAGAAGAAAAAGAAAGAAATTTGTGAGGAAAATTTAGTTTCTCAAAAACTTCAAAATTTCCAAGATTTTTCAAGAAGAAAAAAATGAACAAAGACATTCTTTAAAAAAGGCAAATTACATGTAAGTTTTGCATGTCTAAGTTCACCAAAAGTTGACAACACACATTCCACTAATGCATGCCAAGGATTATGTGTCAAAGTATAGAATTTTGAGATTAATTAAATGTTCCACTCATCAAGTTAGTGAATTTTTCCACTAATTTGGTAAGAAACATTAATTTAATCTCATGGTCAACCTTTCTAGAAGGTTTGACTAAAACAATTCTTTGACTTGCTCAGGTCAAAGTCAACTATTTGACTTCTTCCGAAAACCAACTGTTTGACTAAATTCATGTCTCCGATTATGAATCCGCATTCATAATTTCAATATTTAAATCCCATTTAAATATTTTTGACCAAATATTTCATTTGATATCATATATCAATTATTTAATCATATCTCATATGATTAACCTAATTTGAACGATTCAAAATTTGCCTTCTATTTATTCCAAGTTTATTCCTATATGAGCTAGCCAGAGGACCTTATGAACCTACAGATTATGAGCTCCAACGATTCGAGATTAACCGGTTAAACTCTTTAACCTAGTAACCAACATTCGTTAACTACCGGGTCACTCCACTAAAGCCCGTAGCTGCACTCTTCTCACTGTAGATATATTATGTTCATTGATATAACCATGATTGGTAAGTCGAGCCTTTATAGGTTGTTCGTAATTACAACTGGGTTAAAATTACCATTTTACCCCTGTGATTACCTCTTATTCCTTAAGTTCCATTGATCCTCTAATGAAGAATGATTTGTAGTCCAACTTCCAAATCAAAAGTCTTCTCAAACCCTATTTGAGAGGGTGGCGTCTATTGTTCAAGACCTGGATTCAGCACTTAAGAGAACAACCTCTCTACTAACCCAAAAGAGGGTAGGAGTGAATTCCTTCTTGCACCTTATGTCCCTAGCTATCTACCTAGTCTTACCCTTGAAATGGACGGCATATTGAGCCAGCGCTGTTGAGCTGCTCTCACCAATGCAGATCTAAGGATAATCCCGAGTAAACAGAAGTTCATAGTTAGCTCAAGATTAAGATCGAGTTGCCCAAGCCATCAAAGTCGAGATAGTCAGTTTTAGACAGTAAACGGTGTTATAAAGTAAAAGTGACTATTTCATGGTCCGGTCTTATGCAAACTCTTTACACAGGACGCCCCCACTCGCATGTCTACACATGAACAAATTAGGATCACTTCGTTTATACTAGTTACAAAGTGGGTCACATCCATAGTGTCCTTAGAATAAGGCGCCCAACCTTATTCATATACTATAGACCATTTAGACTGTTAACTTAAACTTGATCCAGTTTTATGTCTCTACATAAAGTTTAAGTCTCATGTATCAGTTTAGGATCCTTTGATGATTGGATTTAGATTTAGTAAGAACATTTTATAGAATCAATAACTACTTATTGATTATAAATTTCAATAACAACATTATTGAATGATAAAAGTATATTTAGTACTTATAAACTATGAGTTTTAGGACAAACAACCCAACACATATATCTTAATTACCTTAATTTTGTTAAATGGTAATCAAGTATAATGTATATAAGTGAAATGTTCTATTTTCGAAATCTTGATATGATTTTGATGAATTTATACCGCTAATATTGAAAAGGGCTTGAAAAGTACTTTCTATTCTCTCAAATTAAGGGAGTTTATATTAGATTTCACTTGTTTGCTAGTGGTTTTCAGGTTAAAATGAGAAAAATTAGAAGAAAAGGCCAAAAGATCAAAACTGAGCAAGAATACGGTGAAAAACAGAAGAAAAATCGGGACGGCGCTGCCGCGACATTAAAACCCGAGAGCAAAGCTGTCGCAGCACAGCGGCAGCGCCGCGGCGCTGTCTATGAAAATTCGGTAGCACCGCGACGCTCTCTTTCCTTAAATGGCAGAGCTGCAACACCAGTTTCCTTTTTTGTAAAATTTGTATTTTTGGAAAGTTTTCTTGGGCGGCCGACTCTATAAATTTGGGGGTTTTTGCAACCCTAATAATCATTAAGAGCACGAAATTATAGACCAAAAGAGTCACAAGAAGGAGAGAATTGAGTGAGAGTTCATAAAAGAGTTCAAAGAGTGAGTTAGTTGCAAGTAAGAGGAAAAGAGTTCGAGATAGTCGTGGTACCATTCGAATTTCAACGTGAGAGCCAAGGAGATCGTGATGGTGCTACCTCAATCAAGAGCCTCTTTTCAGTAGAGTTTTTCTTTCTTTACACTCTTTCTTTGCTTATATTATTGTGAACATGTTGCTTAAAGCTATGGTTGGCTAAACTCTTTAGTTTTAAGGTTTTGATGAATTGTTTATGAAGTTATGTTGATATTGTAGACTATTCATGATTTTGTTGTAATGATTATGCTTTTCTTTGTTATTGTGCTTAAATTCTTGTTGACTAGCCATGTTTGAATGTTAGGTTAGATGTATGGTTGAGATAATTGTATGTCTAACTTGATCTACAATGAACAATTGTTGTTAATCTCTCATGAAAATAGTTAGATTAACAATGAAAGTTGCTAAAAACTAATATTAATGCCATGTAATTTGTATTGGTTTCAAGAAATTAGCAATCAATTAAGTTGCATAAGAAAAAGTTGTTTTGTAGAAAAAATAACTTGGATTTATGTTTTTAGACTTAAGCATATGAATTGCAATAAAATCCATGAACCCTAGAATATTGCATAATGAAGTAAACAAGGCTTTATTACCCTAGAACTCTATTTAACCCTTGTGTTTCTTATTTACTTGCTTTCCTTTTTAGTTTTATTTCCTAAATCACAACTTGAATTCGAATCCTCAAATAAAATTGATTCAATTCTAGAATAGTTAAGTAACTTGAACCTTCACAATTTGATCCTCAGTGGAATGATATTCGGAACTTAACCATCTTATATTATAACTTGACCCGTACACTTGTAGTTAACACATAAAGTGTGCATCGGAGGGGTGCGACACTTAGATTTCTCTCAAATCAAAATTTGGCCATATTCCAAATTTCATCCCAAATTTCAAATAAAACTTCAAAATTTATGGTTTTATTAAATTGACACATCAAATAGAGCCGAATTCAAGAATATATAGCTTGTATTTTGACTACAACTTTATCTTTTTTCAAGATTCATCCACTCATGTACATGCATAAATCTCGAAAAGGAGGCATTTGTCGAAGGAGAAATTTTGGACCAATCACAAATTTTCATGTCATTTCTCAAATTAATGACAAAATTACAAATGATAATATTTGGGACCAATTAAAAGTTGACATGTGTCCCAAATTGAAATTGAGACATAAATTTGCAAATCTCAATGATGCCACGTATTTTCATATTGACCATTGGATTAAATAAAATAATTGTTTGGTTTTGTCCTAAAATTTATAGTTTGTAAATTTCGAAACTTATTCTCAATAGTGTTGTTATTGAGATTTATTCAGTAAAGTTGTTTTTGAATATGCGAATTGCATTTATTAAATCCAATAAACTGGCTATAGGTTGAATGCTTAGACTTTATATGTAGACATAAAAGTAGATCAAATTTAGGTAATAGCTAAAACGGTCTATATTATATGGATAACGCTAGGTACTTATCCTTGGGACACTATGGATGCGGCCCACTTTATATTTGATACAAATGATGTGATCCTATATCGTTCATGTAGAGACATGTGAGTGGGGGCATCCTATATAATGAGTTTGCATAAGATCGAACCAGGAAATAATCATTTTTACTTTATAAACACCGTTTACTGTTAAAACTTATTATTTCAACCTAATGACCTAAGTGACTCGATCTTGATCCTTAGCTAACTACGAACTTCTTTTTGTTTGAGATTATCCTTTAATATGCATGGGTGAGAGTGGCTCGAGTTCGCCAACTCAATAATAGGGATAAGACCAGACAGATATCTGGGAACATAGTGCTGCAAGATGGAATTCACTCCTACCTAATTCTAGGTTAGTAGAGAGGTTGCTCCCTTATGTGCTGACTCCGGGTCTTGAGCAACGGGCCCCACCCTTTCATTGGCCCAAGAGAAACTTGGTTTGTTGGTTGGACCACAAACCAAATGTAAATCCTGCTTTCACTTGTAAGTACTAAACTTAAGCACATAGTATCGTTGTGGATTTATTTGTTTTCTTTTGTGTAGATCGAAGAAATAAGTGGAAGAAAGCCGAGCGTATCTGTCACACCCTACTTTTTAAGAAAACGATGCGTTGAAGAGTATGAAGAAATGAGGTAAAAGACCATGTTGGATGCATGGTCAGGACTAGGTAACGCATGGTAAGGGTGGACGCATGGAAGTAAACCGAGAAGGGAAAGAAGTGAAACAAATAAGCAAGAAAGGAATAAAGTTATGTTGTGAAGTGTTGAAGAGATTTAAGTCTCGGAAAGATAGAATGCAATAGCAAATTGAGTAACACATAGACTTATAGCAAGAAATGTTCACAAGTGTTGGAGAAGGTTGTAAAGTAAACCTAAAAACTGGTGCATGTGGTGGACGCATGCTAATCTATCTTTAAGAGATAGTTTAAGTGCAAGGAGAAGGTTAAAAGAATAACCATGGGAATAATCAAGGAATGTCCAAGGATAGGAAGATGGTCATTGGACGCAGGGTGAAGGTGAACGCATCAGGACCAACGCATAGAGGAAGAGTTTGAGAAGGACTTCTTGTCATTGACGCCTAGTCGCATTGAGTAAGCACTGGTTTATAATAGTGCGGCTATGCGTTGATGGTGATCTCGAATGGTTGTTGTGTGCTGAAGTAGTCGCCGCATTGGCGAGGGAAGATACGTACTTGGCTTACCATGCGTTGGTAGGGTTTTCATGCGTTGAGATCCCTATGCGTTCAAGACAGAGTTATCTCTATGCGTCGAAGAGTAGTATAGTTGGCTGAAAGTTAGAAAAGTAAGTAGTGAAGCTCAAACTTTAAAGGAAACTCAACGAACGCATGAGGGCGTTGTGTTGAATGTATGGTTGTCTGTTGGAAAATGTTGGACACATAAGATAAGTTTATAAGGCAAGGTGGTTATGAATAGATTTAACACCTTATCAGTATGAGGTGTTAAAGGCATGTTAAGTGTTTCATGCAAGGTGACACTTGGACTAATGCATGGTTAATTAAGCATGCAGCGTGACATGTGGCAAACAAGTGGCAAAAGGAGAGGCAAAGGTGGATGGCAAGCTCCCTATAAATAGAACTTTGAGGGAAAAGGAGCGACTGATGACTCTAAAAGAAGAAATCTGGAGAGAAAAAGAGAAGAAGAAGGCAGCAAGGACGTCCGTAGTAGGAGTATGCGGCCAAGAAAGAAGGTATTTGACAACTTAGCTATTTTATGAAAAGAAGTTGTCTTGCGTTAAAAGGGGTTGGCCTTGCGTTGAGGACAAACATGATGTCCAACGTGAACGCAACGTCCAAAGTTAGGTGATGCGTTCAAGTTGGACCTTGCATCCAAGAGAGGGCGACGCATCCGAAGTGGAAGTAAGAAGAGTCAGGATGCACTTTGCAGAAATAATCAGCCTTGCGTTACCAACCTTGCGTTGAAGGGCAGGGTTGCGTTCAACCGAGCTGACAGAGGAAAATGGAACCTTGCATTCCGGAGTTAGAACGCTGCGTCCAGGAAGCTCGGGAAGAGGAAATAGAGGAAAGGAAGAAGAAGTATTCTTTGGCAAGTACAGGTGAGTAACACCTGCGTTTAATAAAAATAAATGCATTCTTTATGAATGTAATTCTACGGGTTGTGAATAAAATAATGCATGTGTTTTCATATATGTAAAGCATACGAATATGTGATTTATAGAGACATGAGCATGCGTTTAGAGACATGAGCACGCGTTTAGAAACATGAGCATGCGTTTAGAGACATGTGTATACTTTTTATTTGTAAACTTTGAGAATGCTGGATACTTGCTATGAGTTATAAAATGCATGGAGATTTATGTTATTGGTTCTCATGACTTTTCTGAAAAACATGATATTATATGATGTCAAGAAAGATTTGAAAATGAACTTATGAAAAGCATGCGGTTTATATTAAAACTAGAAATTGAACTTAGCATGCTGAAGAGGTGAGATTTGGAAACAGTTAATTCATGGGTTATTGATACAATGTTCCAAAATATGTATTGTGTTATATTAAACTAGAAAAGGCACCCGAGGCTCAGGGACTTGGAGAAGGCCAAAGGGTAGCCGTTATATTATAAAGGTACCCAATGCTCAGGGACTTGTAGAAGGCATATGGGTAAACTGGATATAGAAATGGGACCCTAATGCTCAGGGATTCGTAGAAGGCATTGAGGGCGGCCCAGGTTTTGGTACCTATGTGCACATAGAGGTATGTACGATGCTGATGTGTTGAGATTACTCTACACAGCTAAGGAAAAATCGACGTTGAGGAGCATTGAACATTGCTTCGCCTCAACTAGGGAAAAATTATATTATAAGAATGAGATTTTTGAGTATGTAACCTGAAACGGGCAAGCATGATTTCACAATGGTATTGGAGTATAGTTTATTATGACTTGAAGTGTTATGTTTTATGCGAGTTTGACCAGTTTTATAGTTAAATTATATTGTTTTCAGAAAACCGTTACTCACTGAGCCGTTAGCTCATTCTTTTAAATGTTTTCCATTTTCAGGTAGCATGACAGTTTCCGTTGCCGATCGAAGTCGAGGTTTGTCAAGAGCATGTGGATGGTGAGGTTGACAGTGGGTTACGTGATAGGGTAGTCGGTAACTGCTGTCTTCACATCTCTTTTTGGGTTATGGAGGATAATCCGGGAGGGGGTGTGACAGTATCCTTGTAAGTTAAATCCTAAACCCAACATGGAATATATTTTGACATAACAATGAGGACATATATAAGACTTAAGAATAGTGTTACCGGTCGAACCAAAGTGAAGAGATAAATTATTATGGATTTTGTCTATTACAATTATTGTGTAAATAAAAATAATTAAGGGTTAAAAAAAAAAAAAGAAGAAGCAGAACGAAAGAGAAGAAAAAAGAAAGAATAGAAAAAATATAAAATAAAATAATAGTAATAAATAAATGGAGATAGTGGAAGGGGGAGGTTGGTTGAATTACTACATTAGATTATAGTGAAATTGCCGACTGATTTCTCATTCTCCAAATCCTTAAATCGCCTCAAATTTCAATAGAGTGTCGAAGGGAGGAAGAAGAAGACATCTAGGGAAAATTGGTGAAGAATTCTGGTTGGAATCATGGTGTAATTGCAGCTGAAACCGAAGGCTGGTCTGGTGCGTGCAGTCTGAGCAAAGTCTGGTCTTTGGTGAATAGCGAACGGAAAAGATCAAGTTTGAAGCTAGAAATTTGAGGTTAGTAAGCTAATTCAATTCTTAACAGCTTTTGTGAAGTATGGTTGAGCTGAATGTGAAGAGAAATAGGTTTAATTATAGGAGGAAGTGATTGATACCGATTTCTCGAGTGATCTGAAATAGGGCAACGTAAATTGGAATATCTGTCGAACAAAGAGAAGTTAGTCCCTGAAAGTTTGAGGTAAGTTAGAAAATTCATTTCTCTACAAGTTTGTAGAAGGTAAGAAATTCTAATTTGGGCTAGAAATGCAACTTTTAACAGTTAGAAGTGTGTACACTAGCGAAGACAGTACCAGAGGGAGACGAATCTTGCTGGAGAGTTGGACGACACTGAGGGCGTGAAGGAGTGATAGCGAGACAAATCTCGCTAGTCTCGCTGGCCGGTTTTGTCTCACAAATCTTGCTGGTCTCGCTGGTGTAGTTTTGGTCTTTTACTTGAATTCGCTGGTTTAATCTCACTAGTGGCCTGAATCTCGTTCATTAATGAACTCTTTTATGAAATGTAGTGTCGGTGGAGCATTCCTTTGTGAAATATAGTCTCGATGATGGTTTTCCTTATGTAGTAAGGCCTCGGTGGTGAATAATATAAATGTCTAAGGCTTGATTACTATGTAAAAAGGAATTTCAAGGAAATCTAACAAAGGAGAATGTACTATTTCAGGTCGAAAGGAGCTAGGAAAGGCATATAATCCTTTAAGGGCCCGGGACAAGTAGTGAGTGAAAATTTTATTTAAAATGAGCTTACTTTAAAAAAAGTTTTCATGATATATGATTATGTTTAGCGACCTGTTTTTACGTTTATGTTTTCACAAGTTCTAAATGTGCTGTAACGAGTACTGGCTTCAAGAAAGCATGTGTTTTCATGTAAATGCATACTATGGTTTTGCATTTAAATTATTTGAAGCATGCTAGTGGTTACCGAGTCTTTATGAAAGACATGTTATTTATTGATCTATTATTTTAAGGAAGCCTGATGATTGTTAATGAATTTGTGTAAGTTTGAAATGTTTAAACTCGTGAATATTTATTATGTTGTTTCCAAAGCATGTTGCTTTTCAATATTGTTTTTGAAAAAGGCTCCCAATGTTGAAGGACTCGGAAAAGGCAATTGGGTAGCCAGGATATAGGAATGATTCCTAATGCTAAAGGACTCGGAGAAGGCATGTGGGTACCCTGAGTATAGATAGCCCCCAATGCTGAAGGACTCGGAGAAGGCATGTGGGTTGCCTAAATCTAACATATGGGACCCGGTACTGAAGGACTTGAGAAGGTATTCCAGTAACCCTGGATTTGATATCTATGTGCACATAGAGGTATGATACACGCTGTTGTGTTGAGATTACTTGACACAGCTAAAGATATTCGACGTTGGGTGTGTCGAGATTACTCCGCCCCAACTAAGGATGTTTTCGACGTTGAGTAGCGTTGAGCTCTGCTTCGCCTCAACTAAGGAAAATGTTTTTGAAATGTATTGTATTTTCATGGTTTTTCGGAAATGAAGTGTATATGGTATAACATCGCTATTTAAGCATATTTTGCCTGGATATGGGAACGAACTATTGCTGTTTATTTATTATCATAAATTGAATACGGTTTTGATTTGTTTCCGAGTTAAGAAAAGTTTTTACTAAATCTGTCACTCACTAGCAAACCTAGGTCATGTTTTCCTTATTTTTCTATTTTCCAGGTAGCGAGCAAGTCCGGGGTGCTTAGCCGACACAGCAACTCGTCTAGGCCTATACCAGTGTTTGTGAGCTTTGAACATTGTAAATATTTGATCTTAAACTTGTGTTGTGCATATAGAGGATTAAAGAGTGGGAGTTAGTGGACTCATGTAACTTTTAAGTTTGAATGTAAACTAGTACATGTATGTTGGCTTAACCCCGGTAATATATTGTTGTTCTATCATGTTTATACCGCTTGTTAGCTGTTGGGCATGGTTTAAGGTTGTGCAGGTTGACAGTAGATGTCGTAAGAGGGTCGGTGTCTGCTGTCCTCACACTTTCTCCTGGGGTAAGAAGGTACCTGAGAGGGGGTGTGACACCAAATGTTCATTAGAGAATCAGTGGGGCTTAAGGAACAAGATGTAATTATACGGGTTAAACGGTAATTTTGACCTAACTGTAATTATGAACAACTTGTGAAGGATCGACTTACTAATCATGATTATATCAAGTGGACAAAAATATATCTACAGTGAGGAGAGTGCAGCTACTGGTTATAGTGGAGTGTCCCAGTAGTTAATGAATGTTAATTAACTAGGTTAAAGAGTTTAGCCAGATAATTTCAAATCGTTGGAGCTCATGATCTATAGGTCTATTAGATCCCTTGTTAGCTCTTGGACTAAATCTTAGAATAGTGTGTTGAAAGAATTTGAAATGTTCGAATTCGGTTAAGGAGCAAATTTTACGGTTTGTTCGTTTAATTGCGAATTAGACGAAATTGGAGAGTTGGTAATATTTAAAGATGATTTAAATATTATTCAGATGAATAGAGATTCATCAGATTGGAATTTGTGAGGATAAGTGGAAAATTATTAATTTAATATTTAATATTAATTTAATATAATATAATATAATTAATTAATTAATTATTATTGAAATAGTTAGAAATATAAGAGCGAAAGCAAAAAATCTAAAGCATTCTAATTACATCAATTTAGAATATTAAACATGCTTAATGAAATTGAAATACAAAGAAAGTAACACTTACTTGTTGTAGCTCAAATTTGACTTAAATTCCTCTAGATTTCTAATCACGAACCCTTCGTGGACCACCAAAACTATCTTCCTTAGAACGGATAGGGGGATCCAAATTGAACAAAAATTAGGAGTAATATGGTGAAGAGCACAATGTCTTTCGATTTGGAGTATATGATTATTTTCTGCAAAAATCTCAATAATTGCCAACCCTTCTTTCAGATTTCCTTCTATATAAAGAGGAAACCATGCAAAACAAATTTATATGTTGATTGACACCAAACATGGTGAATAAGGTGGTGAATTTGAGATTGGAAGATGAGGTTAAAGATGGGGTCTCCACCTCCTACTTCAACATGCAAAGTGGGAAAGTCCTCAAATCCAAAATCTTATTTTGAGATTTGAATTTTAAAATTGATTTCCAAAATCAATATAAATAACATTAATTCAATATATGATTAATTTAAATAATAATTTATTGACTAATTAATTAATTATATTAAATTAATATTTAATATTTTTTCTACTTTTCCGGCAATGTCAAATTCGATGAATCTCTATTCAACGGAATAATATTTCATTCTCCAAATTCGCCTAATTCGTAACTAAACAAACAAACCGTAAAACTTGCTCCTTAGTTAAATTTGAACAGTTAAAATTTTTTCAATATACTGTTCTAAGATTTAGTCCACGGGCTAACAAGGGGATGTAACGGACTTACAGATCATGAGTTTCAACGATCTGAAATTAACCAAGTAAACTTTTTAACCTAGTTAATTAACATTCGTTAACTAGCAAGTCACTCCACTAAAACCCAGTAGCCGCACTCTCCTCATTGTAGATGTATTTCTGTCCACTTGATATAACCATGATTAATAAGTCGATCCTTCACAAGTTGTTCGTAATTACAAGTGGGGCAAAATTACCGTTTTGCCCCTATCATTACCTCTTGTTCCTTAAGTCTCACTAATTCTCTAATGAACAATTGGTTTGTGGTCCAACCAACAAACCGAGTCCCTCTTGGGCCAATGAGAGGGTGAGGGCCCTTGTTCAAGACCTAGAGTCAGCACTTCAGGGAACAACTTCTCTACTTTCCTTGAATAATGTAGGAATGAATTTCGTCTTGTAGGACTATGTCTCCAGCTATCTGACTGATCTTTATCCCTAAAATGGGAGCCATATTGAGTTGGCGAACTCAAGGAACTCCCACCTATGCGGATTAAAGGATAATCTCAAATAGACAGGAGTTCATAGTTAGCTCAAGATTAAGATCGAGTCATCTATGTTATCATGTTTGAAATAATTAGTTTTAACAGTAAACGCTTTTATAAAGTAAAAGTGATTATTTGATGGTCCGGTCTTATGCAAACTCATTGCATAGGATGCCCTCAATGTCTCTATATGAACGATATAGAATCACATCGTTTGTATCAAATACAAAGTGGGTTGTATCCATAGTGTCCTCAGGAGGTACCTAACCTTTATCCCTATACTAGAGATCATTTTGGCTATTACCTAAACTTGATCCAATTTTATATCTACACATAAAGTCTAAGTATTCAACCTATAGCCAAGAGTTCTTAGTTTATTGGATTTAATAAATGTAATTCATATATATTCAATAACAACTTTATTGAGAATAAGATAAAAAATTTACAAACTATGAATTTTAAGACATAAAACCCAACAATTATTTAAATTAATTTTATATTAAATTAATTATTAGAATTAATTTTAAGAAAAGAAATTAGAAAATTTGATTTTAAGAAAATCATTTTTCAAATATCATGGAATTTTTCACTTTGCATGTTTAGTAGGAGGTGTACTCTCCTAATGCATTCTTAATCTTCAACTTTCCACCTCTAAATTAAATGGGATTATAAGCTAATTTGGTGTCAACTTGCCTCCTAATTTGATATGTATGATTCTTCTTTAAATAGAAGAAAGAAATTGAGAAGAATGGTTGATCTTCTTGGGAAATTTTGCTGAAAAGACCCACTCACTCAAAGCTCTTCAAAACTATGTGTTTTTCACAAAATTGCTCCAAATTCATCGCAATTTGGATCCCTTAATCCATTCTAAGCACAACGAATAACAAGGAAGACTATTTTGGTGGTTCACGAAGTGTTTGTGATCAAAATTTTGAAGGAATTTGATTTAATTTCGAGCTACCACAAGTAAGTGTTCTTCCACTATTTTTCGAGTTTGAAAAGAACATGTTTAATTTTCAAAATTGATGTAATTAGAGTGTTTTAGATGCTAATTGTTTCCGCATTTACGTGGCTAACTTTTTCAATAATTTGATCTAATTTGGTATTAATATTTGGACTACAATCCAATTGAGTTCTAAAATAGGTTTAATCTGGCCTTAGCCCAAGTCAAATTTGTAGGGCCCAAAGGCCAGGTCCATGGACAAACCAAGCCTAACTCACAAAGTTGACCTGAAAACTCTATAAATAGAAGAGTTCTTTTCATTCGAAGAGTTAAAAAATTTTACACTTTAGAGAGCCTAGAGAGAATTCTCCCCACAATTAGAAGACTCTTAACTCCTGAAATTGAACCAGACTTGAAGATTGAAATTCTTTTGGAACACACACATTCTTCCAAGACTCAAACTTCAAGAATATCCACACGCTATGCTTCCATACATCAAGTGTACTCATTCAGTTGAGAGAGAATCAAAGGATCAAGTACTAGAGATCGAACCACATCCGCATCAAATCTACATCAACTTAAATTCAAATCCATGAATCAAGTTTCTCCGTAAATCTCGTGCAAACAATAATGAAATTAGCCAAACTATTTACAAATATAAAAAAAAAAAAAAAACTTACTATCTATCATCAATACACCACGATAAACTTCTATTGCTTGATCGATCTTTCGATCAAGTAATAGAAGTCTATCGCGATCTGTCACAGATAAATATTGAAATTTTTCTATATTTGTAAATAGTTTGATATTTTTCTATTTGTAAATAGACTCATAATTTTACTTAATTTTATCTAAATCATGATTTTTAAAAATACTCTCAAACATGCTCTTCTAGTAAATGTTATGTTGATGTATACCAAATCAATATGACTTGAGGAGTACCCTATAATATTTTTTACATTATAATAAAAGAAATATTAGGTTAGAAAAGATATATAGTATTTTATAATAATTCTACTATTGTCAGATATCAGTTCAACCACTTGGCACTCATGTTGGAAAAAATAAATATTAAATAAAAAGGAAACGTAGTAAGTAACGCTGAAGTTTGTGATTAATTTGCATGGGTTTTGATGTTATATATTTTTATATGAATATAATATTAAGAAAATCTTGACGATTCCTTTTCGAAAAAATAAAAATCTTGACAAATATGTCGTGGATGTGTTGTTTTAGGTAAGTGATGGCGTGTGACTTTCTCCTTCTAATTATGATCACATTGTTATTTTTTTCTAATTCAAAGGATATCCTGTTGAGTTCTTACAATTGAGATGGATTAGAAGATTTCTTCGACCAATTTAAAAAGAGATGTTCAACTTTAGCATCATTTGAAGCTTCATTTAGATATATGATACAATCCATCTAATTTATAATTTTTAAATCTTAGTTTATTCGACTTGGTATATATATGATTTTTTTAGTAGAATAAAGAGTAAGGAGATTCAAACCGCAAATCGATGACATATTCAAATGTCAGTTGAACTATACTCGTTTTGACGATTGATTACGCACTTTTAGTGTTAACCGCAAGTGTACGGATCAAGTTATAATATAAGACGGTAAAGTCTGAATATCGTTCCACTGGAGATCCAATTGTAAATGTTTAAGTTACTTAGCTATTCTAGACTTGAATCAATTTTATTTGAGGATTGGAATTAATATTGTTAATTATGGAAAATATAAGCCAAATAAGGAAAGTAATAAAGTGAGAAACACAAGAGTCGAAGAGAGTTCTAGGGTAATGAATCATTGTTTATTTCATCATGCAATATTATAAATTTCATGGATTTTATTGTAATTCATATGCCTAAGTCTAGAAACTTGATTCCAAGTTATTTTCTCTCAAAAACAACCATTTCTCATGCAACTCGATTGATTACTAATCTTTTGAAACCAATACAAATTACATGGCATTAAGAATAGTCTTTAGCAACTTTTATTGTCAACCTAACCACTCTCGTGATAGATTAACAACAATTCATTGTTATAGATCAAGTTAAACATACAATCTCTCAATCATACATCTAACATGTGAAGATGGCCAATCCACAAGAATTAAACACAATAACAATGAAAAGCATAATCATTCCAACAAAACCATGAAAGTCTACAAGATCAACATGAATTCATAAACAAATCATCAAGACCCTAAAACTAAAGAGTTTAGCCACTCATAGCTTGAAGTAACATGTTCAAACAATATAAACAAAGAAAGAGTGTAAAGAAAGAGAAACTCTACTAAAAAGAGGCTATTGATTGAGGTAGCACCGTCACGATCTCCTTGGCTCTCACGTCGGAATTCGAAGAGCATCACGATTATCTCGAACTCTTTTCCTCTTCCTTGGAACTAACTCACTCCTTGAACTCTTTTATGAACTTTCACTCAATTCTCTCCTTCTTGTGCCCCTTTTGGTCTGGTATTTTGTGCTCTGGATTGTTATTAGGGCTGCTGAAAACCCCTAACTGGTATACTCTTGAAGTAAAGAGAAACATGCTGAACACCTCAGAATAGTCTTACAGACGTTGCGTGATGAAAGGCTATACACTAAGTTCAGTAAGTGTGAATTCTGGCTTAATCGTGTTGTATTTCTGGGACCCATGGTATTAGCTGAAGGAGTAAGCATGGATCCACAAAAGATTGAGGGATTAGTTAAGTGAGATCGACCCACTACCGTGACAGAAGTTCGTAGTTTCCTAGGTTTGGTGGGTTATTATCGCAGATTCGTGGAAGGTTTATCAAAAATAGCACTTCCATTAACGAGTCTAACCAAGAAGAATGCCAAATTCCAATGAACTAATGAATGTGAACGGAGTTTTCAAGAGTTAAAGGAAAGACTTGTGGCAACACCAATATTGACATTGCCTACTTCTAGTACGGAATTTGAGATTTATTATGATGCATCACGACAAGGTTTAGGTTATGTACTTATGCAGGATGGAAAGGTAATTGCATATGCGTCAAGACAGTTAAAGAAGCACGAATGCAATTACCTCACTCATGACCTAGAATGGGCAGCTGTTGTGTTGGCCTTGAAGATTTGGAGACATTACCTATATGGAGAGAAATGTCATATCCTAACTGATCATAAAAGCTTGAAATACATTTTTTATCAGAAGGAATTGAATTTAAGACAGAGGAGATGGGTGGAGTTGATCAAAGACTATGATTGTACGATTGAATACCACACAAGGAAGGCTAATGTTGTGGCTAATGCGTTAAGTAGGAAGTCAAGAGGAGCTAAGACTTCACTGAATGCTATTGGTGCGGAGTTAGTAAAGGAACTAAAAAGTTCAAATGCATTGTTATCAGTGGACAAGTTGGGAGGCTTGTTCGCACACTTCCAGGTGAAACCCACTTTGATGGATGAGATTGTTAAAAGACAAGTGGAAGACTCCATACTCAGAAAGATAGCAGAGGAGGTAAATCTTAAACAGAGAACAGATTTTGATATAAGGAGTGATGGAGCCTTACTGAAACAAGGAAGGTTGTGTGTTCCTAATGATTTGACATTGAAAAATGCTATTTTGGAGGAAGCTCATAGTTCTGCATATGCGATGCATCTAGGGAGTACAAAGATGTACAGAACTTCAAGAAAATATTACTAGTGGCCAGGAATGAAGCGGGAAATTGCAGAATGTGTGGCTAGATGTTTGATTTGTCAGCAAGTTAAACCACAGAGACAAAGACCAGGACTTTTGAAACCACTTCTCGTGCCTGAATGAAAGTGGGAGCATATCGCTATGGATTTCTTATTTGGTCTTCCTAAAACTCCAAGTGGTTACGATGGAATATGGGTGATAGTTGACAGATTTACTAAGACTGCATGTTTCTTGCCAGTAAAAGTGACTTTCACCCTAGACAAGTTGGACAAGCTGTATGTTGACAGAATAGTAAGCCAATATTGTCACACCCCATCCCAGATGCACTCTATACCTAGGATTGAGCGTGATACTGTACTCCCAATATACATATTGGAAGTAGACGCCAGATAAATCTCAAATTCAAAACACCATTGCTATTAAAACATTAGAAAAACATACAATCTCTCAACAAGTATTCTCTGCATATATATATATATATAAGATACAAAACATCTCCCCATCACTTCTAAGAAACATGTACGTTACAAAACATGAGCACAGACTAAATATTTACAACTATCCTAGAGGTTTGCTTCCAGATAGGCCCAGACGAGATTCTTCTGTAGGCTAGGCGTCCCGGACACGCTCGCTACCTAAAACGACAAACAAACAAACTAAGTGAGCAAAAAGCTCAGTGAGTGACTAAATTCATTCAACTATCACTAACAAACATGAGCTAGCTTATCCATTTGTAACCATTACATATCGCATTTCAGAGAGTTACTAAAGTTCTCATTTCTAATTACACATATAAATGTCAAATCATCATGTTTCACAGATTTGCAACTATCCAGTGCCTTCACATTCTGTCCCTCAGCACTTATTCGATTATGTTTACATTACCATGTGCCTTCACACGAAGTCCCTCAGCACTGGTAACCAATTCATTCTTCACTCAAGTGCCTTCACTCATGGTCCCTCAGCACGAGCTAGTATGTGATGGATTACTACATGCTTTCTCTCATAGTCCCTCAACATTGTAATCCATTCCACTTAGCTATTCAAGTGCTTTCACACGAAGTCCCTCAGCACTTAACTTCATGCTCAATTACACATAGGCTTTCACCATAAGGTCCCTCAGCCATTATTATATTTAGACAATAAAATTAGTTTCCTTTTAACTTGCTAGCATATCATATTCACAATGAATACTGCAAAGTATCACATTTTCTCATCAAATAAGTATACTAAGGTAACCACAAGATATAATAAAAGGTCACTCACAACTTGTCTCGGTTCTAAGTGGATTATAAGCTTCCCCGAGCTCTTCCTGGCCTGAAAATACATATTTCTCATGTTCAGTTTCCATAATCTTCCATTTCCCTTAACACACATTAATAGCATTATACTTCAGACAATTAAAGGCTACCAGCGAGATTCATCACATACTACTGTACCAGCGACACTAAGTTGGACGTAACTAGCGAGACTACCTAAGGAGCGACACCCAGCGATATTCTAGCGAGAATCGTGAGACGCAAAGCCCCTCTTGCGTTACAGCGATACTTGCTTCGCTGCCCTGTCTTTCGCTCTCTCAGCGATACTACCGCTGCAACAGAACTGCTTCCTTCTTCCTTTCCTCTTCCTTCTTCAACCTGCTAAACATTACATTTTGATCAATTCCAGAACTTACTTCCTTCTACAAACTTGTTAAGGTGTAAGTCCTTCATCTTACCTCCAAATTTCATGAAGAACATCCTCTTCGTTTAGGGTATATCCTTCAACAACTCCGAGTTACCCCTAATCGTCCGGAAAATTCAGAGTTAATCTCTTCTATCTGAGTTTGACACACATTTATACAATTTCAGCTCAAGCATCCTTCATGAAACTTGCTAAAAATGGAGTTAACTTACTAACCTCAGATGTTGTGGCCCTAACCACCGTTTCTTCAGTTTGTTCTTCCTCCAAAACCAAACGTTACTCTGAGAGAGTAACACCAGCTGAGTCCTCTGCCCAACTCAAGTTTCCTCCACGGTTACGATGAGATTTCCACTCCAAATCGACATGAACATCTTCTTCTACCTCATTCCGATGTTTAGTTTCAAAATGGACCCAACTCGAGCTCTGAAATGCAATCAAAACAATTGAATTCCCGATCCACTTATATATATACCACCGACTTAATCTCCATTTCAACACTATACTACAATCTATTCAACGCATACCTTTTATGTTTAGCTTCAGTAACACACGGCCTCTGATGGTGTTACGTTTCAAAACTCTCCCGCCAGATGGTTAACAAACGCATTACTCTCTCGGCCAACCTTCTTTGTCCAACGCATACCCACTTCCGACGCATGGTAGCGTTCACCGCATAATGGCCTCATCGCAAATCAGCTCTCAACTCCTCGTGGCCTTTAACTTCCAACGCCCTGCAGCCTTCAATGCGTTTGTCGTAAGATAATCTTTGGTACAAGGTGGCTCTCCACGCCTTATGACCTCAACGCGTCGTGGCCTCTACACCTAACAGTCTTCCCTCACCTTTGCGTCCATGCCAAAACTGTTTCCATCAAGGCGCGTTGCCACCAACGCATAGCTGGTACTTAGTCATTTTTTCCGCCCCAATCACATTCCAGCCAACTACTCCTACCCAAGCGTCCATCTCTTGGCCCCTTCTTACCTTGCTTTCTCACAAGATTAAGTACGAGGCTTACAAATATGGAGCTCACATGTTTATTGTTTCAGATAGAGATCCAAGGTTCACATCTAAGTTTTGGCCAAGTCTACAACAAAAATTGGGAAAATTTAGGCAATTGTGTTGAAGGTTGTTGCCATGCGTTGAAGGCAGTTGTGTGTGGATGCCTGCTGTGGGCGTTGGAGGTAGGTTGCGTCGAGCGTTGCTATGCGTTAGTTTGTTGGTGAAAGAGTCTGCTTCGGCCAATTTATTTTAAAAAGAAATGGAAGTGGAGGTTAAGTCGGTAGCATATATATATGAGTGGGCTAAATATTTAATCATTTTAAACACTTTCCAGAGCTCGAGTCGGTTCCATTTTTCAGACAAACAAAAAGGGAAAGTAGAAAAAGGTGTTCATGTCGAATTCGAGTGGAATTCTATTCGTTTTGGTGGTGTAGCTAAAGCTGGAATAGGAAGTTTGATTGTGGTTGTGAAATCCAAGCATGGTCTAGTGATTGGAGAAGTGCGAGCTGAGAAAGTTGAAGATAGGGCTGAAATTTTGAGGTTAGTAAGTTAATTCAATTTATAATCATGTCTCTCAAGGATGTTTGAGTTAAATTTGAGGGGAAACATATAAAATTGTAGGTGGAAGTGATTGCTATTGATTCGCTTGGCAATTGAGAGCAACTCGATGTTATTTGAGAATATCTCTCAAACGGAGAAGAATCATGCTCTGAAATTTTGAGAAAGTTAGAGAACCTATTCCTTTACAAGTTTGTAGAAGGGAAGAAGTTCTGAATTTTGCTTGAAATGTGATTTCTATCAGGTAGAAGTGGGAACAAAAGGAAAGGAAGAAACTGTGGCTGTCGGGTGTCGCTAGTATTGCAGTGTCGTTGAGAAGTTGGAAATTGAGTAGCGAGACGAGTGTCGCTGGTAGCGCAGAAGGCTATGCGTCTCCCAAATCTCGCTGAGTGTCACTAGATATCGTTACTCAATGTGAATCTCGCTAGTCTCGCTCATTATGGTCTCGCTAGTGTTGTATATTTGTAGGCCAATCTTGCCAGTAATCTCGCTCATTATGAATTATTTTGGGAGAAATGAGACTCGGTGATGAAGCATGATTGGAATTTAATTATGCAAAATTAATGGTTATGGAAAGGAAGTTTAGGAAAGTTGATAACTCGTAGAAATACAAGTTATTATTGTCTCTCGCTTTGAGAAATAAAGCTTAAATAGAGAATCATGTGGTAATTAGTGTTAAACTCTATTGATAAATCTTCCTATGCGTTCTACTCTTGTAAATTAATGAAGATAATTGTTTTGAAACTTTTTGAGCCTAAAACGCATGCTTTGACACAGGAATGCAAGCAACCCGTGGATGCGTTGGCAACTTCTTAACACAGGTTGATGCATTAGCAACCCATGGATGCGTTGGCATAATTGAACGCATGAACCCAAGTTATCTGTGGACGCATATCAAGAAGGTAGCAGAGAATCAGATAAAAATCTTGAGAGATTGTCAGGAGATTGATATGCTTGATATGCGGCAAGAGTGGTGGATCGAAATTAAACTGGAAATCACGCGATTAGGCCAGATGGACGCAAGGCAGAATTTCAACCTCCAATCATGCAGATTTGCTAGCGATTGCAATGCAACATCTATAAAAGGGCAGACCTTAAGACGAAAATGTTGTTGAATCTCTCGGAAGAATTCCTAAGTGACAGCAGAGTTCTCTCCAGACGACAACCGGAGGCAAATAGCTCGAAAGAGAAGAGTCTTTCCTCTGCCTGACCACTTCATAGCAAAACTCACGCTACCATTCCCGCTAGCTCAAACATTGATAAGCCATTCCATGCTTTCTATCTCTTTTCTTACTTATGTTTTAGGCTATTAGCAAGGAATTGTATTTTCTAAAACAGTTATTCCGTTCATGAATCTATACATCTTCCATGGCTATTCATTTCTCACCACTTTCCATTTGCTTTTTATCGTCCATGAGTAACTAACTTTCTCAAGGGTCACGGGTTGCGTTATCATCTAAATAAGAACTGTAGAAGATTATTTCATCTTGTCAAATGTATTTTTAATCAAATGCTTATGTCCATTTAGCTAATCGATATAAGTAGTAATAATCAGACTGCTCGAGAGAGTAAGTGATTGTGGAACTCAATTGACAAGGCTAAGAAGTGTTACCTAGGAATAGGAATAACCTTGGTACTTAACACTCTCCTATGCGTTATAGACATATAACACATAGCCGTTGACAACCAGGGGAAGAGTCGCTGGTATAAAATAGATCTAACTATGCGTTTTCGAATTTAGATGATAACAAACCCCAGCCCTGCGTTTACCATTCATATAATTCAATTAGTTGACTTTGCTGTGTCGCACACCTTTCCATCAAACCACTTTAGCTTAGGTTTATTGCTTTGTAGTTAGTTAAACGCATCACTTCTCATCACCTTCTTTAGATGCATGACTCAAATAATCCAACTAATTATAGAATCTGCATAGTCCCTATGTCGACCTCGGACTCACCGAGAAAACCTCATTCTTTGCTTATACTTGGGTGAAGAATAGGAAAACTTGACAGATTAGTAATGCATAGTATTAAGCATGTTGAATGCATAATCAGCTTAATAAGATCCCATAACAAGTTTTGGGCATCGTTGTCAGGGACTTTAGACTGTCAACAAAAGCCTAACACGAGAAATGTGTATTTACAGGCCAAGAAGAGCTAGAAAAGGCGTATTGTCACACCCTACTTTTTAAGAAATCGATGCGTTGAAGAGTCTATGAAGAAAAGAAGTAAAAGACCATGTTGGACGCATGGTCAGGGCTAGGTAACGCATGGTAAGGGTGGATGCATGGAAGTAGATCGAGAAGGGAAAGAAGTGAAACGCATAGGAGAAGATGTAAGCATTGGCGTTGGTAAGACGCATAAGCAAGAAAGGAATAAAGTTATGTTGTGAAGTGTTGAAAGAGATCTAAGTCTCGGAAAGATAGAATACTATAGCAAATTGAGTAACGCATATACTATTAGCAAGGGATGTTCTTGGGTGATTGGCTTAAGTGGAAGGATGAGATTACAAGCTCAAAGATTGGAGCAAGAGGTGGACACATACTACTTTGTTATCAAAAAAATGTTTTCGTGCAAGGAAAAAGGTTAAATGAATAACCTTGGAATACAAGCACAAGAACGCATAGAGGGATAATTAAGGAATCCTCAAGGATAGGAGGAAGGTCGTGGACGCATGATAGTGTGCGGTTCAAGTTAACGGATAGTATTATGCAGTCAGGCACAAACACATAGTACTGTGCGTTTGGGACAGTGACGCCTAGTAGTATGCGGTAAAAAACGAGATCAAAGGAAGTATGGCTCTGAGACAGGGAAGTAAATAATAAAGCTCAAACCTTAAATGAAACTCAATAAACGCCTGGGGGCGTTGTGATGAATGAAAAGTTTTTTATTGGAAATGTTGGACGCATAAGATAAGCTTATAAAGGTTAGGTAGCTTCCTATAGACTTGACACCTTAAAAGTAGGAGGTGTTAGAATGCATGTTGAGTGCTTCATGCAAGGTGACGCTTGGATAAATGCATAGTTAATTAAGCATGCAGCGTGACATGTGGCAAACAAGTGGCAAAAGGAGAGGAGAAGTTGGATGGCAAGCTCCCTATAAATAGAACCTTGAGGAAAAAGGAGCAACTGATGACTCTGAAAGAAGAATTCTGGAGAGAAAGGGAAGAAAGAAGGCAGAAAGAATGAATTCTTGCATTCATAGTAGGAGTCTGCGGCCAAGAAAGAAGGTATTCTTGACAACTTAGCTATTTTATGTAAAAGAAGTTGTCTTGTGTCAAAAGGGGGTCAGCCTGGCGGTGAAGACAAACACTACATTCAAGGTGAACGCGGCGTCTAAAGTTAGGTGATGCGTTCAAGTAGAACCTTGCGTCCAAGAGAGAGCGACGCATCCGGAAGAGAAGTAAGAAGAGTTGGGATGCACTTTGCGGAAATATTAAACCTTGCGTTGAAGGGCAGGGTTTGCGGTAGTTATCAATCTTGCGTTGAAGGGCAGGGTTGCGTTCAACCGAGCTAACAGAGGAAAATGGAGCCTTGCGTTCCAGAGTTAGAATGCTGCGTCCAAGAAGCTCGGGAAAGAGGAAATAGAGGGAAGGAAGAGGAACTATTCTTTGGCAAGTACAGGTGAGTAACACCTGCGTTTTACAAAATATAAATGAGTTCCTTATGAATCTGATTTCATGGGTTTTCAATGAATAAATGCATGCGTTTTACTTGAAAACTTTGAGTATGCTAGTTACTTGCTATGAGTTTATAAAACGCATGGTGATTGATTGATACTTGTTTTCAGGATTTTTCTGAAAAGCATGGTGTTATATGATTTCAAGAAAGATTTGAAAATAAACTTGTATGAAAAGCATGTTGTTTGATATATAAGCTGGAAATTGAATTTAGCATGCTGATGATGTGAGATTTGGAAACGGTTAATTTATGAGTTATTAATATAATGTTTCCAAAATATGTATGGTGGTTTATAAAACTTTGAAAGGGACCCCAATGCTCAGGGACTCGTAGAAGGCATTGTGGGCGGCCCGAATTATAAAGGTACCCAATGGTCAGGGACTCGTAGAAGGCAAATGGGTAGCCTGGATATAGAAATGGGACCCCAATGCTCAGGGGCTCGTAGAAAGCATTGAGAGCAGCCTGAATTCTAGTACCTATGTGCACATAGAGGTATATACGACGCTGATGTGTTGAGATTACTCCACACAGCTAAGGAAAATCGACGTTGAGGAGCGTTGAGCACTGCTCCGCCTCAACTAGGGAAAATGTTTTTTTTTTAAATAAATGAGATTTTTGAGTATTTACTCTGAAACGGACAAGCATGTTTTAACAATGGTATTTGAGCATATTATAAAATGATTTGAAGTGTTATATTTTATGCGAGTTCAATCAGTTTTACAGTTAAAGTATAATGTTTTCAGAAATCGTTACTCACTGAGCTGTTAGCTTACCCTTTTTATATGTTTTCCATTTTCAGGTAGCATGACAGTTCCCGTTGTCGATCGAAGTCGAGGTTTGTCAAGAGCGTGTTAATGGTATTACCGTCCTAAGAAGGATTTAAAAGAAAATAAGATGAAGTTGACAGTGGGTTATGTGACAGGGTAGTCGGTAACTGTTGTCCTCACACTTCGTCTCGGGCTACGGGAGGGTAGTTCGGGGTGGGGTGTGACACGTATAATTCACTCAGGGCCTAGGATAAGTAGTGAGTGACACTTTTCTTTCTTTAAAAATGATTTTATTGAGAATGTGTAGTTCGATTTTCTTATGATGATTTGAAAAACATGATGACTGCGTATACTTGATTTTATGGCATGAAGGCATGTTTTATCTGTTTTCCAAGAGTTGTTGAAAAACATGTTATAAGATGTTATTTATTGAAAAACGCTCTGTTTTCCATGAAAGGTGTTCGCAATGAACTGTTTATGCGAAACATACCTATTTCTAAAATGTTTTCTAAGGGACCCAATGCTGAGGGACATTTGAGAAGGGACCCAGTATTGATGGACTCGGAGAAGGTACTTGGGCATCCCGAGATATTCCTATATGCACATAGAGGTTGCGACGTTGGGTGCGTTGAGTTTTGCTCCGCCTCAACTAAGGAAATTATTCGTTTTCGACGTTGGGTGTGTTGAGTCTTGCTCCACCCTAACTAAGGTTGTTTTCGACATTGAGAGTGTTGAGTCTTACTCCATCTTAACTAAGGAAAATGATTGTAAAATTAATATGGATTTCTGTATGATTTTTCTAAAACGATCATGTATGATTTGGCAAAGGCATTTGAGCATGTTTTTCCAATATTTATGATTTGAATCCATATTTTATACGTATTGTGATAACGGTTTTACCATGTCGGTTTCTAAACCAAAGACAGTTTTACAAAACTAGTCACTCACGGGGCTTTTAGCTCATGCTTTCCATGTTTTCTTTTCCACCCAGGTAGCGAGGACGTTCCCAGTGCTTAGCCTACTCCAGCTCGCCCTGCTTAAGCTTCGAGTTATCAGAAACAATTCACATTGTGGTTGTTGTATGTGTAAATAACCTTATATAGGTGGCATGTACACCTAGTTATATATATGTTAGGATGTGAGATGGGTTGTTGTATAAGTATATGGTGAACATGTTGGAATGTTTAATTATATAAACATAAGTTCTTATGGCTTTGAATCTACGAGTAGATATGTATAAAATAATTTAACAGGTTAATCAGGTACAGATGGACAGTAAACGTCATCTAAATTGGTTGGATAGAGAGGTATGCGACACAACAAAGTTAGCAGATTGAATTATATGAATGGTAAAAACAGGGCTGGGGTTGGTCATCATCTAAATTCAGAAACGCATAGTGAGGTCTATTTCATACCAGCCACTCTTCTCTTGGTTGTCAGTCGCTATGCGTTATATGTCTACAATGCATAAGAGAGTGTTAAGTGCCAAGGTTATTCCTATGTCTAGGTAACACTTCTTAGCCTTGTCAATTGAGTTCCATAATCATTTACTCTCTCGAGCAGTCTAGTTATTACTACTTATATCGATTAGCGAGATGAACATAAGCATTAGATTAAAAGTACAATTGACAAGATGGAATAGTCTTCTACGGTTCTTATTTAGATGATAATGCAACACGTGACCCTTAAGAGAGTTAGTTACTCAAGGATGATAAACAACAAATGGAAAGTGATAAGAAATAAATAGCCATGGAAGATGTATAGATTGATGAACGGAATAAATGTTTTAGAAAATACAATGTCTTGCTAATAAACTAAAACATAAGTAAGAAAAAGATAGAAAGCATAGAATGACTTCTCAATGTCTTGAGCTTGTTGGGATGGTAGCGTGAGTTCTGTTGTGAAGTGGTCAGACGGAGGGAAGACTCTTCTCTTTCTAGCTATTTGTCTCCGGTTGTCGTCTGGAGAGAACTCTGGTGTCACTTAGGAATTCTTCTGAGAGATTCAACAACTTTTTAGCCTTCAGGTCTGCCCTTTTATAGATGTTGCGTTGCAATCGCTGGCAAATCTGCATGATTGGAAGCTGAATTTCTGTCCATCTCGCCTAATCGTGTGATTTCCGGTTTAATTTAGATCCACCACTCTCGCTGCATATCAAGTATATCAGTTTCCCGACAACCTCTCAAGATTCTTATTTGATTCTCTGCTGCCTTGCGTTTCTGGTTGATATGCGTCCATGAATAACTTGGGTTCCTACGTTCAAGCATGCCAACGCATCCATTGGTTGCCAACGCATCCACCTACGTTAAAGAGTTGCCAACGCATCCATGGGTTGCTCGTGCGTTAAAGCATGCGTTTTAGATTCAAAAAGCTTCAAAATAATTATCTCTATCAATTTACAAAGTAGAACGCATAGGAAGATTTATCAATAGAATTTAACACCAACTGCCGCATGATTCTCTATTTAAAATCTATTTTTCTAAGAGAGAGACAATAATAACTTGTATTTCTACAAGTTATCAGTCTCTCAGAAGAAGGAAGAAAATGATTAGGAGGATCGAAGGCATGATCTAGTTTGCCCAGATAACCTGCCTATTAAGCAAGATGACCTAGGTATGTTTTCTTCGCCATGCATGATAGGCATTAGAAAGTTTGAGCATGCCATGTTAGATGTTGGGTTTGCCATTAATATCATGTCTGCTTCAATCTATCGTGTGTTTTAGTCCTATATCCTGCAACCCGCTGATATTATTGTGCAGTTGGCCGATCATTCCCTAGTTAGACCTATAGGGTTAATTAGAGATATGCTTGTTAGGGTGAATGACCTATATGTTCCTTCTGACGTTTATGTGATAAACATGGATGCTAACTCTGCTTCTTCTGCTTCTTCTCTAGCCGTGCTTTTAGGGAAACCCTTTTTATAGACTGCGAAAGTGGTGATCAATGTGGATAAAGGGTCCCTAACTCTAAAGCACGATAAAAGATTTCAAAAATTGTTTATCAGATACTTCTTCTCCCACTTATCCTGCTTTTTTGAGTTGTATTATTTTTCAGGGTGATGACCAACCTCCTAAGTTGGGGATGGGAGATGGTGGCTCGACAATCCTTGATGAGCATGGTTGATGAAGTCAAGTACGGTCGAGTATAACGACCTTAAAAAATCGCACTACCTGATGGCAGCCAGGATTTATATTCCTGTTATTTCTTTTCTCGTCTTGTTCTTTTTATTGAGCTTAATGCTTCCTATCTTTCTTGATTTCTCAGGTTTTTTTTGCTTGATGTGTCACACCCCCTCTAAGGTACCCTCTTAACCTAGGAGAAACTGTGAGGATAGTAGACACTGATCCTCTTACGGCATCTACTGTCAACTTGTTCAACCTTAAACCATGACCAAGCACCTAATAAGCAGATATAAACTAAGTTAGGACATCAATCTGTTACCAGGGTTAAGCAATCATACAAATACTGACTTACATTAAAACTTTAAAGTTACATGAGTTCACTAACTCCCGCTCCTTAACCCTCTATATGTACAACACATGTTTAATGTACAAATAATTACATTGTTCAAAGATTAGAGACATTAGTGGTAGGCCCAGACGAGTTGTTGTGTAGGATAAGCACCCCAAATTCGCTCGCTACCTAGGAAATAGAAAAAACAAGGAAAAACATGAGCTAGGTTGCCCAATGAGTGACCTATTTAGTAAAAACCTTTCATTAACTCAAAAAAAATTCAAAACTGTAATCAATTTATAATAATTAATAAACAGTGATAAATCGTTTTCATGTCCTGGCAAATCATGCTCAAGTAACACTATCAAACTATATAAGTATCACTTTTGAATAATCATGAAATATCACTTTATTTCAAAAACACTTTCCTTAGTTGAGGCGGAGCGAAACTCAACGCTACTCAACATCGAAAACATCCTTAGTTGAGGTAGAGCGAAACTCAACGCTACTCAACGTCGAAAACATCTTTAGTTGGGGCGGTGTAATCTCGACACACCTAACGTTGAATATCCTTAGCTATGTGGAGTAATCTCAACACAACAAGATTTAGGCCATAGATATCATATCCTGGGTTATCCGAATACCTTCTCAAGTCCTTCAGTACCGAGTCCCATAAACAAGATTTAGGCCACCCACATGCCTTCTCTGAGTCCTTCAGCATTGAGGGCTATCTTTATACTCAAGTTACCCACATGCCTTCTCTAAGTCCTTCAACATTGGGAACCACTTCTATATCCCAGCTACCCACATGCCTTCTCCGAGTCCTTCATCATAGGGAGACATAATTCAAAAGCAACATGCTTTGAAAATAACATAATAAAAATTCACGAGTTTATAACATTTCAGACTTTCACAAATTCCTTAACCATCATCATGCTTCCATAAAATCATAGAATAATAAATAGCATGCCTTTCTTAAAACTCGGCTAACAACTAGTATGCTTCTAATATTTCCACTGCAAAACCATAATATACATTTACATGGAAATACATAAACATAAGAACATATTTTCAAGCAACGTTAAATAGCATGAAAACTTTGTATAAAATATGCTTATTTTGAATAAAATTGTCACTCACTACTTGTCCCGGGCCCTTAAAGGGTTATACGCCTTTCCTAGCTCCTCTTGGCCTAAAATGGTTTAATTTCCTTTGTTAGATTCCTTAGAATTTTCATTAAAGTGTAGTAAATATGTCTTAAGCATTAAGATAAAGCTCACTAGCGAGACCAACTAGTAACAAAATTATAGAACTAGCGAGACTTTGCCAGTGAGACTAGCGAGAGTAGCGACGCCAGCAAGGCTAACGAGACTTGGGAGACAAAAACCGACTAGCGACACCTAGCGAGACTGATCTCGCTGCTCACCCTCACGCCTTCTGTCTTTGCTTCTGTCTTCGCTCTTGTCTATTAAAAGTTGTATTTCCAGCCCGAATTAGAACTTCTTCCCTTCTACAAACTTGTAAATAAATGTGTTCTCTAGCTTACCTCAATGTTCCAAGGCTTAACTTCTCTTCATTCATCCGATATTTCAAATTTACTTCGCCCTGCTCCAAATGACTCGAGAAATCAGTATTAGTCACGTCCTCCTATAATTAAACCTGTTTCTCTTCACTACAAGGTTGGGTTGGTTGAAGCTTTTGAAAATGGAAAAATGATCGAAAATCTCAGCTTATACACATATACGAGGTTGCCGATTTACGTCCCACTATCAAACATTTCTTTTCTTTTTTTTTTCTTCTTTTTTTTTCTTTTTTATTTTCCTTCTATTTCTAAAATCCATCTTTTGTTTATTTTTTTTTTAAATAAACAAAGTAACTCCCAAACTCGATTTACCTTGTAATGATTTAGAATTCACTTACAAAAAATATTTCTGACTTCCTTCACTTATTCCTTCAATCTACAAGAAGGAAAACAATTTAGTCCACATCGGTACTATGTACTTACATTTAGTAATTACAAATGAAAATAGGGTTTACATGATGGGAGTTGGAAAAGAGATTACTTCTAGGAACCAGGCATCATCGCAAATTTTAGCGAAGTTCTCTGTTTCCCTTATTTTTGTCCCTTGTTTTTCTTCTCTTTTCTCACATTGGGGACAATGTAAGATTTTTAGTTCGGGGTGGGAAATGTCTGTGTTCTGGCTGGAGTCCTTGAGCATCTGAGCTCGAACTAAGTGTTGTGTGCTTTCATGCTTACCTGCTCATTTGTGTTTGGTTCGTTATGATAACTGGTTGATGATGCCCTCTTTTTTATTCTTTTGCATGATGCAATGTGTTGAAGTGAATAATCATCGTTCTTACCAGTTTTTTTTTTTTTTAATTGTTTTGATTTTTCATGTACGCTTAAGTTATTTGTCTGCCTATATTAGGTCCTACATGCTTAGAATCGTATTACTTCGCTTGTATTTTTGTTGTTACCTTGATAGGCTCCATTGATTTGATAGTGTCTTTTATGATAGGTTGTAATGTAATACTGAGGAAGAAACAAATGTTTGTATGCCTGCTAAAAAAAATGCTTTGCTTAAAATAAATATAATGAAAGAAGGCATGTAAGAAAGAAGAAAAAAAGAAAGAGAAGAAGAAAACTTGTAATGATATGCATGACTAGGGGTAGAAAGAGTTTCCTTTGCTGTGAATAGTTAGGACACTCGCGAGAAAAGAGTGAGTATAGTTCCCTACAGTAAATGTGTGAAAGCTAATGCCCTAAGTAAAATAAATGCAAGTTTAGGGTCCTAGAGTTTGAATTCAGACACTTCAGCTGAAACACTATTGCTTTGATTTTTCTAGACTTTTGATGATTTGTGCATGAGCTATCATTGGGGGAAACAAATGAAGAGCAATTTAATGTCATTCGCGGTTCTAAAAACTTAATTAGAAGGGCTTTAAACTCACCCTTGCATGAACTAGTCTAGAATTAGTTCTAAACTATGCTTCATTGATTAATTATGAACCGATCTCATTGTGAATGCGGGTTGAATTCTAGTCAATTGTTGAGACTTGAGTTCAGTTCTAGTTGAATTTGTTTGATTGTGTGCATTATTCTACCTTGCTCGAGGACGATCAAGAATTAAGTTGGGGGTGTTTGGTAGCACCTAAAATGTGTTATCTTCCTCAGCTTAATTCGGGATTGTTGTACTATTTAATTTGTCAATTATGTTATTTTGTAGGTTTCAAGCAGTTAGCAAGTAGAACAGGGCGTTACCAATAAATTGGAGCTAAAACGGAATGAAACAAAGTTCCATGGCATCAACCGAGAGAGAGAACTCCAAAATGACGAAAATGCCCTTGAAGTCATGGTGCAGCTGCGCTACCTAGGCACCGTTGCGACACTTTTTCCTGAGAGCTTTTGCTGGCAAAATGCAGCAAGCACCGCAACGCTCCGAAAAGACATCGCGTGCAAATTTGCGACAGTGTCGCGACGCTCCGACGATTTTTAAATAGTTTCTCTTTGATTTTTAGGTCAATTTTGATATTCCAATTGCCTGATGCACACTTTAGGTGTTAACCGCAAGTGTATGGGTCAAGTTATAATATAAGACAATGAAGTTCGAATATCATTCCATTGAGAATCCAATTATCAAGGTTTATGTTACTTAGCTATTCTAGAATTAAATCAATTTTATTTGAGGATTGGAATTGAAATTATGAATTTTGGAAATTATAAACTAAACAAGAAAAGTAAATAAAATAAGAAACACAGGAGTCAAAGAGAGTTCTAGGGTAATGAATCCTTGTTTACTTCATCATGCAATATTCTAGGGTTCACGGGTTGTATTGTAATTCATATGCTTAAGTCTAGAAACTTAATTCCAAGTTATTTTCTCTCAAAAACAACTTTTTCTCATGCAACTCAATTGATTATTAATCTCTTGACACCAATACAAATTACATGGCATTAAGAATAATCTTTAGCAACTTTCATTGTTAACCTAACTATTTTCAGAAAAGATTAACAACGATTCTTTGTTATTGATCTAGTTAAACATACAATCTCTCGATCATACATCTAAGCTATCATTCAAACATGGCCATTCAACAAGAATTAAGCACAATAACAAAGAAAAGTATAATCATTACAGCAAAACCATGAAGAGTCTACAATATCAACATAACTTTATAAACAATTCATCAAAACCCTAAAACCGAAGAGTTTAGCCACTCATAGCTTGAAGCAACATGTTCAAACAATATAAACAAAGAAAGAGTGTAAAGAAAGGGAAACTCTACTGAAAAGAGGCTCTTGATTAAGGAAAAACTGTCACGATGTCTTTGGCTTTCATGTTGGAACTCGAACAGCGTTATGACTCTCTCTTGAACTCTTTTCCTCTTCCTTGCAGCTAACTCACTCTTTAAACTCTCTAATAAACTTTCACTCAATTCTCTTCTTCTTGTGTCATTGGTCTTAAATTCGTGATTAGGGCTGCTGGAAACCCTCTTATTTATAGAGTTGGCCGCCTAAATTTCTTTTCAAAAATATAAAATCTTCAATTATGGAAAGCTGGCGCCGCGGCGCTGATCGATATGGAAAGTTGGCGTCGCCATCCTGCTGGATGGCGTCGGAGCACTAACCGTCACACAAAGCTACCCTCAGTCGCCGTGCTGTATCGTCACGGTAGTGGAACTGCGTTGAGACGACTTCTGTCTCAGGAAAAAGCGCTGCAATAGCGCTGCCCTGTTTTTGGAAATTTTGGATTTTTCTTTTCTTTTTCACTGTATTCTCGCTCGGTTTTGATCTTTTGGTCTTCACTTCTAATTTTCTTTATTTTGACTTGAAAACCACTAGCAAACATGTGAAATCTAATATAAACTCTCTTAAAACAAGTGAAAACCAGCACTTTTCAAGCGCTTTTCACTGCCCAACACCCGAATTCGTTCTCTCTGTTTTTCCTCTTCTTTTCTTCTTTCTTTGCATTGAACTCGAACCCATTAATTAGTATGTCGATTATGGGCTAAGGTATACTTTTTCTAACTTCGGTATTAGGGATTTCTCTTTGTAATCGATGCTCTTGTGAGGTTTCGAACTAAATTCTTTGTACGTATGATTTAATTATGAAATTCATTTTGTTATGATCTGTGACGGTGGTGTTCATTTTGATTGTTGCTTTGATTGAATTACGACTCGTGACACTTGGTTGTAGGTAGATCATAGTAGCAATAGGTTATGTTAGCTTGCAAACCCAATTACTTGGCAAGTATTGTTCTAACCAACCTAGGATTAAATCAATAGGACATTTAATCTAGGCCTTTCGAGTTGAATGTTCCACCTAATTTTCTTTAAACTTAATGCAATTAGATTTTATACAAATTTTGCATGTCTTTCATCGGTTTCTTTTAATTCTAATTTATCAATTAGGACCATTTAATTTTGGCCTTTCTAATTAAATTGATTAGGTGCCAAGTATAATGAAATTAGTAATGACAAACTAAAAAGCGCTTGAAAAGTGCTTTTTATTCTCTTAAATTAAGGGAGTTTACATTAGATTTCACTTGTTTATTAGTGGTTTTCAGGTCATTACAAACAAAACTAGAATCGAAAGCCAAAAGAACCAAACCGAGCTAAAATCAAGTGAAAAAGTGATGCGCACTTTTAGTGTTAACCACAAGTGTATGGGTCAAGTTATAATATAAGACGGTCAAGTCCGAATATCGTTCCACTAGAGATCTAATTGTAAAAGTTTAAGTTACTTAGCTATTCTAGAGTTGAATCAATTTTATTTGAGGATTGAAATTTAATATTATGAGTTATGGAAAATATAAATCAAATAAAGAAAGTATTAAAGTGAGAAACACAAGAGTCAAAGAGAGTTCTAGTGTCACACCCCCTCCCGGATTATCCTCCACAACCTGAAAAGAGATGTGAAGACAGCAGTTACTGACTACCCTGTCACGTAACCCACTGTCAACCTCCCCATCCAAATGCTCTTGACAAACCTCGACTTCGATCGGCAACGGGAAGTGTCATGCTACCTGAGAATGGAAAACATTTAAAAGAATGAGCTAACGGCTCAGTGAGTAACGGTTTTCTAAAAATAATATAATTTAACTATGAAACTGGTCAAACTCGCATAAAACATAACACTTCAAGTCATAATAAACTAAACTCCAATATCATTGTGAAATCATGCTTGCCAGTTTCAGGTTACATACTAAAAATCTTGTTCTTATAATATACTTTTTCCCTAGTTGAGGCGAAGCAATGCTCAACGCTCCTCAACGTCGATTTTTCCTTAGCTGTGTGGAGTAATCTCAACACATCAGTGTCGTACATACCTCTACGTGCACATAGGTACCAAAACCCGGGCCGCCCTCAATGCCTTCTACGAATCCCTGAGCATTGTGGTCCTATTTCCATATCCAGGTTACCCATATGCCTTCTACAAGTCCCTGAGCATTGGGTACCTTTATAATATAACGACTACCCTTTGGCCTTCTCCAAGTCCCTGAGCCTCGGGTGCCTTTTCTAGTACAATATACAACACATATTTTGGAACAATGTATCAATAACCCATGAATTAACCGTTTCCAAATCTAATATCAACCAGCATGCTAAATTCAATTTCAAAGCTTTACTATCAAACAGCATGCTTTTCAAACAAGTTTATTTCCAAATCTTTCATGAGATCATATAACACCATGCTTTTCGATAAAATCATGAAAACATGTATCACAACATGCGTTTATTAGTTTTTATCAAACAACCAGCATACTCAATGCTTTTCAAATAAAACGCATGCACTTATTCATTGGGAATTCACGAAAGCATATTTCAAACCAATGATTTTAATCATAAGGAACTCATTTATATTTTGAGAAACAAACGCAGGTGTTACTCACCTGTACTAGCCAAAAGAAATACTTCTTCTTCCTTTTCTCTATTTCCTCTTCTTGAGCTTTCTGGACGTAGCGTTCTAACCCCAGAATGCAAAGCTCCATTTTCTCTGTCAGCTCGGTTGAACGCAACCCTGCCCTTCAACGCAAGGTTGGTAACGCAAGGCTGATTATTTCCGCAATGTGCATCCCAACTCTTCTTACTTCTCTTTCAGATGCGTCACCCTTACTTAGACGCAAGGTCCAACTTGAACGCATCAAACTTGAACGCATCACCAAACTTTTGGACGCCGCGTTCACCTTGGACATTATGTTTGTCCTCAACGCAAGGCCGACCCCTTTTAATGCAATACAACTTTACATAAGTTAGCTAGGTTGTCAAATACCTTCTTTCTTGGCCACATACTCCTACAACGGACGTCCTTGCTGCCTACTTCTCTTTCTCTCCAGATTTCTTTTCTGAGAGTCATCAGTCGCTCCTTTTCCCTCAAAGTTCTATTTATAGGGAGCTTACCATCCAACTTTTCCTCTTCTTTTGCCACTTGTTTGCCACATGTCACGCTGCATGCTTAATTAACCATGCATTAGTCCAAATGTCACCTTGCATGAAACACTTGACATGCCTTTAACACCTCCTACTGATAAGCTGTCAAATCCATACGACACCACCTAGCCTCTATAAGCTTATCGTATGCGTCCAACATTTCCAATGAACAACTTTTATTCAACACAACGCCCGCATGCGTTCATTGAGTTTTCTTTAAGATTTGAGCTTCACTACTCACTTTTCTAACTCTCAGCCAACTATACTACTCTTCGACGCGTAAAGATAACTCTGTCTCCAACGCATAGCGACCTCAACGCATAACAACCTTACCAACGCATGGTAAGCCAAGTACGTTTCTTCCTCCGCCAACGCGGCGACTACTTCAGTTCACAACCATTCGTGATCACCCTCAACGCATAGCCGCACTATTATAAACCAGTGCTTACACAATACTACTAGGCGTTAATGACAAACGCCCAATACTATGTGTTTGTATTTCATCGCATCATACCATGCGTCCAACTCCTTCTTTATGTTCATAACAACTCCTTCTCAAGCTCTTTCTCTACGCGTTGGCCCTATCGCGTTTACCTTCATCCTGCGTCCATGACCATCTTCCCATCCTTGAACATTCCTTGATTATTCTCAAGGGTATTCTTTTGATCCTTTTCCTTGCACTCAAACTATCTCTTAAGATAGATTAGCATGCGTTCACCACATACTCCAGTTTTTATGTTTACTTCACAACCTTCTTCTACACTTCACAACTTAACTTTATTCCTTTCTTGCTTATTCGCTTCACTTCTTTCCATTCTCGGTTTACTTCCATGCGTCCACCCTTACCATGCGCTACCTAGCCCTGACCATGCGTCCAACATGGTCTTTGACCTCTTTTCTTCATAAATTCTTCAACGCATCATTTCTTAAAAAGTAGGGTGTGACATCTAGGGTAATGAATCCTTGTTTATTTCATCATGCAATATTTTCATGGATTTTATTGTCATTCATATGCCTAAGTCTAGAAACTTAATTCCAAGTTATTTCCTCTAAAAAACAACCCTTTCTCATGCAACTCGATGATTATTAATCTCTTAAAACCAATACAAAATTTCATGGCATTAAGAATAGTCTTTAAAAACTTTTATTGTCAACCTAACTACTCTCGTGATAGATTAACAACAATTCATTGTTACAGATCAAGTTAAACATACAATCTCTCAATCATACATCTAACCTAACATGTGAGGATGGCCAATCCACAAGAGTTAAACACAATAACAATGAAAAGCATAATCATTCCAACAAAACCATGAAAGTCTACAAGATCAACATAAATTCATAAACAAATCATCAAAACCCTAAAACTAAAGAGTTTAGCCACTCATAGCTTGAAGCAACATGTTTAAGCAAAATAAACAAAGAAAGAGTGTAAAGAAAGGGAAACTGTCACACCCCACCCCGAACTACCCTCCCGTAGCCCAAGACGGAGTGTGAGGACAGCAGTTACCGACTACCCTGTCACGTAACCCACTGTCAACCTCACCTTAGTTCCTTTTAAATCCTTCTAGGACGATAATACCATTAACACGCTCTTGACAAACCTCGACTTCGATCGACAATGGGAACTGTCATGCTACCTGAAAATGGAAAACATATAAAAGAATGAGCTAACGGCTCAGTGAGTAACAGTTTTTATAAATAACTTATTTTAACTGTGAAACTGGTCAATCTAAATAATATCGCTTCTAAACATGTTAATTTCTACTCAAACACCATTATTAGGTTTTGCATGCTTATTTCTGGAAAATACTCAAAGATCTTATCCATTTCTAAACATTTTCCTTCGTTGAGGCGGAGCATTGCTTCTACGCTTCTCAACGTCAAATTCATTGCTTATCTTTTCCTTAGTTGAGGCACTAACGCTACTCAACGTCGATTATCCTTAGTTGCGTGGAGTAATCTCAACACATCAGCGTCCTATATATATATTCTTCTATGTGCACATAGATATTATTACTTGGGCTGCCCATATGCCTTCCTTTTATCCTTGAGCATTGGGTCCCATTTCTATTTTTCCGGTTACCCATTTGCCTTCCTCTAGTCCTTGAGCATTGGGTACCTTTTATAATTCGGGCTGCCCACAATGCCTTCTACGAGTCCCTGAGCATTGGGGTCCCTTTTCAAAGCTTTATAAAACACCATACATATTTTGGAAACATTATATTAATAACACATAAATTAACCGTTTCCAAATCTCACATCATCAGCATGCTAAATTCAATTTCCAGCTTTAATATCAAACAACATGCTTTTCATACAAGTTTAATTTCAAATCTTTCTTGAAATCATATAACACCATGCTTTTTCAGAAAAACCATGAATACAAGTATCAATCAATCACCATGCGTTTCATAAACTCATAGCAAGTACCCAGCATTCTCAAAGTTTTCAAGTAAAACACATGATCTCAGCTGGCTCATATTCTTTTATGTATATATAAACGCATGCTCTTATCTCTATAAACAACATATTCATATGCTTTATATATGAAAACGCATGCATTATTTGATTAGAAACCCATAAAATCATATTCATAAAGAACTCATTTATATTTTGTAAAACGCAGGTGTTACTCACCTGTACTTGCCAAAGAATACTTCTTCTTCCTTTCCTCTATTTTCTCTTCCCGAGCTTCTTGGACGCAGCGTTCTAATCTCAGAAACGCAAAGCTCCATTTTCCTCTGTCAGCTCGGTTGAATGCAACCCTGCCCTTCAACGCAAGGTTGATAACTACCGCAAACCCTGACCTTCGACACAAGGTTGATTACTTCCGCAAAGTGCATCCCAACTCTTCTTACTTCTCTTTCGGATGCGTCACCATCATTTGAACGCAAGGTCCAACTTGAACACATCACCTAACTTTGGACGTCGCGTTCATCTTGAGCGTAGTGTTTGTCTTCAACGCAAAGCCGACCCCCTTTTAACGCAAGACAACTTCTTTTACATAAAATAGCTAAGTTGTCAAAATACCTTCTCTCTTGGCCGCAGACTCCTACTACCGACGCAAGGATTTCTTCTTTCTGCCTTCTTTCTTCCCTTTCTCTCCAGAATTCTTCTTTCAGAGTCATCAGTCGCTCATTTTCCCTCAAGGTTCTATTTATAGGGAGCTTGCCATCCAACTTTTCCTCTCCTTTTGCCACTTGTTTGCCACATGTCACGCTGCATGTTTAATTACCCATGCATTTATCCAAGCGTCACCTTGCATGAAGCACTTAACATGCATTCTAACACCTCCTACTTTTAAGGTGTCAAATCTATATGAAGCCACCTAATCTTTATAAGCTTATCTTATGCGTCAAACATTTTCCAATAAACAACTATTCATTCATTATAACGCCCCCATGCGTTCATTGAGTTTTCTTTAAGGTTTGAGCTTCACTACTCACTTTTCTAACTCTCGGCCATACTTCCTTTGAACTCGTTCTTCCACCGCATACTACTAGGCGTCAACGTCTCAACGCACACTACTATGCGTTTGTCTTACTGCATAATACCACGCGTCAGCCTGAACCGCATACTATCATGCGTCCATGATCTTCCTTCTTTCCTTGAGGATTCCTTGAGAATCCCTCTATGCGTTCTTGTGCTTGTATTCCAAGGTTATTCATTTAACCTTTTTCCTTGCACTAAAACATTTCCTGATAATAAAGTAGTATGCGTCCACCTCTTATTCCAATCTTAAACTTACTTCTCACCTTCCACTTTCCAACACTCATGAGCATTCCTTGCTAATAGTCTATGCGTTTCCCAATTGGCTATAGTATTCTACCTTTCCGAGACTTAGATTTCTTTCAACACTTCACAACATAACTTTATTCCTTTCTTGCTTATGCGTTTCACTTCTTTCCCTTCTTGGTTTACATCCATGCGTTTACCCTTATCATGCGTTACCTAGCCCTGACCATGCGTCCAACATGGTCTTTTACTTCTTTTCTTCATAGACTCTTCAACGCATCGGTTTCTTAAAAGTAGGGTGCGACAATTTCGAAACTCTACTGAAAAGAGGCTCTTGATTGAGGTAGCACCGTCACGATCTCCTTGGCTCTCACGTTGGAATTCGAAGGGCACCACAACTATCTCGAACTCTTTTCCTCTTCCTTGCAACTAACTCACTCTTTGAACTCTCCCTCAATTCTCTCCTTTTTGTGCCTCTTTAGGTCTGTAACTTCCTTGATTTGATTTGATTTTCTTTGATGATTTGGGCTGCTGGAAACCCCCAAATTTATAGAGTTTGGCCGCCCAAAAATTTACCAAAAATAACAATTTTTCATTTAAGGAAAGCTGGCGCCTTGGCGCTCGGGCTGCATCCAAAATTCTTGCTCTCGGGTTTTAGCGCCACGGCAGCGCCGTCCAAGCGCCGCGACGCTGTGATGCATTCAGAAATATTGTTCTCGGGCATTAGCGTCGCGGCAGCGCCGTCCAAGCGCCGTGATGCTGTCATGCGTTCAACAAGTTACGTCGAATTTTTCGTCGTATTCTTGCTCGGTTTTGATCTTTTAGTCGTTTCTTCTAATTTTCCTCATTTTAACCTGAAAATCACTAGCAAACAAGTGAAATCTAATATAAACTCCCTTAATTTGAGAGAATAGAAAGCACTTTTCAAGTGCTTATCAAAAAGAGAAGAAAATCACTAAACGCCCAAAAACATGGTAGCGCCGCGGTGCTGGTTTGCCGCTACCGCCACGCTTTTTCCCGATAGCACCATTCAACATCAGCGCAGCAACACTGACACGGCGTTGCAGCATGGCACCAAGGGTAGGATTTTATGACGCACAGCACCGCGGCGCCATCTTACAGCGCGACGGCGCCACCTTTTGATGTTGGATAGTGCAGTGGCGCTATTAACCAGCGTCGCGGCACCAGCTTTCCTAATTTGAAGAATCAACATTTTTTAAAAGAATTTTACACGGTCAACTAAATAAATTGGAGGGTTTTCAGCAACCCTAAGCACACCAAGAGGCACAAGAAGAAGAGAAATCAGAGAAAATACATTTGAAAGTCCCTAAGAGAAAGTTAGCTGCAAGGAAGAGAGAAAAGAGTTTGAGAGAGAGTTGTGGTGCCGTTCAAGTTTCCGATGTCACACCCCCTCCCGGATTATCCTCCATAACCCGATGTGAAGACAGCAGTTACCGTCCACCCTGTCATGTAACCCACTGTCAAACTCACCATTCACATGCTCTTGACAAACCTTGACTTCGATCGGCAATGGGAACTGTCATGCTACCTAAAAAATGGAAAATATATGAAAGCATGAGCTAACAGCTCAGTGAGTAACAGTTTTTGAAAAACATTATACTTTAAGTGTAAAACTGATTGAACTCGTATGAAATATCATACTGAAAATCAGGATATAACATGATCAATTCTTTGCTATATCATGTATGCATATCTGTTTGGAATAAATAATATAAATCTCATTCATTTCAAATACTTTTTCCTTAGTTGAGGCGAAGCAGTGCTCAATGCTCTCAACGTCAATTTTCCTTAGCTGTGTGGAGTAATCTCAACACATCAGCGTCGTATATATATATATTCTTCTATGTGCACATAGATATTATTACTCGGGTTGCCCATATGCCTTTCTTTTATCCTTGAGCATTGGGTCCCATTTCTATTTTTCAGTTACCCATTTGCCTTCATCTATTCCTTGAGCATTGGGTACCTTTTATAACTCAGGCTGCCCACAATGCCTTCTACGAGTCCTTGAGCATTGGGGTCTCTTTTCAAAGCTTTATAAAACACCATGCTTTTTAGAAAAACCATGAATATAAGTTTCAATCAATCACCATGCGTTACCCAGCATTCTCAAATTTACTATGCGTTACTCAGCATTTTCAAATTTACTATGCGTTACTCAGTATTCTCAAGTTTTCAAGTAAAACGCATGCTTCTCAGCTGGCTCATATTCTTTTATATATATAAACGCATGCTCTTAGTTTTATAGACAACATGTTCATATGCTTCATATATGAAAACGCATGCATTGTTTCATTAGAAACCCATAAAATTATATTCATAAAGAACTCATTTATATTTTGTAAAACGCAGGTGTTACTCACCTGTACTTGCCAAAGAATACTTCTTCTTCCTTTCCTCTATTTCCCCTTCCCGAGCTTCCTGGACGCAACGTTCTAACTCCGGAACGCAAGGCTTCATTTTCCTCTATCAGCTCGGTTGAACGCAACCCTGCCCTTCAACGCAAGGTTGGTAACGCAAGGCTGATTATTTCCGCAAAGTGCATCCCAACTCTTCTTACTTCCCCTTCGGATGTGTCGCCCTCTCTTGGACGCAAGGTCCAACTTGAACGCATCACCTAACTTTAGACGCTGTGTTCAACTTGGACATCATGTTTGTCCTCAACGCAAGGCCGACCCCTTTTTAACGCAAGACAACTTCTTTTCATAAAATAGCTAAGTTGTCAAATACCTTCTTTCTTGGCCGCATACTCCTACTACGGACGTCCTTGCTGCCTTCTTCTTCTATTTTTCTCTCCAGATTTCTTCTTCTAGAGTCATCAGTCGCTCCTGTTCCCTCAAAGTTCTATTTATAGGGAGCTTGCCATCCACCTTTTCCTCTCCTTTTGCCACTTGTTTGCCACATGTCACGCTGCATGCTTAATTAACCATGCATTAGTCCAAGTGTCACCTTGCATGAAACACTTGACATGCATTCAACACCTCCTACTGATAAGGTGTCAAATCCATACGAAGCCACCTGGTCTCTATAAGCTTATCTTATGAGTCCACATTTCCAATGAACAACTTTTATTCAACACAACGCCCTCATGCGTTTGTTGAGTTTCCTTTAAGATTTGAGCTTCACTACTCACTTTTCTAACTCTCAGCCAACTATACTACTCTTCGACGCATAGAGATAACTTTGTCTTCAACACATAGGGACCTCAACGCATAACAACCTTACCAACGCATGGTAAGCCAAGTACATTTCTTCCCCGCCAACGCGGCGACTACCTCAGCTCACAACCATTCGTGATCACCCTTAATGCATAGCCGCACTATTATAAACCAGTGCTTACAAAATGCTACTAGGCGTTAATGACAAACGTCCAATACTATGTGTTTGTACCTCATCGCATCATACCATGCGTCCAACTTCTTCCTTATTTTCATAACAACTCCTTCTCAAGCTCTTCCTCTACGCGTTGGTCCTATTGCGTTTACCTTCATCCTGCGTCCATGACCATCTTCCTATCCTTGGACATTCCTTGATTATTCTCAAGGTTATTCTTTTAATCCTTTTCCTTGCACTTAACTATCTCTTAAGATAGATTAGCATGCGTTCACCACATATTCAAGTTTTTATGTTTACTTCACAACCTTAATAACTAATGGTAGCCACCTACAACTCATAAGCCCCTCGTCGCATAGCTAATAGCCGTCCTTAACACGTGAATTCCTCAACGCATTGCTGATAACCTTCTCAACGCCTAGCTGATAACCTTCTCAACGCCTAGCTGATAACCTTCTCAACGCATAAACTTTATCAACGCATAATAAAACTTCTTAGCAACACTTTATCCCGTACTCTGCTATTTCACCTTTCACTCTTGGCCATTAGTAAATATTTCCTTTCACTTCCTATACATCGCTATACTTCCAGGATGTATAACGTAAACCAAGTTATAATCCTCTTATTCAACCTTTTAGATTTCGAGGTTACCCTTCTACGCGTCCACTAGGTATACCGAACGCTTTGCTTCCAACTCTACAGAATATCCAACGCCTGAACATAGTATCCCTTTTTGTTAGCTCATAAGACCATTTCTAAGTAAGGTGGTTTCTCAATTATTAACTATTAAGAATTTCAGTTTTCTCAACACGTCACTTTGCCAACGCATAAAAATTCTTCAACGTATAGAAATTTTCCCAATATAATAACCTTCAACGCTTAACGGCCTCTCCCGCACACACTATACCATTTTCGGGGACTTCTTGATCAGCCCAATGAACCTTCATAGCACATAGCAAACTCCCAACGCCTAGCCGCTGCTCATCGCATAGTTTTTCAATCCATCGCTAACCTTCAGCGCATAGTTACAGCTTATAGCATGGCTTACCAACGTATAGTCGTGATCAATACTCAATAGTTCTTGTTCCTTTTTCCTCCGTACTATTGCTCTTCACAACGCCTAACACATTACTTTCCTCCACTTCACTTCCCGACGCGTTGCCAACCTTTCCAACGCAAGGTACTTTTCCCACGTGATGGTTCTACTCCACTTTACATCATCGACGCATGGTACTTCACCTCATTTAACTTGCCATCATTAACACCTAATCTCATAGCTTGGTAACTCCTCAATATTAAATACCATGCGTTAGAGCTTAACCACCTACGCGTTAACCTGATTTCCAAAATACATCTAACTTCAACCAATTCCCAACTATACCTTAGTCCTTCATTTTCACCCTTGGCTAGACATCCATCCTTTTCCTAATATCATTCATCTCAACGCATAGAATTTCTTGGCCATTATTCAATAATTCCACAAACTTAACTTTTTCATCTTAAAAGTCTCGTTAATCCACATCTTTTATCCTTTTATCTTTACTAGCCATTTTGAATACCTAGGTTCTTGGAGATAGGGTATTACATCCGACATGAAGACTGAGGACATCTTGGCAATTCTTCCTCAATTAAGAGCTTCTTTTCAGTAGAGTTGCCCTTTCTTTACACTCTTTATATGCTTATATTGTTGGTGAACATGTTGTTTAAAGTTATGAGTGGCTAAACTCTTTAGTTTTAGGGTATTGATGAATTCTTTATGAAGTTATGTTTGTATTATAGACTCTTCATGGTTTTGTTGTATTGAGTATGTTTTTCATTGTTATTGTGCTTAAATTCTTGTTGAATGGCCATGATTGAATGTTAGGTTAGATGTATGGTTGAGATAATTGTATGTGTAACTAGATCTAAAATTTGTTTTTTTATAGAAAATAACTTGGATTTATGTTTCTATACTTAAGTATATGAATTGCAATAAAATCCATGAACCCTAGAATGTTGCATAATGAATTAAACAATGATTCATTACCGTAGAACTCTCTTTGACTCTTGTGTTTCTTATTTACTTACTTTCTTTTTTTAGTTTTTCCAAAATCACAACTTAAGATCGAATCATCAAATAAAATTGATTCAAGTCTATAATAGCTAAGTAACTTAAACCTTCACAATTGGATCCTTAATGGAATGATATTTGGAACTTAACCATCTTATATTATAACTTGATCCATACACTTGCGGTAAGCACAGAAAGTGCGCATCACCAACCAATGAATAAAAACATCGAACAAAGAGAATCCCGTCCAACCCAAGCTAGAACTTTCTCCACTTGAATTTTTACCCTCTTTTAATTTGTGCATTTTATTTTATGCAATTTAAATTTCTTTGCAAACAACCATCCAAAACCGCCTTTGGTTATTAGAATTGTTAACTATCCAATTGTGAAGTTCGAGGGTTCCCTGTGTTCAACCCGACTTGCCACTACTACTGTTGGTTAAGTTCAGTAAATTTATTTGGCACGAAATTGGGCAATGAATTCCGTCCGCCAATTTTCCTGGAGAGAATATCTGCAAAATTATTGTATCAACTAAGATATGATGCTTAAACTCCTTTATGTTTTATGTATTTTTAATTCTTTGAAGAAATCAAAGAACGTGATTCCATTGCTTCCACTACAGCGTCAAAGCATTTGATCCTTTCAATTGGTAACAGATTCAATATTTGATTCTTGATTTGAATGAAAAATTAGTATGGTGGGTAGCATTTAATTTTAATTCATGTGATGTATGAACAATTTGATTGCTAAGGCATAATTTTAAGACATGTGATATATTTTCAAGTTCTTTAAATAATTTGGAAAACCTTAGTGTTAGAGTTTTCTTGTAAACTTTTTAGTAAATTGGGGATAATTTCTTGAAATTTTGCTCTAGCGTGTCGTTGTTTGTGTGTCATTAAAGCTGCTAGAAAATCTGGGAAGTTGCACTCTTGCCACTAACATCATTTAAAGTGTGTCATTGAAGTCGCTGTGGCAAAAGCTCCCAAAGATCAAATTTGGTTTTTTTTTTTTTTTTTCCAAACCATAAATTTTGATGGCCAAATATGCATGTTGTAGAAAATCTCTTTTATTTAAATATAAGTGTTACATTGACGATAGTTCCTAATTAGACGCATGTAGAGATTCTTCTTTAATTAAAATATAATTGTTACATTAGATAATTAAAAGAAGAATTAAGTAAGATTGGATGCTTAGATAAAAATAAATTTAATTTTATAGCTTAAAATTTAAATTATATTTATGAATTTATAATGAAATTAGAAAGATTGCATGCTTGCCTAATAGGATTAGGATCTTGTTTAAATTTAATTTAATTTTAAATAGTTTAAAATTGTAATTTATCATCGTAAATTTCTAATGAGATTAGAAAGATTGCATTCTTGCCTAATGAGATTAGGATCTTACTTGGATAAAGATAAAATTGATTCAAATTTCTAAATAGTTAAAAATTTGATTTATCTTTATTAAGATTCTAATGGGATTAGAGCAAAGTAAATTACATGTTTATCTAATGAGATTAGATTAAAATAGGTCTTCTAATTTATTCTTAAATGGTTTTAAATGTGCAAATTAAAAGATTTAATAATAAAAGGTTGCTTATAAGGGAACTTTGTGATAGCAACAAGAATTTGCTATCTTGCTCCGCTTAATTCAAGGTCGTCCCTAGATTTTACATGTTTGTTCAATTATTTTATAGATTTTGAGCACTTGAGAGGTAGAACCAAATGTTAGAGCTGAAATAGAGCCAAAACGTGCCAAATGTCACACCCTATTTCTAAGACCATTTCGTGGAAGAGCCTATTAAGGAAAGAAGTAGGACAAGAGCGGTTGTGTTCAAGTGTTAGTTTACATAGGCCGTAGATGAAATTTGAATTAGAAGGATTTGATAGAAAGGTTGCGTTGAATGAATTCTGAATCTTGGAATCAAAGTAATTCTTGAAGTTGAGAATTATACTGTGTAGAATAAACAGATCAGGAGAACGCAACCATGATTTTGAGCTTAGAAGTAAGACCTATGGAAGAAAGGAAACCTCATCAAGTGATGGGCAGGGTTAAAAAGAATAGCTGAGAGGTAAGTGAAGTTGGACGCATACTTAATGGAAAACCATGTTGGACGCATGGTAGAGACGAAGGAAACACATGATAAAGGTAAAACGCATGACGGTACGTAATTAAGGCAGACGCATGGTATTATGCGGTAAGGAACAAATGCATAGAAGTATGCATTTGAGACTTTAATGTCGGGTAGTATGCGGTAGAGAAACGCTGTAAGCCCCTACCTGACATTTGGGAGTTGGCAAGTTAAGAAGAAACTATGAAATGGGCAGTGATTAGAAAAAGTTGGCTGAGTAGTATGGGAGCAAAAGTGGCTAAGTGTTGGCCATGCGTTAGTGGAGCTACGCGTTGAGAATATGTTGGAAGCCACGAGGCGTTGAAAAAGGTAGCTCGGCATGGACACGTGATTGGACGCCACGAGGCGTTGGAGGCCACTAAGTGTTGAAGGCCACTATGCGTTGAAGGCCACCAGGCGTTGAAGGCCACCAGGCGTTGAAGGCCACTAGGCGTTGACGGCCACGAGGCGTTGAAGGCCACGAGGCGTTGGAAGCCACTATGCGTTGAAGGTTGGTATGTGTTGATACATTAGAAGAGTGGCCGAAAGGATCATGCGTTAATTGGCTATCCGGCGACTGGGCATTGAACAATTGTAAAACAGCAAGTTTAAGCTATGCGTTGCTGAAGCTTTGCACGGAAGGTTACGTCGGCCAACCTAAGTAAGGAGGTGTTGGCCGTACTGGTGAGTCAGTGGTATATATATAAGTAAGTACGCCGACTAAATAAACACTTCTAGACATATTTCGAACCCAGATTTACCCCTTTCACAAAAGAACAACGAGGAGAGGTTGAAGAAACTGTTTATGTCGAAGTTAAGTAGGAACCAGATCACTTCCATGGTGAAATTGAAGTTAGAACCAGAAGCTTGACTGTTGACGATAATCTAGACATCATTTGGTGTTTGAAGAAGAGTGAGCTTGGGAAGTCGAAGCTAGGGAGAAAATTTTAAAGGTGAGTGAGTTAATTCTTAGCAACTCCTGTAAAGGATGTTTAAGCCAAATTTGAGCAAGAGTATGTTAAATTTTAGGAAGAAGCATTCGGAGTTGAGCTACTACAAGAGCTGCTAGTTGATTCGAGGCAGCTAGAGTTATTCAAGGATAGTTCTCAAACGAAGAAAAGTTAGGGTTTGAAATCTCGAGGTAAGTTAGAAAGCTCACTTCTTTACAAGTTTGTAGAAGAGAGAAAGTTCTGATTTTGGCTAGATTTCGATGTTTAGCAGTTTTGAGAACGGGTTAGAAAAGAAAGAAGAAAGCACTGACCATCGGGCGGTCGCTAGGACAGAAGTATCGCTAAAGAGTTGGAGGGTGATCAGCGAGACAAGTGTCGCTGGTAACGCAAAGGGGGCCTTGCGTCCACAACTCTCGCTGACTCTCGCTGGGTATCGCTTGTTAAGGTAATATCGCTAGTCTCGCGAAGGTGGGTATCGCTGATGCCGCATGGTTATGAGTAGTTTAATCTAATAATCTCGCTGATACCTGTGAATCTCGCTCATTATTGTAAGTTGTAAACAAGAGAAGGACTAGTGATGAAAACCCATGTTTAAGATATTTAAGCAAATGTAGAGAATATAAAGAGGAATATTAGAAATGTCTAACACGAAAAAGGTGTGTTTACAGGACAAGAGGAGCTAGGGAAAGCGTATAACCCACTCGGAGCCCGGAATAAGTCGTGAGTGACTTTATGGTTTGAGATAAGCTTAACTTGAGTACTATTTTCTATATGCTTAATAATATCTTTGAAGCATGAATTGAAGTGTACTTCTATGTATGAAACTAGCACATATCTTATATGTGAGATAGAGCTTGATAATGTATTAGATAATGTTCTAAGTTTTACCAAGCTAATTGCTAGATGAATGTTCAGAGAATTCTGAGATATCATGATTATAGTTAATTTATGATAAATGTATTGTGCATGTCTGTGCACTAGAAAGATTCTATTGGGACCCAATGCTGAAGGACATGTGAAGGCATATGGGCAGCCCTAGTATTTATATGAAGCTCTCACCAGGATATAAAGACGGTGATTGAGTATTTCCCTGGGACCCTAGTACCGAAGGACATGAAAAGGTACACGGGCAGCCCGAGATCAGACAGATTAATAAGCAGAATAAAAGGCATCTGACGCTGATGTGTTGAGATTACTCCACACAGCTAAGGCTTATTGACGTTGGGTGCGTTCAGTTCGCTCCGCCTCAACAAAGGTTCAATGAAAAGATAACCATTTACGTAATGATAGTGATTTACAAGTTGTAGTTATTTACAAGTTGATGAAGCATGATATGAAGCATGATCAAGCAGTTCATGCAAATGATTGTAGTTATGTTTTTATTGAGTTTATATTTTAGTTAGTCACTCACTGAGCATTGTAGCTCATAGATTTTTGTTTCTCTGATGTTTTCTTTCCAGGTAGCGAGTGTGTTTGGGGTGCCTAGCCTACCATCAAGATTCGTCTGAGCCAAATTAGAATTTTGTAATTGGGAACTTGTAAACCCCATCCCTTTGTAGAAATTGTACTTATTTTGAGTGGCATTTGTGAGGATCACCAGGCATACTTGTAAACTTTAAATATAGCCTTTTTAATCTTATTTATGATGCTATCTTATCAGGAAATTTTTGCATAACTGTTGTAAAGGCTAAGCATTTTGTCAGCTGGTTATAATATAGAAATGCATATATAACAGGGTTTAACAGAATATAGACTAGGTAACACTCACTCCTAGGTAAAGATCTAGGATGGGGGTGTTACACCAAAACAGAGCTTAATTGCATCAACTAGGAAAGAAGAAGTGAAAATGACCAAAATGTCGTTGAAGTCATGATGCAACGGTGCTCCTTAGGTGCTGCCTTCATGCTTTTTTCCCTAGACTTCAGATTTTGGAGAAAGGCCTTGGCACCACAGCGCTCTGAAGTCATTGCAGCATGTATTCCTGTCAGCGTCGCGGCACTGCACTGTAGCGTGGCGACGCCAGCTAGATATTATGAAGACAAGTTTTAACCGCCTATTAAGGGTATCTGGCTTCCAGTTGACTTCCAATGTTTCTCCCTTCTTTTCTCATATCTTAAGGGTCTTTGCATGTGTCAAAACTGTACCCCATTGTCCATTATGTCGATTATGGGCTAAGGTAAGGTTTTCTAGCTTAGGCGTTGTAAACCCTACTTTCATTTGTAAGTACTAAATTTAAGTACGTAGTATCGTTGTGGACTTATTTGCTTTCTCTCATGTAGATCGAACAAAGAAGTGAAGGAAGCTGGGAATATTTTTGGTAAGTTGAATTCTAAATCATTATGTGGTAAACCGAGCTTAGGATCTACTTTGAATATTAATTAGAAAGAAAAGTTAGATTTTAGAATTATAAAGGGATTAAGGAAGGGAAGAAGAAAGAAAGAAAGAAATGAAATGGAAAAATAATAATAATAAAAAAAAAGTGGTAGGTGATAGGCGGTGAGATAGAAAATTATGTAACCCAATTTTGCTGACTGCCATTTTCCAAACCATAAACCGACTTAACTGAGCCTCAACGAGAGGAATAAAAGGACGATTAGGGCATTTGGTGTGGAATTCTGGAAGAAGTCGAGGTCGAATTGAAGCTGAAATCGAAAACTGGTTTGGTGTTTGCATAGTTTGAGCAAAGTCTGGTGTTTGGAGAATAGTGAGCTGAAGAGACCAATTTTGAAGCTGAAAATTTGAGGTTAGCAATTTAATTCAATTCTTAAAAACTTTCGTGAATGATGGTTGAGCTGAATATCAAGAGAAACAAGTTTAATTTCTGGTGGAAATGATTGATACGGATTCCACAAGTGATTTGGAGCAAGGCGAAGTAAAATTAGAATATCTGACAAACAAAGAGAAGTTACACCCTAAAATTTTGAGGTAAGCTAGAAAATTCATTTTGCTACAAGTTTATAGAAGGAAAGAAATTCTAATTCGGGCTAGAAATATAACTTATAATAGATAGAAGTGTAGGCAGAAGCTGTGTGTGACAAGTCTCGCATGAGAGTTAAGCGACACTAGGGGCATGAAGAAGCGAGAGTGAGAGATCTCGCTAGTGTCACTGGTCGATTTTGTCTCAAAAATCTCACTGGTCTTGCTGCTCTCATTGGTCTCGCTAGTCAATAGTCTCGCTAGTATAGTTTTGTTTGCAGCTCGGTTTCGCTAGTCTAATCTCCCTGGTTGCTTGAGTCTCATTTATTAGTGATTATCCTTGTGGAATTTGGTCTTAGTGGTGAACATTTGAACAAGTATCAATGTTAAAAACTTTTTGGTTATGTTAAACAGAATTTTAAGGAAATCTAACGAAGGGAAATATACTATTTTAGGCTGAAAGAAGCTGGGAAAGGCGTATAATCCTTTAAGGGCCTGGGACGAGTTGTGAGTGACACTTGTTTTTCTAAAAAAAAAAAAATTTATTTATAATGTTTAGCCATGATTTCTTATGAAATGTGATTTTATGATGATTTACTAAATGTTAAGCATGATTATTGTTTATATTTGATTTCATGGCATGAAAGGCATGTTTTGTCTATTTCCTCAAGTTTTAAAAGCATCTTTAAACAATGCTGATTAATGATAAATGATCTAATTTTCTATGAAATGTTTTATGATGAACTTTTATACAAAGCATACTTGTTTCCTAAAATTTTTTCTAAGGGACCCAATTCGGAAGGACGTTGAGAAGGCATATGGGCAATCCTATGACATGAAGGAACTCAATGCTAAAGGACGTTGTGAAGGCATTTGAGTATCATAGGGACGCAGTATTGAAGGACATGGAGAAGGTACTTGGGCAGCCCGAGACAGTTCCTATGTGCACATAGTGAGGATTGACGCGGTTGTGTTGAGATTACTCTACATCAGCTAAGGTTTCGACATTGGGTGTTGATTGCGCCACTTTAAGTGTTTAACCGCAAGTGTACGGGTCAAGTTATAATATAAGCGGTGAAGTTCGAACATCGTTTCACTAGAGATCCAATTTCGAAGGTTAAAGTTACTTAGTTATTCTAGAATCAAATCAATTTTATTTGAGGATAGGAATTTAATTTGTGAATTATGGAAAATACAAACTAAATAAGGAAAGTAATAAAGTGAGAAACACAAGAGTTAAAGAGAGTTCTAGGGCAATGAATCCTTGTTTATTTCATCATGCAATATTATAGAATTCGTGAATTTTATTATAATTCATATGCCTAAGTCTAGAAACTTAATTCCAAGTTATTTTCTCTAAAAAACAACCCTTTCTCATACAACTCAATTGATTACTAATCTCTTGAAACCAATACAAATTACATGGCATTAAGAATAGTCTTTAGCAACTTTTATTGTCAACCTAACTACTCTCGTGATAGATTAACAACAATTCGTTGTTATAGATCAAGTTAAATATACAATCTCTCAATCATACATCTAACCTAACATGTAAAGATAGTCAATCCACAAGAATTAAACACAATAACAATGAAAAACATAATCATTCCAACAAAACCATGAAAGTCTACAATATCAACATGAATTCATAAACAATTCATCAAAACCCTAAAACTAAAGAGTTTAGCCACTCATAGCTTGAAGCAACATGTTCAAATAATATAAACAAAGAAAGAGTGTAAAGAAAGAGAAACTCTACTAAAAAGGGGCTCTTGATTGAGGTATCACCATCACAATCTCCTTGGTTCTCACGTCGGAACTCGAACGGCACCACGACTCTCTTGAACTCTTTTCCTCTTCCTTGCAACTAACTCACTCTTTGAACTCTTTTATGAACTCTCACTCAATTCTCTCCTTCTTGTGACTCTTTTGGTCTGTAATTTTGTGCTTTGATTGATGATTAGGGCTACTGGAAACCCCTAAATTTATAGAGTTGGCCGCCTAAAAACTTACCAAAAATACATTTTTTTTCATTTATGGAAACTGGCGTAGTGGCGCTGGTCTATAGCGCTGCGACCCTGCCAAATATGGAAAGAGAGTGTCGCGGCGCTGCGACTGTGATACGCAGACCTGCTCTCGAGTTTTAGCACCGTGGCGCTACCCCAATTTTGGCAACTTTGTTATTTTCTTCTCTTTTTCACCGTATTCTTGCTCGGTTTTGATCTTTTGATCTTCTCTTCTAATTTTCCTTATTTTAACCTGAAAACCACTAGCAAACAAGTGAGATCTAATATAAACTCCCTTAATTTGAGAGAATAGAAAGCGCTGTTCAAGTGCTTATCAAGTGTTTCGAGATTACTTCGCCCAACTAAGGATGTTTTTGACATTAAATAGCGTTGAGCCTCGCTTCACCTCAACTAAGGAAAATGTTTTTAAATGCTTTGCATTTTCATGGTTTTTCGGAAATGAAACATATATGGTTTGATAACATTATCTGAGCATGATTTGCCTGGACATGGAAAGTATTATTTAAACTAAGGTTTGTTTTCGACGTTGAGTGTGTGAGCTTGCTCTGCCTCAACTAAGGGTATTTTTAAATGCAAATGGGTATCGCTTATGTTTTCTTCCTTGCTTAAGCATGTCTTCTTTACGTTAAAGCTAATGTTTTCCCTCGTATTAAACATGACTTAATTCTAAAGTTGTGTTTTCAATACTTTGTCACTCACTGCGCGTCTAGCTCATATTTTTCCATGTTTTTTATTCCATTCAAGTAGCGATAGAGTTCCCGGTGCTTAGCCTACACAAGCCTCTCGCTGCTTAAGTTGCTTGCCATCAGGGGATACTTTTCATCATAGTTGTTGTATGTGTAAATAGTTTTGAGTATGTGGCATGTACATATAGCTAGGTTGTTGTTGGGAAGTGAGAGTGAATAATGTGAATGTAGTTGGGTATGGTTGTAATCGAGTTGGAGTTTCTGTTGATGCATATATGAATCATCATGTTGTTGTAATTTTTGGTTTAATGGATTTAAATGTTGTATGATTTAAGTTTGCGCTCGATGGGCGGTTATGTGAAATCATGTTTTCAACAGGTTAGACAGGTATGGAAGGGTAGTGAACCTTACAAAAGGGGTGAAGTTTGTTGTCCTCACATCTTCTTCCAGGTTAAGGAGGAAAATCTGGGATGGGGTGTGACAAGTTGGTATCAGAATAAGAGTCTTGGGATTAGGGTCATGCATTGTAAGGTAGGGACATGTATTTTCATTATATAATGATGTTATGTCATATTATAGGAAACATGCCACCATGGAGCAAGCGAGGTAGGCAAGTTGTGATCGGAACTCTGGAAACTACCGAGAGTTGAGGAGAAATGTCAGAGGGTGAATTAAGTCATCCTCAAGCTGAGGTTTATGTAGAAAGCAAATTTTTACTAGAATTGTTGAAAGGTTGGCTGTAGGTGTCGGATCAATGCAGTCTGACCTTGAGAAGAAATATGGTATTGAAAGACTGAAGGCATTGGGTGCTACTACTTTTGAAGGCACCACAGATCTTGTTAATGCAGAGGCATGGCTGATTTTGCTTGAGAAATGTTACGTGTGATGAGATGCCCTGATAACAGGAAGGTGGAGTTGGTAGTGTTTCCGCTCCTGAAAGGGGCAGAAGATTGGTGGAGAGTAATAGAGAGTAGGAAGGGAGAAACATACGAGATAAGCTGGGACGAGTTCAAGAAAGCGTTCCAAGATAAGTATTGCCCAAAGGCATTACGTGATACCAAACGGAATGAATTTCTTAAGTTAGTGCAAGGGTCAATGACAGTGGTTGAGTGTAAGCCCCACATTTAGTTTTGGAAGTTAGCAAGCTACAAAGATTGGTTTTGGAAGATGACAAGCTAAAGAAGGCAAGTAAAGAATGGCCAAGAGCCTTAAGGCATGAGTTATCATGCGTTGAAGGTGTCCTATGCGTTTGTGAAGGCTGTTATGCGTTGGTGTGGGTGTGTCATGCGTTTGTTAAGGCTGCTATGCGTTGGTGAGGGTGTGTCATGCGTTTGTGAAGGATGCTATGTGTTGGTGAGCAGAAGTATGCGTTAGCCAATTCATTTTTAAAGGAAAGAAAGTGGAGCTTAAGTCGGTGGCCTATTTAAGTGAGTAAGCTGAGTGTTTGATCATTTTAAACACATTCAAAAACTTAAATCAGTTGAATTTCATAGCTGGGAGACGAAGAGAGGTAGGAGAAGGTGTTTAGGGCAAAGTTGTGGAGAATTCAGATTGTTTTCATGGTAAAACTGAAGTTGGAATAGTGAATTTTGCTGCTGTCGCGCAATCCGAGCGTGGTCTGGTTTTTGGAGAAGAACGAGCGGAAGAGATCGAATTTAGGACTGAAATTTTAAGGTTAGTAAGCTAACTTAATTCTTAACAACTTTTATGAAGGATGTTTGAGCTGGATTGGAAGAAAAATATGTAAACGTTTAGGTGGAAATGACTGATACAGAATTGTTGTGCAATCTGAAGTAGTGCGAAGTAATCTTGAAATATCTGACTAACGAGGAGAAGTTAAGCCTCGAAAGTTTAAGGTAAGCTAGAAAACATATTTCTCTACAAGTTTGTAGAAGGAAAGAAGTTCTAAATTTAGCTGGAAATGCGACTTTTAACAGGTAGAAGTGAGAATAAGAGGAAAGGTAGAAACTGAGATAACGGGTGTCGCTAGAACTGCAGTGTCGCTGAGAAGTTGGAGAGTGAGTAGCGAGACGAGTGTCGCTGGTAACGCAGAGAGTTATGTGTCACAATCGCTTACTTTCAGATACGGGCCAGGCGATTGTGCGGCACTGCTCTAACCCGGCGAGCAAGTCAGCCGTACAAAAACCGTGGGTCGCGGGCAAACTCGGGGTATGATGTAGCCTCTACTCACGTTTCGAGAGAAAATGGTTTTATAAAACGGGAGAGAGGGAAAGCTTTGAAAACATCATACAATAAAGCATTGAGGACTGACAATTGCAAGAAAGCTTGTTTGCAAAGAGTACAACAATACTTGGTCGGGGAGTCAACTAGTGGGGGTCCCCTATAGTACATTCTAAGCAAAAACTAGTCTGCCAGCCTTGCATATGAAAACTGGCGAAACGTCACTCAAAAGGAAAACAACATGAAAATGAAAACAACTTCCTAAGCTACTTACAAGACATGAATATAAGGTGGTTGAGGGTGGTTTGGGCATGCGGCCATAGGCAAACACTCCCTGGACAAGCATGCTCAAGACACTATGCATCTCACAAATCTCGTTGAGTGTTGCTAGGTATCGCTGCTTAGGTGAGTCTCGCTGGTCTCGCTCACAATGGTATCGCTAGTGCCGTGTGCCTGTAGTTTAATCTCGCTAGTAATCTCCCTAGTAGTGTGGAATCTCGCTAGTAATCTCGCTAGTGGTGTGGAATCTCGCTTATTATGATTGTTTTTGGAAGAAATTGGTCTTAGTGGTGCAACATGAATAAAATACAAATGTGTAAACTAATGGTTTGTAAAAAGGAACTTTAGGGAAGTCTAACACGAGAAATGTGTTATTTCAGGCCGAGAGGAGCTAGGAAAGGTATACAATTCGCTCAAGGCCTAGGACAAGTCGTGAGTGACTTTCTATCTAAAAGTGTTTAGTCTTAAAATAGTTTCTTGATAATATTTGTTGATAAATGCTTAGATGATGGGATTCTATGAACTTTATGTGTGTTCCATGTGTGGTATAATGAGTTGTTTCAATATTTATTTATATATATAGACTGAGCAAAAGTATGTGAATAATAAGGATAAGATGGATGGAAGCATGGGAACTTATGATTAATATTGCGATGTGCGAGTGGACTCAAGTATATGATTATGTACGTGTTATATGGTGGTAAGGTTTAAGAAAAGTATGGAATTTATAATTATGTGAGTAGATGGAAGCATATGAGCTTATATTTAGTGTTGTGATGTATGAAAGGTCACCAGAGTATGATTAAGTATGTGATATATGACGGTAAGACTAAAGGAAGTATATGTGCGTATGAAATGTGATTTACGATGAGACTAAAGGTAGCATATGAGAATATGAATTATGAGGTGAGAATAATGAAAGTGTGTGAGCATATGAAAAGTGTTGTGATGTATGAGATATTACAAACTCATGATTTTATGTTATATTGTATTCTTATTTGAATGGCTCCCAATGCTGAGGTATGAAGAGAAGGCATGTGGGATATTTGTGTATGTAATTAGCTTCATGCTAATATTGTTCTATTTATCATGAAATGATTTATAAAGAATTATTTATGCAAAGCATATTTACTTATTAATATTTTATAAGGGATCCAATGCTGAGGGAAGATATGAAGGCATGTAGGAAACCCAGTGTTGTATGAAACCCAATGCTGAGGGAAGATGTGAAGGCATATGGGAAATCCAATGTTGTATGAAACCCAATGCTAAGGGACGATGTGAAGGCATGTGGGCAATCTTGTATTTGAAAACTCAGTGCTGAGAGATGTAGAGAAGGTACTTGAGTATCCTAGGGATCTAGTACCGAGGGACTGGGAGAAGGTACTCGGGTAGCCCGTGAGCAAATTGTGATAGACTGATGCTGAGGTGTTGAGGGTACTCCACTCAGCTAAGAAATATCGATGTTGGGTGCGGTGACCTTCGCTCAGCCTCAACTAGGGAAGAAGATTTAAGGAAACGGTTTGTGAATAATGTTTCCATAGATAATCAGATGTGGTTAAACTATGATCTGATGTATGTTAGTGATGGATATGGCTGGGTTTTATATTTTCATACCTTGTTGAGAAAAAGTTTAATTAGTCACTCACTAGGCGTTTAAGCTCACGTTTTCCTTGTTTTTCTGTTTTTCCAGGTAGCGAGCGAGTTTGGGATGCTTAACCTACGCAAGATCTCGTCTGGGTCTACCAACGATGTTTAGTATTCTGAAAATTGTAAATAATTGAACTGGATTATGTGTTGTACATATAGAGAGGGATATGGAAGTTGTTGTGTATTTGTGCTATTATATGTCTGAATTAAAAGGATGTATGTGTGACAAGTTAACAATGGTGTATGTGTGAAGTAGTTTATGGTTTATAACTATTTATTAGGTAAAGGCAGAGTTTATGGTTGACAGTGGATGTCGTAAGAAGGTCGGTGTCCGCTGTCATCACACTTCTTCCTGGGTTAGGAGGGTACCTGGGAGGGGGTGTGACACTGAGTATGGAAAGAAATATACTGAGTTATCTAATTATGCCACTACTATTGTAGCTGATGAAGCTGACCAGTGCAAGAGGTTTGAGGAAGGCTTGCGGGAGGAAATTTGTACTCCCATGACTGCTAATGCAGAATGGATAGATTTCTCTAAACTGATAGAGGCAGCTATGCGTGTTGAAAGAAGTTTAGCTGAAAGGAGACTAGGAGGTGAATCAGTTAGAGGTGGACGTGTAATCCACTCCTCTAGTGCTGTACAGGAACAGTCTGGCAGAAGCAGTAGCATAAGATTTATGCCAGGCATGTCAACTAGAGGAAACTTTAAATCTCGAACAGGCGGACAAGCTACCTCTAGGGCTAGTACAGGAGGGAGTATGCAGAGGTACAGACCAAGTAGTTACAGTGGTCCAATAGAATCCATAGAAGGTTCACGAGGGGGACAAGCTGGTGAGTCCATAGACAGTTCAGGGAAGAAACCGTTATGTTCCACATGTGGAAAATATCATTGGGGACAGTGTATGAGCTGAACAAACATATGTTATAACTGTGGACAAGCTGGATATTTTAGACGTAAGTGTCCTCAGTTAACACAAGAAGATAAAGTAGAGCAGAGAACTATTTCTCAGATAGTGAGTCAGCCACCAAAACCTGTTGTAATTGGTGGTGAAGGAACAAGTGGGACAAGACAAAAAGAACCTGTTGGACGACCACAACACCAAGGAAAGGTCTTTGGATTGACACAGCAAAAAGCTAAAGACGCTCCAGAAGTCGTTACTGGTACACTTTCTGTAACACCCTACTTTTTAGACCTAAGTACTTAAGGGCTTATAAGAAAAAGAAGTAAGAAAAAAGAGGTGAAATTTGGATCACAAGCCTGTGGAGTTAGGAAATTTTTTAGACAGAAAATCTGAGCTTGTGAGGTTAGCCAAAGATTTGTACTTGAGTTTTGGGTTAAGTATAAGCCGTAGATAAGTTTGGAAGAAACCTACGTTAAGCGATTTCCGGACCTTGAACTTTGAAGTAATTCTTGATGTTAAGAAATCTTCTAAGTAAAACAACTAGACTAAGATAACTCAACTATGCTATTAAGCTTGGAAGCATGATCTAAGGAAAGGAAAGGAAATCTCACCAAGTGTTGGAAAGAGTTGAAAGCATAACTGGGAGTTAGTTGAGTTGGACACACACTTGGTAAGGAAAAGATCATGTTGGACGCATGGTCAAGCTAAGAAAACGCATGGTATCCCTTGTGGGAAAGAAAATGGTTAAGTGTTGAAGTATTGTAAGAAAAATCGAGAGCTCGGGGAGAAGAGGTGAACGCATAGGAGGTAATTAAGGAAGGAGATGTAACCTTGGCCTAGGTCGGACGTATGAGCTAACTACAAAAGGGACTCAAGTTGAGTTTTGGTTGTGTTGAAGGATTGAAAAGTAAGCCTAAAGGAAGCAAGCAGGAGATGGACGCATGCTAGATTGATCGTTGAGAAAACAACTAAGTATGGGAGGAGTAAAAGGGAAAAGTTGGAAGCATAACCCCGGGATACACCTCAGGGATGCATAGAGGGACAATCAAGGGATCCCTAAGGATGGAATGAAGGCCATGGACGCACGACAAAGTGGTAATAAACACATGGTACAAGGTGAGAATGCATGAAGGTTTTGGGATGATTTTGGCTAGGTGGTGGAATATCAAGTAGAGTCGGACGGTTATCTCTCAAGAGAGGGGCTTGTAGCTAAGTTTTGGGTGTAAGAAAAGAAGTGATGGACGCATAACAAGAGACATTACAAATGCATGAAAAATGTTTGGGGGAGAAATGTCACACCCCCTCCCAGATTACCCATCTAATCTGAAAGGGAATGTGAAGACAATCAACATCACCCCTCTTGTGATGTAAATTGTCTCTTCTTACATTCCTCCCTGGGCATACATTTAATCATATACATACATAGAACCCAGTCATACTACACATGCTTATAACGTAATATTATTTCCTGTATAAAGTACACTTTTATTACATAACATAATTTAACTTCCATATCCATCATACAATATACAAAACTCCACCACAATCCCCACTCAAAAACTACAAGGTCTACATACCATCTACATAAAGTCATATACAACGTACAACTCTCAGACTTGACTGAATTTTGAGAACTCGAGACTTAGGCAAGGTGAGCTGAAGTAGGCTAAGCACCGGGAACGTCCTTGCTACCTGGGGGGAGAAAAGGAAAACATTGGAAAACATAAGCTAACAGCCCAGTGAGTGACAAGTCTTTGTAAAACGAGCATTCATTGAAAACAGGCATGTTACGTATAACAAATAAGTAAGAATTTAACATATTGTTCAATTTAAACATACTTTCCCCAAAATCCATTAGTCTCATAAATCAAATCTCAAATCATACATGAGTGTTTTCCAAGGAGATTAATAATAACAATTTAGTTTTTCAAACTTTTCCCTTAGTCGAGGCGGAGCAACGCTTCTACGCACTCAACGTCGAAAACAACCTTAGTTGGGGTGGAGCAAGGCTCAACACTCCCAACGTCGAAATCGTCCCTGGCTCAATGCGAAGCAGACTCGACGCACCAGCCAAATCAATCTCTATGTGCACATAGGAATATGACGGGTTGCCCAAGTACCTTCTCGAGTCCTTCAGTATTGGGTCCCGGGGAAACTCACGTGCCTTCTCGTGTCCTTGAGCACTGAGCCTCCTCTAAAACGTTTTAGAAATCCGTTCACATCACAGTTCACATGAAAATCCTTTCATAGAAATTATACAAGTCTTTATTCAATAACATTTCATAAAAATGCTTTCTATCAACTTTAGAAACGTATAACATGCCTTGTGAGTAATACAATCAAACATTATGCATATTTAATAGTTCATTGTAAAATCATACTTCATAAGAACATTTTTAATAAAAATAGAATTGAAGAATAAAATAGTCACTCACAACTCTTTCTAGGCTTTACGTGGGTTATACGCCTTCCCTATTTCTTCTTGGCCTGCAAGAGACATTTACCTCATATTACTTAACATTGAATCTCCCCCTTTTTTAAACTAACATCATAAGCGAGAATCTTAGCGATACTACCCAACAGAAGTTGTTACTAGCGATACTTGATTGAGTGACACTAGCGTTACCTTACCTTAGTAGCGACACTCAGCGATATCTAGCGAGATCTGTGAGACGGAAGACTCCTTTGCGTCTCAGCGACACCCGTCTCGCTATCAGTACCCAGACAGTGTGCCGATACTTGATTTTCAGCGGCGCTCTGCACTGTAATTTCTTCCTTTCCTCTTGTTCTTACTTCAATCTATTAACAGTCATAATTTCAGACAAATTTAAAACTTCTTCCCTTCTACAAACTTATAGAGAATTGAGTTCTATAGCTTACCTCAAAGTTTCAAGGCTTAACTTTTCCTCGTCCTCTCGGTATTCCGAAATCACCTCATGCTGTTCCGAATTGCTTATCAATCTTGTAAGTGCGGCTTTTCCTAAAGATTCACATAGTTAATCTCCAATTTCAACATTACCATCCTTCACAAAAGTTGTTAGGAATTATGTTAACTTACTAACCTCCAAATTTCAGCTCTAAATTCGGCTTCTTCTATACGTTCTACTCTGAATATCAACCACTGCTCAATCTGTGCGACTTCAATCACTCCTCTGTTCCAGCTTCGTTTTCAACATCAAAATGAGTAGAATTTCGTCCAACATCCGCAAGAACACCTTCCTCAATCTTCTTCTGAAGTTTGTCTGAAGTATGGAACCGACTTAAGCTCTCGAAATGTCTTAAAAATGATTAAACATTTAATTAATCCAACTATATATACTACCGACTTAGCCTTTACAAACATCAGGATTTATGTTGCCAACTTACCCTTCACCCGCAGGCTAGCTCAATGCGAGGCACTCATGTTAACTTTTCCTCCAACTCCTCCAGCAACTGACCACACCCAACGCATGGTGTCGTCCTCAACGCCTCCTATTTTGCTACATTCATTCCCTTCATACACCACTATTTTCGTCGCGTCAAGACCACTCTGTCTTCGACGCGAAGTGACTTCAACGCATGTCTGTCTTCGACGCATCGACTTTAGTGCATAACTGTCCTCAACGCAGAGTGACTTAAACGCATGGTTCAAGCACATTTCTTCCCCCGCTAATATCACCTATCTTTCAACGCGGGTAGCTACTTCAGCTCACTACCCTCCGTGAGTCAACCAACAACGCATGGACTTGGCCAACACTTAGCAAAAATTTTACTTTCCAAAAATTCTTGCTCTCGCTCACGACCACTTCTCCCTTTGAAACGCATAGCCACAATCGCATTGCCGCACCCCAACGCTTGGTAACGCAAGTCAGTGCTTACAAGAAACTTGGTCAAGTGGAGGAAGGCTGGAAGAAGGAAAATAGAACAAAAAGAAACTAAACTCCAAAAGAGAACCTTAAGGACGCATAGGTTGGATGCATGGTCCGTGCCTCGGAGCATGTTGAACGCATAAATGAGTTTTTAAAGGCTAGGTGGCTTCATTTAGACTTAACGCTTCATAAAGAGAAGGTGTCGGGATGCATGTCAGATGTGTCATGCAGCGTGACATGTGCCAAACAAGTGGCAAATAAAGAGGAGAAGTTGGATGACAAGCTCTCCATTCCAAGTTTATAAATAGGACCTTGAGGAAAGAGGAGCAGAATACCATCCATAAATCGAAGTTTCTTGAGAGAAAAGAGAAAGAAAGCTGAAAAGACCAACCCTTGCATCCATAGAGGTAGTTTGCGTCCAAGAGAGATTGTTTTTCTAGCTACCTTGCGTCCAACAATTGTCTGGTGTCCAGGGAAGTTGCTTTGCGTCCATCAGTACTGCCAGAAGGAGCAAATTAGCAGCTTTGCGTCCAAGAAGCATAGCCTTGCGTCCAATGTAGAATCCTGCGTCCAAGGGGTGAAGCTAGAGGAGCTGAATCCTTGTTGGAAGACTGCACCTTGCGTCCAATTCATCTGCCAAGCGTCCAAGGTGCAGGGTTGCGTCCAAACCTTGCTGTTAGAGGCGAAAAATTAGTTGCTTTGCATTTCTGACTATCAGCCTTGCGTCCAAGAAGCTCGGGGGGAGGCAGAATTAGAAGGAAGGAAAGGGAACTTCCCTTAAGCAATTACTTTCTCTATGAGTAACCCCAACGTTTTCAATATGAATGTTTTCTCTGTGAATAATATCAATGGTTTTGGAAATGAATAACTCTCTGTAAGGAATACATTGGTTTCGTAGTGAGTGACACTTGTATTTAAAATGTGTTTATCTTAAACAAAGTTTCATTGTTGAAAGATTTTACTTCCATGCGTCCACCCTTACCATGCGTTACCTAGTCCTGACCATGCGTCCAACATGGTCTTTTACCTCATTTCTTCATAGACTCTTCAATGCATCGTTTTCTTAAAAAGTAGGGTGTGACAATTCCACTCACCTTAGAAAAAATTCGTCCTCAAAATTTAGGCAGTATAATAAGATATGGAAACAGAAAATACTTGTTATCCATTCTTTTCCTCTTCTTAATACTTGAGCCACATGGTAGCGTTTAACGCATAGTGACCTTTGGCGCAGGGTGGCCCTCAACGCTTCGTGACCTTCGACGCAGAGTGGCCCTCAACGCCTCATGGCCTTCAACGCCTAATAGCCTTCCTTCACCTCTGCGTCCACGCCAAACTACTTTCATCAACGCATAGTGCCCCCAACGCATGGCCAATACTTAGCCATTTTTTGCCCCCACACAACTCGACCAACTTTTCCTACTAAACGCCCATCTCTTAGTCTCTTCTTAACTTGCCTTCTCACAAGGTCAAGTACAGGCTTACAATTACCACCTTCTTACAAGGATTTCGTCCCCATATGAAAAGTATCATCTTTATTAAAACATTCCCCTGAATGCTCTTTTTCCTCAAACTGGACATCTGTTTGCGGTAATCCCAATTAAAACCGGTCCAATTCCTCAAATAATTTTATGAGAAGCACTTTTTCCAAGAACTACTGTAATTTCCATCTAGTTGTAATTTCAATACTATGCGCCTATCCTTCACGTTTTACTTGAACGCGTAGTCCGCCAACGCGTTCTTGATCTCAAACCTGAGCGCAGAGTTCAGCTGCTAACTTGAACACGTCGCATCCTGCGTTTACTACAACACATTTCAATGGCATAGTTTAGTTCAACGCAACTTCCTCAATCACTACTAGCGCATAGCTTCCTATTCAAAAACCTCACAAAGTTTTAAACTCTTTCCATCGAAAACACATACCTTCCTAATCGACTCATTCTCTTTTATACTTAAGTCCACTTAATTTCCTTGTTGTGTCAACGCATATAAGCCTTCACAAACATATAGAACTTTTATCTACACCTTACTTTCAACTTTAACAATACTATGCGTTTTCTGTGGGTTATGACTTCACCACACTTCCGCTACGCTATTCTGATCATCAATGCTCCTGCTTTCCCTTCTTTTCTGGCTACTTTAGGTTTATAGTTTTCCCTTCAATACTCAATTTACTCAACCATTCCTTCTTTTCATGTATTCTTAAACATCTCTTTAGTATGCCTATGCGTTTTGATTTTTCTCAACGCCAAGTACTTATCAAATTTTCTCTTTCTCTAATCCGTTGGTGAATTTCCTTTTCTTCAGATCATACTTCCAAATTTAGTAGTTTGGTTCCTTTACTTATAATCATTTCAGGATTACAGAATTCAAGTGTAAATAATTTTTTTTTTTTAATCTTCAATGCATACTTTTACCGATTTCAACCATCGCATGTCTGTTGGTTCTACAATCTCACCAACGCATAACCTTAATATTTACACCTGCTCAACTCCTGGAACACATGTTTCAACCAGCCATCACTTCATCTTTACGCTTAAACTTAACTATGCAATTCTTTTACTATTTCCAGGTATTACCCATGCTCATTCTTATGGACTTCCTATTTCATTTCACCAACGCATGGACATTTAAACCCAAAAACTTCCGGCCAACACTTCTAATTACCCGTCTACTTGCTTGCCATACTCCAAGCTAAGAGTAAATCTTCCAACTTACTATTTCCTCATAACAATTTTGTCTTAAAATTTCTGTGGGTTATTAGTCTTTCCAGAACAATTGTAAAAACTGCTTTTATCATTCATTCCTCGGGCTTAACTTCCAAATAGCTTCCTCTTCATCATGATTTTCACAAATCTTAGGCCAACGAATCTAACATCTTAATTCTTACTCCTTTTCATCAGATGAACATCTGAATCAATTCCTTCTCATAAATTAACTCATCTCTTAGCTCCATTGGTTGTACCTTAAGTATACAAGTAGGATCATGGACATACTCGTTTTAACATGAGACATTGTGTTCCATAAACACAACACTAAACTGCAACTCTATTTATAAGCTTGTTGTGAATCTTTCAGAATTTAGAACTCATCTCCACGCATCTGTATCATTCTTTTCAGTATACATGCTTCTTTGATAGATAAGAAATGCTCTATTTTGTCAACTTCCACCATTCACTGAATATTTAATCAACATTGGCTGAAATCTTCGGTAATCCAAAGAAGAAAACCATTATAACATATCCATTTCTACTTCGAAATAGAAAATGAGTTTAGTATCTTTGCCGTTCAAACTTTACCTATGAACCAATCCAACACTTTATCCCGTACTCTACTATTTCTCTTTTCACCCTTGGTTATTCGTAACTATTTCCTTAACTTTCTATACATCGCTGTATTACCAAGGTGTATGACTTATCCAGTTTTGACCCTCTTATTAAACCTTTTGAATTTCGTGGTCATCCTTCTATGCGTCCACAATGCTTAACACTTGGTTTTTCTTTTACACCTTTCTCATACTTAACTGTTTCCTTAGCAATTATTCTAATATCCATCCATTTCTTATTTTCTTCTTTTAGCATTGTTTTCACCTTAATAGTACATCAAACGCTTAACCATAGTCTCTTCTGGTTAACTCATAAGACGCTTTCTAATAAGTTATTTCTCAATCCTTAACCATTATGAACTTCAGTTCTCAACGCATCGCCTTGCCAACGCACAGAACCCCTTCAACGCATAACAATTTTTTTTTCCAATTACAGCAACTTTCAACGCGACCTCTTTTGCACATGCTATAGTAAAGGACTTCCTGATCAACACAATGATCCTTTATAGCAAACCTTCAGCGCATAATTGCTGCTCATCGCATAGCCACTGCCCATCGCATAGCCACTACCCATCGCATGGCTTATCAATGCATCGCTAACCTTCAACCTGTCGCATAAAACTACTCTCCAGTTCAAAGTATTCTTAACAACGTATGGTAAGTTTAATACAATCTTTGGTCAGGTTCCATCTTCACTATGCGTTCACTTCCAACGCATAGTGACACCTTCCAACGCCTGACATAACGTTAACCACTCTTCCGTCTTGCTATGGTAACAATCTACTTTTCTTTACAATAGCTTCCCGTATTAGGTTTACCAACGCATAGCCGTGATCAAAACTCATAGCTCTTGTTCCTTCACTTCCATGCACTGTTTCTCCACAATGCATAACGCATTATTTTCCTTAAATTGCCATTTCTCCGTTGCATGCTAACTTTTCCAACGCATAGTACATTTCCGCATATGGTAATTCTAACTAATCTCTCATTATCAACGCATACTACATCACACTATTTACCTTGTCACCATTTAAATCTATTTTCATCGCTTGACACTTTCTCAAACTAGATGTGAGCTATGCGATCATCTCTTCCCTTGAATTATCGTTTTCCTTTTCTAACTTTTCAATACTATATTAATTTTCCTTCAACCAGAATATCATGCATTCATACCTCACCATCCGTGAGGATGTTCCTTCCAAGTATGTCTAATTCGTGATTAATTTCCAACTATCCTTTCAAATTTTCATTCCTTGATGAAATATCCTTTCTAATACTATGCGTCCATCTAGCCTTCTTTATCGTATACTCTTGCTTCCAGCATAGCTGTAATACTCAAATTCTCTTATATTCTTAATTCATCAAATTGTCATCTATGATTCCAAATCATCTATCATGATTTCTTCCAAATTAACTTATGACTTATGTTTAATCCATAACTTTCACTAACATCAACATTTTCTCCCTTTCCTTTCATCTCAATGCATAGTACTCTTTAATCTGACCAAAATTTACACAGGCTTATATTCGCTCTATTCTTTATTCTCTTTCCGAAATTTCCTTTTAAACTTTTCTAAGCTTTATGATAGCTTACAAAGTTCCGGCATTTACTTGCCTTAGCTTGCCCGATTGTCCATATCAATTTTTCCCGCAATTTTACTATATTGCAACTTTCGGGCTTACACTTACCACACTGAGTCTTCCTCTCAGAAACTGCAGGTAGAATTCCAAGTTCCGCTTACACGTTGCCGTCGAGGTTTGTCGCCTAAACGTTCTAGTACTTAAACTTTACTCTTGATTTTCCTTTCAAGCAATCACTAAGCATCACCTGACTTCCCTAGGTTTTCGTAAACCATGCTTTGATACCAACTTGTCACACTCCCTCCCGGATTATGCGTTGGAAGTATGCGTTGGAAGTTAATTATTATGCGTTTTGACAAAAAAAAAAAAATTACGGCTCTAACCTCACCCCTAATCTTAACTTGATAAACACATAAATCGTTTATCGCTGAACGCATAGTTCAATGATGCGTTGAAATCAAATAGTTTATATTAAAGCTCGACGCCTAGTTTCATGCTTATCTCATTTACACTACTAAACTGAAATTAAAGAAATAAATAAATGCTAAAAACAAAATACAAACAGAAGAAAGAAAGCAAAATACAATAAAATAAAAATAAATACTAGGACAAGTTCGAATAAAAATCAAGTAAGGGTAAAAGAAAGCGTCCCTGGAAAGTAGGCGTTCAGAACCGTAGGGACCTTTCGACACAAGCTCAGTTATTACACTTGCGAGCCTTTATCGCGATCAGGGTTCAACGCAGAGGCGACAATGAAGTACATTATGACCTCCCTCAAGCGTGCATAGTTGGGATGCGTTGGTCTGGTTTGTAGCTCATGCGTTGAAGGCTCTTTTAATAGCGGCTCGATCTTTGCCACGGATCTGTTGCTCCGGTCTAATTCCTCAATTATACCATCAGAGAGTAATTTGATTTCATCATTTTCACCATCTTCACCGTCCTTGAGGATTTCATTTCTCAACGCCGCGTTCACGGGTCTTGCCTTTTCATTGATATCTGCGTTCATTGGACAAAATTGAAAATGATCAGGATCGTTTAACGCGCTAACTACATTAAATTTTACCTGATCACCCGCGCGGGGCATTGAGATTTCTTCTTGGACATCAATCAGGACGCGTCCAGAAGTAGTATCTTCATATATAGACGCAGGTTCTGCCTGCGTTGCTTTTTCTCTCCGCTCTATATACTCCTCTTCTTCTGATTCGGTGGATGATGATGGATGATGGACATTATGCACGGTATTCTCCATTGGTTGACTTGTTGAAGCGTTTAAGGGTTGCAAGTTTCCTTGTGCCCCTTCATTATGCACTGTGTGATTAATTTTCCCACTTAACAATGTCTGACCTTGACATTGTTCTTCCGAGTTCCCTCTTGGAACTTCGGTCGTACTTAGCAATGCTCCTTGCCTTTCATTTTCGAGCGCCTCTACCATTTGAATCATATAAACTTCTAAATTGGGATTTGCAGCGATTTGGCTTTGGAACATCGCATCACGTGTAGATAAACATTCTCGTAAAAGAGATTCCAAGAAATAAAATGAGGGTGATGCGTCCGCTTGCGGATCTCTCGAATACTGATGATATTGGTCTTGATTCCATTGGTCAAAACTAGGAGGGTTGCCTCTCTGCGGCTGCTGCTCAGCCCTGCTAGTGGTCGCATCAGTTTCAAGCATTCCAGCTTGCGTTTGCCTTCTATTGGTGGAGCGAAATTTATATTAGTCGTCCACCCACTCATTGGTGTTCCATGAATTTCTGTCGAAAATATCTTCGGCATAGGAGTAAGTCATATCCAATAATCCTTCTACTAACGCAGGCAATTTTCCTCACTAGCCGTGTGAATTAGGTTCAAGCAATTGGCCCTTCTTCAATTCTACCTTGTCCTTCGAGTGAAGGTCCTCTCAATCTCTGGGTCAATATTGAGTTATGGATTGCTCCCGTCGCTCAAATACTGTTAGAAGCTTCTGGCAGAGTAGAAACTTACTATACTCCGTCGACTGAGGAATCCTACAACACAATAATCCAAATAAAAAAATTAAATCAATGAAATAATCCCCGGCAACGGCGCCAAAAACTTGTTGTGATTATTGTATGTATAAATTGTACTAACGCAAGGTGCTAAATGATGTGATTATGCGTTTAACATATCATGCTTTGAACATGCTATGCGTCTTACACTATGCGTTGGTGATTTTGTCAAGTTTTCCTATCCTTTATCCAAGTATAAGCAAAGGAGTAGGTTTTCTCGGTGAGTCCGAGGTCGAACACAGGGATTATATTGATTTAGTATTTATGTCGATTTCATGCGCTGCAGTGGTAACAAAAAATAGTTGAGATGTTTGTTTTAATCTAAAGAAAGCGATTGTTTGTACACTAGACTAAAATGTGAGAGATGGAAGCATGCGACACAACAAATTCAGCTAAAGATGTGAGTGAATGGATAAAGAAAGGGTTCGGGTTGATTAACATCTAACATCGAAAACACATAGTAGTATTCTATTCATACTTGCGACTCTTCTCTCGGTTGTCAGCCGCTACGCGTTATATGTCTATAACGCACAGGAGAGTGTTAAGAACCAAGGTTATCCCCATAGACAGGTAACACTTCTTGGCCCTTGTCAATTGAGTTCCACAATCACTTACCCTCTCGAGCAGTTTGATTATTACTACTTATATCGATTTGTCAGATGGACATAAGCATCGGATTAAGATCGCAATTGACAAGATGAAATAGTTACACTATGGTTCTTAGTTAGATGCTAACGCAACCCTAGACCCTTGAGTGATTAGTTACTCATGGTTTGAAAGTGAAAAGCGGAAAGTATAGAGAATTGAGTATACATGGAAGATAATTATATTGATGAAACGGAATACAACTTTAGATAAGCTCAATGTCTTGATACAAATCTAAAATCAAGAAGAAAAACTAAGAAAGAAAGAAAGGAAAGCGTCAATGTCTTGAGTCGCCCGGATGGAAGCGTGAGGTTCTGCTGTGAAGTGGTACGGCGGAGGGAAGACTCTTCTCTCTCGAGCTATTCGTCTCCGGTCGAAGTCTAAAAGAACTCTGCTGTCACTTATGGAGTGCTTCCGAGAATCAACAACACTTTCTCATCTCGCAGAGCTGCCCTTTTATAGATGATGCGTTCGCAATCAATGGCAAATCTGCTTGATTGGCGGCGAGATTGATATCATGCGTCCATCTCGCCTGATTGCGTGATTCTCGGGTCAATTAAGATCCACCACTTTAGCCACAAATCATGTTCGTCAATCATCCGTCAATCTCTCAAGATTCTGATTTGATTCTCAGCACCTTGCATTAATGGTCGTCTATGTGTCCATGAATAGTTTGGCCGATGTCAACGCGTCGTAGGTTGCTAACGCGTAGTTATGCGTTGAGTTATTGTTAACGCAACGTCAGGTTGTTTGCGTTCCGTTCAGATCATGCGTCCACGAAGAACAGATTGCTAACGCGTCGTCCTGCGTTAAGAAGTCATCAACGCATCGTTTTGCATTCCTGCGTCAAAACATGCATTTTAGGCTCAAAAAGTGGTAAAATCATTTATCTTCGTAAAAATACAAGAGTATAACGCAAAGGAAGATTTCTTAATAAAAATTAACATAACTTGTCGCATGCTTCTCTATTTAATCTTTATTTATCTAAGAAAAAGGCTATCATAACTTGTATTTCTACAAGTTCTCAGATCGCCTAGCCAAGAAATCTAGAGAGAATGAGTATGTTGAAGTCGTAAAACTGAGACAAACGAGGCTCGTGTAGGCTAAGCTCCGGATATCTTTCACTAGAGTTCGAGCTTGCACTCTTAGGGTTATAGGCTTCTTCGACCTCAATTTGACAAACACCCAAAATGGTCGTAGGCATGCAGCATTGACGATAAATAGGCGTGGAGCGCACACTGTGGGCGTGGGTGGATGGCAGGGTGTGTAGGTTGAGTGGCAGAGTGCATGGACGAACACAGGTGGGTGTACGCAAGCGTCGCGCCAGTTATCGCATGCGGGTGTGCAGGCGAAGACACAAAGGCATGCGTCGCTGGGTGGCAAGCTCCACGCGCGTGTGTACGACTAATGTGCGGGGGTGGGCGATAGCCTTAGGTAGTCTCCTTTAACCTTCGACCGATAATCCTAAACAAAATTGGACACTTAAATCCTCTCCGAACACCCTTGAAACATTTCTCAAATCAGAACCCTCTAAGTTACCCGATTTTAGCCACAACCTCTGGTTTCTTCAATTTCTTTTAACCTTCCCGACACTGATTCATTTTGGCAGACGTATAGTAGATTCCCAGGTAATTCAAGTTCAATTTGGTTAAATAAAATTGGATTTTCCACAAGGGAATCAAAAGAACCAACCTTTTCTTTTAGTTACTTGCTTCTAACCGAAACTATCATCTTTTTCTTTTAATCATCTTTGGCCATCCAGCAGCTTGCTTACCTTCAACGTGACTTTTCCTCACTTTTCCTAATCCTCCTCACCCTAAACAAATTTATCTCTTTTAAATTAAATTTTATTATTTATTAAATTAATCATTATTTTAATTATTAATTTTAACACTTAGTTGAAAAAAAAAACTTAAACACTTAGAAATTTTCTAACTCTTAGTAAAAGCTAAATGAAAGTTAATCTTGCTTAACCAAAATCATAATTCCAATTTAAATTTAATCCCACTTAAGTCATCACAAGCCCACCTTTGCACATTTATTTTTAATTGAACTTAGGCAAGGAAAAATAGGAATTAAGGCTTACAGTTAATCAGCATGCTTCCTCCCCATGGAGTTCTTTATATTAGGTAGACCTTTCCTTAAAACTACTAGAGCCAAAATTGATGTAGGATAAGAGTCCCTACTGTGAAATTCAACGGGGCTGTTAAAAAATTTCTATTCGCTTGATGATTATGCTTCTAGTAATTCTTATGCTTCTGTGAGTTATTACCCTCGTAGGATAATAATGAAGTGCATACTTTTGAGATGAAGGACAAGGAAGTGTCGATCAAACTCCGAGCTAGGTTGATCAGGTAGAATACAATAGAGCAACCAACCTTAAAAATTTACGCTTCCTGGAGGCAGCCAAGTGACAATTATTTACTGCTTTCATTTATTTTCAGTTTTTAGATTAGCTTCTTGTTTTTCTTTTTAGCTTAATCAGGATTTTTTTTTACTATTATCATTTTTTTGCAGATCATTCTTTTTTAGGCTGAAGTCGATGCAAGCAAAACCCTTCTTTCAGTGTGCCCAAATTCATGGGAGTTTCTCTGTTCCCCTTTAATTTGTTCCCTGCTTTTAATTTTGATCTTATACATTGGGGACAATGTATGCTTTGAAAGTTGATGGTGGTTTGCGTTTAGCTTGCTTTAGGTTGATGCATATCTTAAAGTCCTTAAGCTCAGACTCGTGTGATTTGATTGCTTGTTTACTTTGTTGCTTATGTCCATTATTATGATCATTGATGATTGATAACTTGTAGAAATACAAGTTATTGTAGTCACTATTTGATTCAATTAGAGTAACTTTGGAGTTAAACGCATGATTTTGGTAGTTAAATGATGAAAAATGTATCACCATGCGTTGGCACTACTTACAAAAGAAAATACCTGAAAAACAATGAGCTTTTATGTTCCTAACGCAGGGTTAAGAAGAAAAAAAGCGAAAACAATAGAAGTACGAAGAGACGAAGCTGCTGCGAGGACAAGTGGAAACCCATGCGTCGAGCCTATGCGTTGAGCCCATGCGTTGAGTCCATGCGTCGAGACTATGCGTTGACAATCTGAAAAGTAGAAACAGACACATTCTCAAACAGCTGTCATGTCATTATGAAAAAGGACAACACCCAATCAGATGATGGCAGAACAAATAAGCTTACAATCTGAAAAGTCTATGCAGCGTGGCTGAAATTTAATGCACAAGGTGTCAGGTTATCATGATATCAACTTTTTGACGCCTATAAATTGTCCACAAGCTTCTCCAAGAAAAGTGAGAAAGAGAGACCAGTTCAAGAGGCGAAAGCTCTGCACTATTTCTCCCTCACCATAACCTGCCTCCATTTCGAGCTCTTCTGAGAGAAGGATTCTGAGCATCTTCAGAGTCGTCTCCCAGTGAGTGAGAACCTTCACCTTATGGAATATATGTATCAGATAGCAACCATCTCAAGCCTCCATGAAGCAAGACGTTGCCAGTGGCGGCTTAACGCCATTCATCTCTATTTTATTTCCATTTCTCTCCTTCTTGCTTATATTTTGTTAATGACATTCGAGAGAATGATTTATTTCTTTAATATAAGTTCGATTGACTATCATCTTCCATCCATTTCTGTATTAAATACTTTACACCATGTTGTCTAAATGCTAAATGAGTTGAGTGTTAAAAGTTAGTTTTCTTGAGCAATTCTGAGTACGTTACATCTTGATTAATGCATATCTTTAGCTTGCATAACTTTGTCTGACAAACAAACGTAGTAAGCATGACTGTCGAGCTTGAGAGAGTGGATAGTTAATCTTTAGCATTAATTAAGACTAGATGAGTGCAGAGATGTAGTTCATCTTTTGCCAAAACAAACTTACCATGCATCTTAGAGATAAGATAAATGTGGCGTCGAAACATCAAGAGATGGATTCACACACGCAGTTTGTAGGTATGTAATTGTACTTAGAAAGTTTAGGTAACAACTAGCTCTTGCGTCCAACCCTACCTCTATCGCATGGTCCCATTCATTCTCAACGCATGCTATTTGACGCATTGTTTCATATGACTACCCAACGCCGCGTCCACCTCATTAATAGTAGTAGGAAATTCTTTTCATTCTTTTTGTATAGTTTAGATACACAATCAACAAACGCATATATATTTACATGTACAGTAACCGCATAGGCATACATTTAATGTCACACCCCACCCCGAACTATCCTCCCATAGCCCGAGACGGAGTGTGAGGACATCAGTTACCGACTACCCTGTCAAATAAACTACTGTCATCTTCGCCTCACTTACATATAAACCCTTCCTAGGACGGTAATACCATTATCATACTCTTGACAAACCTCGACTTCGATCGGCAACGGGAACTGTCATGCTACCTGAAAATAGAAAACATATAAAAAGAGTGACTAATAGCTCAGTGAGTAACAGTTTTCTAAAAACAATATATTTTTACTGTAAAACTGGTCAAACTCGCATAAAATATAACACTTCAAATCATATTAAATTATACTCATATATCATTGTGAAAACATGCTTGTCCGTTTCAGAGTAAATACTCAAAAATCTCATTCTTTTTTTTAAAAAATACTTTTTCCTTAGTTGAGGCAGAGCAATGCTCAACGCTTCTCAACGTTGATTTTCCTTAGCTGTGTGGAGTAATCTCAACACATCAGCGTCGTATATACCTCTATGTGCACATAGGTACTAGAATTCGGGCCGTCCTCAATGCCTTCTACGAGTCCCTGAGCATTGGGGCCCATTTCTATATCCAGGTTACCCATTTGCCTTCTACGAGTCCCTGAGCATTGGGTACCTTTATAATTCGGGCCGCCCACAATGCCTTCTACAAGTCCCTAAGCATTGGGGTCCCTTTATTATTCCGGCCGCCCACAATGCCTTCTACAAATCCCTGAGCATTGGGGTCCCTTTTCAAAGTTTTATACAACATCATACATATTTTGGAAACATTTTATGAATAACTCATAAATTAACCGTTTCCAAATCTCACATCATCAGCATGCTAAATTCAATTTCCAGCTTTAATATCAAACCGCATGCTTTTTATACAAGTTTATTTTCAAATCTTTCTTGAAATCATATAGTACCATGCTTTTCAGAAAAGTCATAAAAACAAGTATTAACCAATCACCATGCGTTTATAAACTCATAGCAAGTAACCAGCATACTCAAAGTTTACAAGTAAAACGCATGCATTTATTCATTGAAAACCCATGAAATCAGATTCATAAGGAACTTATTTATATTTTGTAAAACGCAGGTGTTACTCACCTGTACTTGCCAAAGAATAATTCCTCTTCCTTTCCTCTATTTCATCTTCCCGAGCTTCTTGGACGCAGCGTTCTAACTCTGAAATGCAAGGCTCCATTTTCATCTGTCAGCTCGGTTGAACGCAACCCTGCCCTTCAATGCAAGGTTGGTAACTATCGCAAACCCTGCCCTTCAACGCAAGGTTGATTACTTCCGCAAAGTGCATCCCAACTCTTCTTACATCTCTTTCGGATGCGTCGCCCTCTCTTGGATGCAAGGTCCAACTTGAACGCATCACCTAACTTTGGATGCCGCGTTCACCTTGGACATTATGTTTGTCCTCAATGCAAGGTCGACCCCCTTTTCGACACAAGACAACTTCTTTCACATAAAATAGCTAAGTTGTCAAAATACCTTCTCTCTTGGCCGCAGACTCCTACTACGGACGCAAGGATTTCTCCTTTCTGCCTTCTTCTCTCTCTCTCTCTCCAGAATTCTTCTTTCAGAGTCATCAGTCACTCCATTTGCCACTTGTTTGCCACATGTCACGCTGCGTGCTTAATTAACCATGAATTTATCCAAGCGTCACCTTGCATGAAGTACTCAACATGCATTCTAACACCTCCTACTTTTAAGGTGTCAAGTCTATATGAAGCCATCTAACCTTTATAAGCTTATCTTATGCATCCAACATTTCCAATAAACAACTTTTCATCCATCACAACGCCCTTAGGGGTTTATTGAGTTTCCTCTAAGGTTTGAGCTTCACTACTCACTTTTCTAACTCTCGGCCATACTTCCTTTGAACTCGTTTTTCCACCGCATACTATTAGGCGTCAACGTCTCAATGCACACTACTATGTGTTTGTCTTACTTCATAATACCATGCGTCAGCCTGAACCGCATACTATCATGCGTCCATAATCTTCCTCCTTTCCTTGAGGATTCCTTGAGTATCCCTCTATGCGTTCTTATGCTTATAATCCAAGGTTCTTCATTTAACCTTTTCCTTGTATTGAAATATTTCTTCTGATAATAAAGTGGTATGCGTCCACTTCTTTCCCTTCTCGGTTTACTTCCATGCGTCCACCCTTACCATGTGTTACCTAGCCCTGACCATGCGTCCATCATGGTCTTTTACTTCTTTTCTTCATAGACTCTTCAACACATCGGTTTCTTAAGAAGTAGGGTGTGACATTTAATCTCAACGCCTAGTTATTACAAATCCCTGCGTTCGATCCTGGACTCACCAGGAAACCTATTAAATGCTTATACTTGGGTCTTTATAGGAAAACTTGCTTAGTCATGATCACATCTAAAGTAATTCCCAACGCATGCTTGTACGGAAATGATAAATCTAATTTTGTGCAACGAGCTAAGAAACAATTCAATTTAATTAGAAATTTAACGAACAAATTCAACGAACAATGATACACTCATTTAGGATCTTACATGTTTGAGATAATGTAGGAAGAAAACAAGCATGATTTTTAGCCATTTTTTAAAAAATTTCTTCTATCTGAGTTTTTTTTCTAACTATCCTATGTCTTGCATGCTTAAAGTAGCGTTATTGGGCCCATATTTTTCCTATCACCTAGAAAGGCCTTAGCGATAGGATTAGACTCTCCGAAACATCAATTTAGTAATGCGTGCACAATGATTTAACCAACCAATTTTTCCATTTATCTAAAAATAAAAAGAGAAACAAAAGAAAAAGAAAGCAATAAAAAACATAAGAGAAAAGAGAAAAAAGAGAGAGAGAGAGAGAAAGAATAAGGAAAGGTTTGCTTCGCTTTCTTGGGGATGCGAGTAGCCTTGGGCAGTCAGGTAACTCATGATTTCTTTTGCACTAAAAGCATTCCCAAGAAATGAGTAAGCTTAAGCAGCTTCGAAAAAAATTGACCGGTAGTTGAATGTCATTCACGTAACTCGAGTGGGCAAGCCAAAACGAAAGCAGTATTTCTAAATTAGATTTCCTCTCCATTGTTTAGAAAGATAAAGAAAAGGATAACAAGAATTGAGGTTGGTTTTTCCTTATTGCATGTCATTGCCCCTTTTAGGAAGTTTAATTTTTTATCCTTCGAGCCAGGGTGGGGGGAAATGAATTGAGGGCCTTACAAATCTATTTCTGGCTTTGCTTAGACTTAAATAGAAGAGATTTAAACTCTTTTGTGCATGAATAGGTTTGAAGAAGCCTTCTTAAAATTGCCTCAATTGATTTATTATTTTTGGATTACGTTGTTGATTGCAAGCATGAACTTATTAGACTGTTAAAATGAGAGTAACAAGCCTTGCAATTAAGCAAGCATATTATTGATGCGTGATTGTATGTTTATGCCTTACTCGAGACGATCAAGAATTAAGTTGAGGGTGATTTGATAACATAAAAAAGGTGCTACTTTACTCAGCTTAATTCGAGCTCGTTTTAGGATTTCACGCATTTATTCCTATGATTTTGTAGGTTTTGAGCACAAATAGGTAGAATTGACCATCGAAACCAAAAAGGAGCGAAAATAAACCAAAAAAGGAGCTCTAGAGCATTACCGCGAAGAAAGAGAAGAAAAAGAAGCAAAAGAGGGAAGTTGCGCAGCGCCCAACCGCTGCCTGGCACTAAGCACCTAAGAGCAAGCATCAGGCAAGCGCCTAGGCGCTCCAAAGTTTTGCAAACACAGAAGTCACACGCACGCGAGAGCACCCAAGCAAGCGCCTAGCCCCGAATTCTAATTGGGTTCAATAGCAATCAATTAAAACCAAGAACAAGCGCATTAAGCCTAGGATTCAGTTGTGATTAATTAGCGGGAAAGCCCTAACCTAATTAACCGAGTTTCTTTGAATCTAGGTTAAGCATACATTCTAAAGCCTATGTGGATAGCCTATATTCCTGAGCATGCATACATTATGTAAGCCCTAACTTCTATTTTCCTTAGCTTTAGCGAAAGATAAAAGTCATGGTTAAAAGCTTGGCTAGGGTTGGCTTGAATGAGTAGTAAAACATGTGAAATTCTAGTGAACTTTAGGTAATTATGATTTGGTATTCTTCTTTTTCCATTAACCTTTGCTAAGGAATAAAATGGATGGAGTTAATGGTGTTGTAGTACAAGAAGTAGGGCTGGACTTAGGAAATTTTTGTGGAATATGAAGGAAGCTTTAGTCAAAAGGTCAAAATTTGGAAATTATTTGGGAAAAATGTAAAATTAGGAAATAAATATTAAATTAAAATAAAATAATTATTTAAATGAAAATTATATTTAATTTGAATGTTTAGGATAAGGAGAAATGAAGAGAAGACACGTTGAAGTAAGCTGGTGAGTGGCTGAAGCTGATTGGTTGGTCTGGGCAGCAACTCGAACTCTAAGCAAGCAGCTCAATTAACCCGATGGTTCTCCTGATTCCCTAGTGCTATTTTTACCAATTTCGGACTAGAGGAAGCTCTGTGAGTTAGAAAGACGACCTATGCTGACGAAGTGATTTGAGGTCGGGAAGCTTGAGAAATCGTCAAAATACTGAAGGTTGTCACAGAAACCAAGCGAATCAGACGAGTTAGCTTTGAGGAATTTTTCAAGGGTGCTCGGGAAGATTTTTGGAGCTGAATTTTCTTGGTAAGCTAGTTAAGAGATTAAACTTTAGTCCCATAATTTTTATTTGATTTCTATTTGAAAGCAAATGGTGTTTTCGAGCTCTGAAAAATCAGGTTGAAAATAGAACACTGCAAGCCGAAGAAGCTACCAGAGCTGCCACGCCCACGCCGACGCCCAGCGTCCACCCCCTAGCCCAGCTGCTGCCCACCAAGATTGCCTACAGCCATTTTGGGTAATTTTGGACATTTTTTAAGCCAAATTGATATTTTCTTGAATTATTAGCCTAAAAATAGAAAAATATGAATTTTAAGCTGATTTTTAAGCATTTTTGGAAATTTTGAGAATTTTGCAAAACGGTCCCTGAAAGGGTAAAAATGATAGAAATTGTGGAAATTAGGCTTGATATGGACAATGTGGATAAAATGTAGTTAAGTGATGAATGTAAGGACTTCAAGGAGAGGATCTAATGGCTCGTAATTGATATTTTAGGTCATATTGAGGTTGGAAAAGCCTATAAACCCAGAGGAACAGGCCCAGATTGTGAGTGACACATTTCTTTCTCTGAAAACAATTTTATTTAAAATGTTTAGCCAGGCTTTCTTCTAAAATTCTCATGTTATTGAATTTATGGGCGCGACTGATCTTAATGTCTATGTTATTAGAATAAGTGATATGGGCAGTTATGTAAGTCATGTTTCAACAGGTTATTCCGGTACAGTTGGACAGTGAACCTCACAAAAGGGGTGATGTTTGCTGTCCTCACATCTCCTCTCAGGTTATGGAGGGTAATCTGGGAGGAGGTGTAACCCATCAACCCTTGCTACTTATCAATTTTAGGCATGGACAAATACAAGGAAACACGCGAGCAAAAGTCGATAGCTAAGACATACATTCAAAGTAAGGTGCGTCAATCCAACCAAAACCAAACATGAAGGAATGAAAACAGATTCAAAGAGACATAATCTTAATATGAATTCATTAATACAACTCTCAATAATTACACAAGAATTGCCCCCAAGAACTAGAAGATTACTTACCTAATCAACTTCATTGACAAAGATTGAAGAGTAAGGAGCTTCCAATTCATCATTACAACCCAAGAAATGAAGAAAAACTTAAGCCATGATGTCCCACCTCTTTTTACCCTAAAAAACAAAGAGAATATATATAAAATCCGGGGGAGCATTGTTGTGCTCTTGGAGAGCGTTGTTACGCTTTAGGTAGAAATCAGAGCACCTACCCAAAGTGTAACGATGCTACGCTCAGGCACGTGTGCCTGCATCTCTTGTCCGTCAAAATCCAAAGCGTAGCTGCGCTACAGGGGAGCTTCATTGCGCTCTCGTCATAGTAGCTGTATTTTCGTAATTTTTGCATCCTTGAGCTCTGGGTGTCCAATTTCACTTCTGATAGCTCCAAATCAACCCTGAACGGCCCGAAACACTCCAAGGTGCATCATTTGCTCTAATTTTTTAAAAATAGACATTTAATCATATAAAACATAACAAGCAAAGAGAAATAAGGACATAAAAATAGCTCTTTTCGGGAGCTATCACTTATTTTCAATTTCCCCCTTTCCTGGTAATTTCTACGCGAAGAGGAAAACGAAGCAAGGGGCGTTGGTACTCAGAATGGGAAGTCATATCGTGAGAACTTAATAAGGGACAAAAGAGACTTTCACATTCTGGGGCCCTCCACTAAAAATCTAAAAAAGTGAAAAAGATTTTAGAAAAAGAAGTTTTTTAGAAATGAGTTAGATTTGTCCACCCATAACGTTTTTGGGTTAGAAATAGCAATTTTCCCGAAAAACCTTGATTTCTGCCTATATTTGTGTGATATATTGTTTATATAATACCCAATTTCATCCACTATTCATTAATGAAACATTCATTCCCTATTCAAACGAAGTTGGCCTAGAAAACTATCATGCAACAATTTATTTACCTAGAAAATAGGTTCATATCTATCAAACTTGAACATTCTCGCACTAAAACTGACAACTAATTTTTAGAAAGGAGTAAATTTTGTCATCTGAAATTACGTTTTTAGCTTCTTATTCTGTCAAGTTCCCAAAATGGTAGGCTTATTAAATCGACTACTTGGACCATTCTCATTCAAGCAAATCAAAGGACGAGTTCTCAGAAGCAAGAGTTCATAACTTACTCAGGATTGAGATTAAGTCATATATGATTATCTTATTCTCTAAAATATTAATCTTTTCGATTAACAGATTTATAAATAGAGATTAAATGTTTCACAGCCTAGTCTTATGCAGACTCTCTGTATATGATACCCCCACTTACATGTCTCCACATTATCAACGATTTGGAGCAAATCATTTGTAACAATTACAAATTAGTGGGTTATATCCATAGTGTCAATAGCCTAGCAAAATCGCCGACCCAAGGAGATAAAGGGTTATCCTAATGTAGCTAAAAAATTCTATAGATGATAACCTAGGTCATCTATTCCTATAAATACATCATTATAACTCCAAATTTAATAACTCAATTCTCACTATCAAATCCTCAAGCTTCTATAGTCAGTCATTCTCTGTCTTAAGCATCTAGTGTTTGTGGCAAACACCACATGAGTGTGTAGGTTTCCTTTGTTTTGCAACTCATAATCTTCTCCCCTAAACAAACTTACAGTTATTATCATGTTAAGGTCTCTCTTTTTCTTATCTAGATTTTGTCATTAACAATATCAAACGACCAAAACCTTAAATTTTAAAGTGAAACACAACGAAGGAATTGTAACCACTAGAGGTGATAAAATTAAAATACTTTTGTAGTTCCTCTACCTTGGCTTTACCCGTGTCAATAAAATGCTTCAATTTTTCTAGATCAATCCGATAGGGATCACACCAAGCTTTCACATGGAGGGGTTGCAATAATTCATTTGTAATATTAGTTCAAAACCTATTCAAAATTATTTAGAATAACAATAATATATGTTGGGATGATGTCTAGACTTTTAACTTAATTTCACATCTGCTTGGTTTGATAGATCGCGATCGACTTCTTTTATTCATAGACTTCTATGTCTATCGTAGACTATCACTTATCGTTAAAGCGATAAAAGTCTATCACAGTCTATCACTGATAGCAATAAAAATTTTCTATATTTATAAATAGTTTGGCTCGTTTTACTATATTTGAAAACAACCCCAAACAAAACCTAGATGAGCACTAATCTCATAATTTTTGTTTTAGGAATACTATTTATCCATTTTATTTTTGCATTGGATCCCACGTTAAATTCATACACTTTCAAATTATAAGACAATCTATATTCTTTTTAATTCCTCCTAGAAAAAGAAAAAAATATCCTTCAAACAAAATTAGAAATTCAATTCCTATTCTACCACTTTCCACATTGATTTTCCAGTCATTCTAGTTTTTCTCTTCTGATGTTAGCATTACAGTTCAAATGAAAATCTGTAACTACGACTTTTAAAATTAAAGATCACAAATATGTTTTGACTAGTTTTTTCTTTTTAATATAATTGGAGATGGGGTGGCGCTGCAATTGTGCTCGGTTTGGCATTTAACCCACTATTAAATGAAATGAAGTTGACGTTGACTTCTGTATTATTAAAAAATAATAATGATAAGATACTGAAAATCTTGAGGAAAGCTCAGTTGGATTGTCAAATAACATCTAGAAGGAAAGCTCATCTAAATGGTTGCAATTATTAATTTTGTGTGTTTTAAAATATATATGAAGTGTTCAATATGAAACTAAAGATCTAAGCAATCTAAAGGATATCTCTCAGTTGGGTCAAACACATATCATAAAAGAAAGTCTTTTTGAAGCTATATTGGGTTAGAAGGAAATAATTAATAAATGAAGAAATAGCTAGATATTGTTTTTTAAAAAAAATAATCCAGAAAAACAAATAAAATCTAATGTACCGTAGATACCATCATCCGAGATCCGGGACACTGCACTTTGTAAATTCTAGATCTTAACTTATTTTTAAAGTTTTTCTTAAAGTAAATTATACTTTTAGTCATTTGAGTTTGTAGTTTATTTTAAATTAGTTCTCAAATCTTAGAATTCAACAATCTAGTTTCTAACATTTTATTAATGCTTAATTTTGATCCCTCTACTGTATCACTATCTTCATATTTTTTTTTCTAAATATTTATTAAAATAAATAATAATAAACTTTAAAAAATTTAAAAATCCTCTCTCCTCTCCCACCATTTAGGAGTTTTTAGTTGGAGGAGGAGAATGGGGTACCGGGAAAAAAAATGTGATGAAGAGGGTGATAGCACCCAAAAGTTGCTACTTTTCTCACCTTAATTTAGGATTTTACGTGTTTCTTTTCCTGATTTTATAGGTATTGAACATTAAAAGGTAAAATTGACCCTTGGAGCCAAAACGGAATGGAAATGAACCAAAACGAAGCTTCGGAGCATCAACCATTTGAAAAGAAAAGAAAAATGAGTAAAAAATGGCAAGTTGTCTAGCGCTTAGGCACTGTTTGACGCTATGCTAGGTGCTTGCAACCCAAGAGCAAGCATTTCGAGAGCGCATAGGCATTCTGGAGAATGATGGTGTCACACCCCCTCCCGAATTATTCTCCATCACCCGAAAGAAGATGTGAAGTCAGCACCCTTGACTCCTCTGTAAGGTTCACTGACCAACCATTTCTTTACCAAAGACGGCCCAGACGAGGTTCTTGCATAGGCAAAGCATCCCAAACTCGCTTGCTACCTGGAAAATTAGAAAAACATAGGAAAATGTGAGCTAAAGCCCCATGAGTGACTGGTTTTATAAAACTATCTTTTAATCAAAAACAGTCATGTTACATTAATACATATAAAACAAGATGAGTACATCAATACATCAGGAACGTATTTTCAACATCTCTTTTAAACTCATCAAAACGTTCCAAATAAATAGAGTCGTTTAGAAACAATTATATGAAAAACTCGTTTAGTTTCTAAATCATTTCCCTTAGTTGAGGCGGAGTAAGACTCAATGCTCTCAACGTCGAAGACATCCTTAGTTGGAGTGGAGCAAGGCTCAACACATCCAACGTCGAAATCATCCCTGGCTCAAGCAGAGCAAGCTCGATGCACTAGCCAGATTAACCTCTATGTGCACATAGGAATATGACGGGTTGCCCATGTACCTTCTCATGTCCTTGAGTACTGGGTCCCGGGGAAACTCACGAGCATTCTCAAAGAGATAAGCACTGAGCCTCCTCTTAAACATTTTATCAATCAATTTGAGTAGATCATTCAAATGAAACCTTTCATAGAAATCAAGATGTTTCTTGATAAACTATTCTTTGCGACATGCCTTTCAATTTAGTAAAACAATCAGATAGAACATGCCTTTTAAACACAATGATCAACATCATGCGTTTCATAAAATCCGTTATTACAAAACCATAACACATAAAAACACTTTCAACAAGTTCAGTTTTGAAGGGAGAAGAGAGTCACTCACTATTACTTAAGAGATTTTCCTCTTTTCCTTCCAACCCCTGTCTTCCCCGAGCTCCTTGAACGCAAGGTTTGAACTCCTAACCCGCAGACTATTTCTGGTAACCGGTCGGACGCAACCCTGCCCTTAAACGCAAGGTGCAGACTAGCTCTTCTTACTCTTTCGGATGCGTCGACCTTCTTTGGACACAAGGTCTAACTTGAACGCATCGTGGTGTTCACCCTTTATCGTGGTGTTCCGCTGATCCACATACTTTTATCCTTACTAGTAATATGAATACTTAGGTTTTCGTTTAAAGGAAGGTCATGAACGCGGAATGAAGCGAAGGTAAATGCAGGCGGGTAAACGCAGGAAGAAAGAATGTGAGTTGGATGTGGTAGTCAAAGGTAGACCACATGGTCAGAAGAGTGCAATTGTACAAAGGAGGAAATGTAGCCGTGAACGAATATAAGAAAGGGAGTTGAACGCATATAAATGCGATAAAAATTTATGTATGATGTTAAGCTGAAGCGAATAGTAGTATGTATTTAGAATTTGTACGCCTAAATAAAGGAGAAATGGAATAAAGGTGGTAAAGCCGAGGGTAGTAAAAGAAAGCAAAGAAGTTAAATCTGAAAGATAGTTCCATGAACGCATAGGAGCACGGAGTTGGTTGTATAGTTGTGTATTGGAACATAATGAACCCATAAGGTAAGCCTATAGGCCAAGTGGCTACACATGATCGTGACACCTTATCAAGTAGGAGGTGTGAGAAAGCATGATAAGTATTTCATGCAAGGTGACATCTGGACTAATGCATGATTAATTAAGCATGCATCATGACATGTGGCCAACAAGTGGTAGCAGAAGAGGAGAGGTAGAATGACAAACTCTCTATAAATAGGACCTTGAGAGAAAAAGTAATGACTGATGATTCGGTGGTAAGAGTCCTTGAGAGAAGGAAAGAAAGAGAGCTGAAGGAAAAAAACCTTGCGTTTGAAGAAGGAGGTCTGCGGCCAGGGGAAAAGACAACCTTGACACTTAAGTCATCTGGTGTTAAGAAATTGGCTTGCGTCGAGAAGGGGTGAGCCTTGCGTTTTATCCAAAATCAACATAAAAGGTGAACACCACGATGCGTTCAAGTTAGACCTTGTGTCCAAAGAAGGTCGACGCATCCGAAAGAGTAAGAAGAGCTAGTCTGCACCTTGCGTTTAAGGGCAGGGTTGCGTCCGACCGGTTACCAGAAATAGTCTGCGGGTTAGGAGTTCAAACCTTGCGTTCAAGAAGCTCGGGGAAGACAGGGATTGGAAGGAAAAGAGGAAAATCTCTTAAGTAATAGTGAGTGACTCTCTTCTCCCTTCAAAACTGAATTTGTTGAAAGTGTTTTTATGTGTTATGGTTTTGTAATAACGGATTTCATGAAACGCATGATGTTGATCATTGTGTTTAAAAGGCATGTTCTATCTGATTGTTTTACTAAATTGAAAGGCATGTTGCAAAGAATAGTTTATCAAGAAACATCTTGATTTCTATGAAAGGTTTCATTTGAATGATCTACTCAAATTGATTGATAAAATGTTTAAGAGGAGGCTCAGTGCTTATCTCTTTGAGAAGGCTCGTGAGTTTCCCCAAGACCCAGTACTCAAGGACATGAGAAGGTACATGGGCAACCCGTCATATTCCTATGTGCACATAGAGGTTAATCTGGCTAGTGCATCGAGCTTGCTCTGCTTGAGCCAGGGATGATTTCGACGTTGGATGTGTTGAGCCTTGCTCCACTCCAACTAAGGATGTCTTCGACATTGAGAGCGTCGAGTCTTACTCCGCCTCAACTAAGGGAAATGATTGAGAAACCAAACGACTTTTTCATATAATTGTTTCTAAATGACTCTATTTATTTGGAACGTTTTGATGAGTTCAAAAGAGATGTTGAAAATACGTTCCTGATGTATTGATGTACTCATCTTTGTTTTATATGTATAAATGTAACATGCCTGTTTTTGATTAAAAGATAGTTTTACAAAACCAGTCACTCATGGGGCTTTAGCTCACATTTTCCTATGTTTTTCTAATTTTCCAGGTAGCAAGCGAGTTCGGGATGCTTTGCCTATGCAAGAACCTCGTCTGGGCCGTCTTTGGTAAAGAAATGGTTGGTCAGTGAACCTTACAGAGGAGTCAAGGTTGCTGACTTCACATCTTCTTTCGAGTTATGGAGAATAATCCGGGAGGGGGTGTGACAGATGGAATGAGGACACTCGTGCACGAGATGCGCCCAGGCACTTCGATTTCTAGGGAGAGCGCCTAGGCGCTCCGCTAGATTTAAATACAAGTTTTGCCGAATTTAGGTCTTTCCAAACTCGATTTTGGGGCCTCCAGACTCAAATTCTCTGTAAATTTCCATTTCCAGCATTAACTTCTTTGTAGTCTTCATTTATTTCTTCTGCAAGACTTATCTTGCCACATTATGAGTGGCTAAGGTAAGCTCTTCTAGCTTAGGGTAGGTTGAATTTCATTTGATTTGGTTGTGACAATTTGTAACTCATGATTTGCTACTAATTTTCTCTGGATTCTTGATGTATTTGCACTTCTATGCTTGAAAATTATCGTGGCATGATCCCCCATTATCTTTTCTTTGCTTTGCTAGAGAGAAATGCATCTTTGTATGTGAATCCCAATAGGGCACAAATTAGAGCATGTTTGTATGTAAATTGTAGATGGTCTTAGACAATCATGAAGTCCACGACTCCCTATGAGATAGCATTCTCCTACTTGCTACAAGCTCGTAAGGGTGGTTAATAAATTGTCTTCCGTGACAAATGCAAATGTTTATATCATGAAGGCAAAATTAACTATAAAAAAATATTTGGACAAATTTAATATGTAGATACGGGTATAGAAATAGTATCGGTTTTTTTTTCTTTTTGTATAAATATACAAGAAATGAAACACAATTTAAATTATAAAATTATTTAATAATAATTTTAAAAAATATTTAATTTCATTTATGTTTGACACAAAATCAAATTTTAAAATTAAACTAAAGAATTTTTTTTTTTTAAAATCATTAATATTATCTCATTACTTAATCATGTTACGAATGTAATTTATTATTATACATAAAATAGTATTTAAGTTGAGGGGAGTTCCAGCTCCCATGGTTACATGTTGAGCATTTTAATTTTTTGTTTTTTAGTTTTTTAAAATTAAACGTTTATATACGCTACTTTATCCTATAATGTTGAAAATTTGCTTTAGTCAACTGTTTTGATATCAAAATTTAGACGGGAGAAAACACACCTGACATTCACATGACAATAACAATAACGATAAATTTGTAATTTAGAGGAGAGAAAATTGGGAAAAAAAAAGTTATGATAGAACTCTAAAATCGAGAAAAAGCCAGATGACACCTGGATCTTTCTCGTCCTACATAAGTTAAGGTTTGATTTGGGTCATTTTATCTTGAATTTATCTTTCTGGATCATTTTCTAGCTTTGACCTATTTTGTATAAATGACCCGCCTTTGAAATATATATATATAAAGTAATTAAATTTTAAGTTTTACTCATGGTTTAGGAAATAGGTTGTTGAAAGCGTATTAATCAAGCCAAAACTAATAATAAATATAACACAATATAACGAATTTGGTCATATGCACCCCAAAAAAAAAAAAAAAAAAACAACATTCAACCCATAAAAAATGTCAGTCCCATAAAATATTCCACAAGCCTATCACTTTCGCCATTCTAACAACCGGTCAATTTCCCCATTCAATCAACCCTAGTTCATTCCAACACGATAAGATAAAATTGTGATGTATATTGTATAGCTAAAAAATAACTAATGAGAAATATCTAAATAGTTGAATATTATATTGTGATGTTTGTAGGAACTCGAGCAATTCAAGCCTATTGGAGCCTTATGCACCATTTGAGGTTAATTTGGAGGAATTAGGAGTGTTACTACATATTCAGGCTTCAAAGGAGTGAAGAAATGACAAAATGCTTCAATGAAGGTCTAGCGCTACGTTGTCGCATAGCACCATGTGCGATGCTATCCACAAAAGAAAATATATGGGAAAGCGTTGTGACAATGCCCTGCCCATCAAGCATCAGAGCATCACTTGACGCACGCTCAACATGCAAGGCACTAGGTGTCTGCGCATGTGAGACAACGCCACTCGGGTTATAAATAGTTCTTACACACTCTATGTAGAAGACTAGGAGGAGACTTGGTGTGATTTTTAGGAGCCTTAATGAGGACCAGGAAGAGATTTGGTGGGGTATCTCTTGTATTCTACTTTGTAATGAAGATTATGGCATCAGGATTTGAGCTTCGATGGCCATCTAAAGGCCCAAACAATGATTGAGAGGTTTGTTGAGCAATTGTTTATGGATTTATGAGATTGTGATGATTACTTATGAAATTTTATGATTCTTTCTTGTTTTCTATCTTCTTAGTTGAATCCATATGCAATTTGTGTTTGATTAATGTGACAGGTTAGTCGTTTCAAAGCATGGGTTGTGCATGTATGCTTTGTATGTTGGATTCGTAAGGAAAACATGCTTAATTTGGGTAGCAAATAGGTTTTATTATAGTTATAGTTTCATTTCTAGCATAACTAGGATCATCAACAACGAAAGGTAACAAACCTAAGGAATAGAAAAGCATTAGGTTAGACAAGGTTAATTTAATCTAATGTCCTAATCAATCCAAGAACTTAATGAGATTAATTGAATATTGGACTTCGTGTGACACCTATTTAGTTAATTTAGGAATTGATATCCACCTTGGTTTTTTTTATTATTATTAAAGAAGTTTGTCCAGCATTACTAGACAGTCGATTAGGTTTGATAATTAGATAACTCATAATCCAATTCATGTGATAAATCGATGGATTAATCCATAAATAGCCTAACGATCTCTTAATTGGAAAAGGTAACTCGTGCTATCGATCTCTCTCTCGCACAATTTATCTTACTTCCTGCACTTTACTTTCCTACAATTTTGATTTCCTATCAAACCAAACAACCCCCCATGCTACTTTCCAAAGACAAATTTACGTTAAAGAGATTCTATCTTAGGCCCCTATGGTTCCACCCGTTCTTGCTATTAATAATACTTGTTAGTTGAAGTTCATGATCGATATTATAAATGTTATTTGGTCGATTGAAGACCTCGACAACCTTTAGTTCGTCAAGTTGGCATCATTGTTGGACAGCCAAATAATTTCTCTTTTTAAATAAAAAAAAAATCCCAAAAAGATTTTCCTTTTTCCTCGTGTCTACTTGTCTTATCATGACAAAGAATGGTCTTCCTATCTATTGTGCGCTATGTGATAGTACCTAAAGTGTGTTATCTCACTCTCTATAATTCGAGTTTGTTCCCTGGTTTTACATGTTTATTTCATGACTTTACAGGATTCAAGTATAATTGAGTAAAGTTGGCCCTTAGGACCAAAACTAACTTAAAACGAGCTTAAATGGAATCTTGAAGCATCAATGGAGGCAAAAGAAAATCAAAGGACACCCCTAAGGGTAAAGATGTGCCGCTCTATGGTGCTTACCTTGACACCATTGGCAAAATGAGAATCAAGGGAAAAACATCATAGTGCTCTAAGACGCTCTACACGGTGCGATCCACAGAAGGACCCCATTCATGAAGCACTGCAGCGCTGTTGGGCGGTACGGCATGGTGCCAAGCATTGTTGAAGGAAGCACCATGACATTGTGTTCTTGCGACATGACGTTAGTGAAGGCATGGGATGCAGGAGCACCACAACACTCTATTACGTTGCGGCACAATGCTTTGATTTGAAGCGATCAACACTGCAATGCCCTCTAGATTCTTATAAAATTAACCCTAACTGCCAAGTTTATTTCATCATCAATTCCCCCAATCTTCCTGACAACTTGTAGAAATACAAGTTATTGTAGCCTTTTCTTAGAATAATGGAGAAGAATAAGAGAATTATGTGGTAGTCTTGGGTTAAATTCATTAATAAAACCTTGTTTGCATTTTACACCTTTGATTTGATGAAGATAAATATTTTGAAGTAAATTATCTCTAAAATGCATGATGTAGTACAGGAACACATGATTCAACATTGACATCGTCTAAACGATAGACGCAAAGTAGCAATGTATCAGACGTAAGCTTCATGATTTCAGACAGCTGGAGATTGAGTTGCTTGATCTGCGGCACAATGAGTGATTACCAATTTAGCTGAGCATCGCGCAATCAAGCAAGAATGACGCAAGGTATCAAATTAGCAGATAATGATGTGAATCTACCGACGTTACAACGTAGTCTTTATAAAAGGGCAAATTTGTAGGCTGAGAAAGTTGTTGAATTTTTTGGGAGAATTTCTTTCGTGACAGCAAAACTCTATCTAGAAGGCAACCGAAGACGGAATACTTGAGAGAGTAGTCTTCTTCCCGATCACCTACATCATAGCAACAACATCACACAACCACCATTGGCAGAGTCATGAGATTGATCAACCACCAACCTTTTCCCCCTGCTTTCTATCTCTATCTTTACTTTCTTGTGTTTTCATCTTGTATCAAGAAATTGTAATCGTTGTAACACTTGATCCATTTCATCAATCTAAATATCTTTCATGCCTTTCATTTCTACATTTGTTTCCACTTTCTTGTTAACGATCATGAGTAGCTAAGTCTTTTAAGGGTTGGGGGAAAAGTTGTTATCTGTTTAAGAAACAATGACTAGATTATACCATCTTGCTTAATGTATTCAAATCTATTGCTTAATTCCATTTAGCTCATTGAGATAACTGGCAATAATTAACTGCTTGAAAAAGTGAGTGTTTGAGGAAATCATTAAGCAGACTAGGTACTGTTTCTAGACATAGAAGCAACCTTAAAGCAACCTTAGGGGTTTAATAATGTTTTACCCATGTGTCATAGACATATAAGCATGCAACTTGTCCACTGAGAGGTGCAGTTTATAAATTGAGAACATAGAATAATCGATTCTGCGTTTTTGAAGATAGACAATAACAACCCCTTAACCTTTTTTTATGATTCGAATATATACCTTTGTTGATTTCTACTGTAACGTATCATCTCCCATTTTCACCACTTATTAGATTAGATATTTTATTGCTTTTTTACTTAAACGCAATATGATCGTGAGTAATTTTTATGCAAAGATAGTCAACACAATTAGAGAAAGTTTATAATCTGCACAAGTCCCTGCGTTCGACCTCAAACTCACCGAGAAACCTAATTTACATTTATAATTTGGTTGAATTAGGAAAACTTGATTGATTTTATAACGCATGCATTGTATCTCTAGGGTCGCAATACTCCCTCTACGACTTCTAGTCCTATCTTCTTTTACTCTTTTAGGCTGTATTTATGCAAATTAATCACTGTGCCTTTATTTCGAGGATGATCATTGGCTAAACAAATTAAGTCTAGCATGGGGTATAGGAGTATTTTCCCTCATTTGTCAAACTTGAAAGAGATTATATTTAATCTAAATTGATTCTTCCTCTTTGTCTATCGATTTTTATTCTTGAATGCATTCTATTAATCATGTTATCCTGAGAATGTCTGACAAACTAGTCTAGATTGTATGATTAATAGCTAGAGATTTGCACTTAATCCGGAAAACTGATGACAATGAATCATTAAGTAGTAACGGAAAGGTTAGCTTGTGAATTTCTTGGCATCCAACTAATGAACATTGATTAACCAATCTAGAAAAAATACACATTGAGCATCTAATTAGGCATCATCTATTAGGAGTTCATCATCAAAGATTTTAATGCGGTTAGACTAATTAATTAGCATGCGTTCATCTATTCATTTGAGCTAATTAATTAATTAGGTCAATTGGTTGGCACTTCTATTCAATTTAGCTAAGCATATACATTAAGTGGAAATCTAACTTCATGAGTTTGTTGATCAAGTGATTAATTAGGAAAGACTCCAGAAATACTCAAGCTAAATTTCATCACACAAAATAATTTTTTTTATTTTGTCACAATCACATCGCCTACAATTTACACTTCGCTACATTTACTCCAGAGCAATTTTAAATTATGCAACCAAGAATCAACCAAACCTCCCCCTTCGATTACATAGGAACTCTAAGTATTTCAATTAAGAAACACAACGGTTCTCTAATATTCGACCCATACTATCGCTATCACAAGCTTAAGCAGGCACGAAAATTTATTTGGTGAGAGGGACTCGACAAACCTTTGATACCAAATTGGTGTCGTTGCCAGGAAACTTTGTCGTTTCTCTTTTTAAAAGACTCATTGTTTTTTGTTTCTTTTATTTTCTTTTCTTTTCTTTTCTTTTTTCCCTTTGATGTATCATCCATTCCTCTAGGGACTCTAGATTGTTACATTTTGCAGAGATATACAGGGAGAAAAAGAGGTTCTAAGAGAAGCTAGTGTGCAAACTCAAGATGCACAAAACGATCTAATCAGGGTTGAAAACATATAACCATAGGAAGAAGTGTCAAAGAAAGATAAAGAAGAGGCTATAATGGCGAAGCAACAAGAGTGTATCCTAAGAGACTTAGCAACCCTAGACACAACAACCATTATGCATCACATACCCTGAGATGACAGGTACATTTAGGTTAAAGATGAGATTGATTCACTTACTTTTCGATTTTCATGATTGTGCAAGTGAAGACCTGCATAAGCATTTAAAAAGGTTTCACGCTGTACGTGATGGAATGTGCCCTCATGGGGTGACAGAGGAACAATTAAACATGCAAGCTTTCCCTTTCTCCTTGAAAGATGACGCAAAGGACTGGAGCTACTATTTACCCTCAGGGAGCATCACAATGTGGACGGGCATGAAGAAACAATTTTTAAGAAGTTCTTTCTAGCTGCAAGTGCCGCTAGGATAAGGAAAGAGATCTCCAACATCACAAAGATCTTTGGGGAAACTCTCTGTGAATATTGAGAGAGGTTTAAACATATTTGTGAATGTTTCCTGCATCATTAAATATCTGGCCAATTGCTAATACAATATTTCTATGAAGGACTTTTTGAAAGAGTTAGGAACACACATGCGAAGCAATCTAGATCTAAAGCACTCTAACTACATCAGTTTTAAGGATTAAACATGTTTGTTCAACAAAACAAAAAATAGAGTTGTGATACTTACTTGTTGTAGCTCAAAATTGAAGCAATCTCCTTGATGATTCTGATCATGAACACTTCGTGGACCACCATAAGAGTCTTCCTTGTTATTCTTTGGTCTTAGAACTAATTATGGGATCAAAATTGTGATGAATTTGGAATAAAAATGAAGGTTATCAAGAGTTTTGAAGGTGTAGAGTTCTTGAGATAATTTTGATGAAAATTCTTAGCAATCAACTACCCTTATTGATGTTAATCATCCTCTATTTAAACAAGAAAACATGCAAATCAGATTTACAACAAATTGACACCAACTAGGTGAATAATTAAGTGCGATTTGAAGTGGTTTCATTATGGTTTGAGGAGAAAACACCTCCTCCTTAAAAACCATGCAAAAAAAAAAAAATTCTCAAATTCAATTTTAAATGAATTTCCAAAATTCATTAAAAATGAATTTCCCTTGTTTTCTTTAAAATTAAAATTAATTAATTTTAAATAAAAATAATTAATTAAACAATTTAATTGATATTAACTTAATAGTAAATATAAAATTAATTTAAATAATAATTAATTAAACAATTTAATTAATTATATTAAATTAATATTAACACTTCAAATCCCACTCAATTATTCACTTAGTTGGTGTCAATTTATTGTAAATCTGATTTGCATGTTTTCTCGTTTAAATAGAGGATGATTAACATCAATAAGGGCGGTTGATTGCTGAAAAAACACCTCCTCCTTAAAAACTATGAAAAAAAATCTCAAATTCAATTTTAAATGAATTTCCAAAATTCATCAAAAATGAATTTCTCTCGTTTTCTTTAAAATTAAAATTAATTAATTTTAAATAAAAATAATTAATTAAACAATTTAATTAATATTAACTTAATATTAAATATAAAATTAATTTAAATAATAATTAATTAAACAATTTAATTAATTATATTAAATTAATACTTTTTCCACAAATCCCGACATTTTCCAATCCGATGAATCTCCATTCATGTGATTAATATTTAAGTCATATTTAAATATTTTCCAACTTTCAATTATCATTTAATTCATAATAAAATGACTATATGTTTAAACAAAACATATTACTTACATCCTAATCGAATTTGAACGTTTTCAAATCCTCACATCACACTATTCTAAGGTTTAGTCTATGAGCTAACAAAGGGACCTAATGGACCTATAGATCATGAGTCCAACAATTCAAAATTAATCGACTAAACTCTTTAACCTAGCTAATTAACATTTGTTAACTACCGGGACATTTCACTATAACCCAGTAGCTGCAGTCTCCTCACTATAGATATATTTCTGTCCACTTGATATAACCATGATTAGCAAGTCGATTCTTCACAAATTACAGCTAGGTCTAAATTATCATTTTACCCCTGTAATTACATCTTGTTCCTTAGGACTATATGATCCTCTAATGAACAATTAGTTTGTGGTCCAACCACTAAATAAGTCCCTCTCGGGCCAATGAGAAGGTGGGGCCCTTGTCCAGGTCCGAAGTCAGTACTTAGGGGAACAACTTCTTTACTAACCTTGAATTAGATAGGAGTGAATTCCATCTCACAACACTATGTCTCCAGCTATTTATCTGGTCTTATCCCTAAAATGGTAGGCTTATTGAGTCGATGAACTCGGGTCATTCTCACCCATGCAGATTAAAGGATAATCCCAAATAAACAGAAGTTCATAGTTAACTCAGGATTAAGATCAAGTTACCTAGGTCATCATATTGAAATAATCAGTCTTAACAGTAAATGGCATTTATAAAGTAGAATTGATTATCTCATGGTCTGATCTTATGCAAATTCATTGCATAAGATGTCCCTACTCTCATGTCTTTACATGAACGATATAGGATCACATCGTTTGTATCAAATACTAAATGAGCTGCTTCCATAATGTCTTCAGAATAAACTACCTAGCCTTATCCCTAAATTATAAACTGTTTTGGCTATTACCTAAACTTGATCCATTTTTATGTCTACACATAAAGTCTAAGTATTCAAATTATAACCAAGAATTCTTAGTTTATTGGATTTATATTTATACATAACTTACGTATTCAATATCATCTATACTGAATAAACTTCAATATCAACTTTATTGAAAATAGAATATGTTTATTATTTTACAAACCACGAGTTTTAGGACATAAAACCCAACACTTTTATCTCAGGACATGAGCACAATCGATGCGGCAAGCGATGGTGCCCTAGTAAATAAAGGCGCCCAGTGAAGCAAGAAAGCTAATTTTCACAATGGCAAAGAATTTCCCAACAATTTGAGACAAAAGGGCCTGGGAATTTCACACTTTGAACGTTGAGGTAAGTGAATTGCGAACTTAGATTTCTAACCTTGCTTCTTTAATTGAGTAGGTAGCCTTAGATAGAAACCAACTAGTGAAGTTTGCCCACATGTTTGGCAAGGAACTATATTGGAGATTAATGCAATTGAAGGTTTCAACAACAATGGAAAATAGATGGAAAGATCCATTTCAGTCAACGTAGAACCTTGTATGGCAAGATCACCCAATTTTCGATGGGGTGGGAAAAATGAATTGGCTCAGAACCACAAAGAAGTCTCCTTGAGTTCAGGTATGTCTCTTGTTGTTGACAGATCTAAAGTCACCAGCAACGGCGCCAAAAACTTGTTGTGCGTTTATCTTTATTATTAAGTTTACCACTATGCGTTTAACATATTATGCGTTCAACATGCTTAATACTATGCGTTATTAATCTGTCAAGTTTTCCTATCCTTCACCCAAGTATAAGCAAAGAATGAGGTTTTCTCGGTGAGTTCGAGGTCGAACACAGGGACTATGCAGATTCTATAATTAATTGGATTATTTGAGTCATGCGTTTAAAGAAGGTGATGAGAAATGATGCGTCTAACTAACTAGAAAGCAATAAACCTAAGCTAAAGTGGTTGATGAAGAGGTATGCGACACAAAAAAGTCAGCTAATGATTATGTGAATGATAAAACGCAGGGCTGGGGTTGGTTATCATCTAAAGTCGGAAACACATAGTTGGGTCTATTTTATACCAGCAACTCTTCTCCCGGTTGTCAGCCGCTATGCGTTATATGTCTATAACGCATAGGATAGTGTTAAGTACCAAGGTTATTTCTATCCCTAGGTAACACTTCTTAGTCTTGTCAACTGAATTCCACAATCACTTACCCTCCCGAGCAGTCTGATTATTGCTACTTATATCGATTAGCTAGATGGATATAAGCATTTGATTAAAAATACATTTGACAAGATGAAATAGTCTTCTACGGTTCTTTATTTAGATGATAACGCAACTCGTGACCCTCGAGAGAGTTAGTTACACATGGATGATAAACAACAAATGGAAATTGATGAGAAATGAATAGCCATGGAAGATGTATAGATTGATGAACGGAAGAATAATTGTTTTAGAAAATACAATTCCTTGCTAATAGACTAAAACAAAAGTAAGAAAAGAGATAGAAAGCATGGAATGGCTTCTCAATGTCTTGAGCTTGCTGGGATGGTAGCGTGAGTTCTATTGTGAAGTGGTCAGGCGGAGGGAAGACTCTTCTTTTTCGAGCTATTTGTCTCCGGTTGTTGTCTGGAGGGAACTCTGCTATCACTTAGGAATTCTTCCAAGAGGTCCAACAACATTTTCGTCTTCAGGTCTGCCCTTTTATAGATGTTGTGTTGCAATCGCTAGTAAATCTGCATGATTGGAGGCTTAATTTCTGCCTTGCGTCCATCTCGCCTAATCGCGTGATTTCCGGTTTAATTTCGACCCACCACTCTCGTTGCATATCAAGCATATCAATCTCCCGACAATCTCTCAAGATTCTTATTTGATTCTTTGCTGCCTTCTTGATATGCATCAACGGATAACTTTGGGTTTGTCACACCCCACCCCGAACTACCCTCCCTAGCCCGAGACGAAGCGTACCGACTACCCTATCACATATATTACTGTCACATTTACCTCACTTTCATAAAAATCCTCCCTAGGACGGTAATACCATTAACACACTCTTGACAAACCTCGACTTCGATCGGCAACGGGAACTGTCATGCTACCTGAAAATGAAAAACATATAAAAAGGGTGAGCTAACAGCTCAGTGAGTAATAGTTTTCTGAAAACATTATACTTTAATCTGTAAACTGATCGAACTCACAGAAAATATAACACTTCAAATCATATTTAAATTATGCTCAAATGCCATTATAAAATATGCCTGTCTGTTTTAGGGTAAATACTCAAAACTTCATTCATTCCATAATTATTTTTCCCTAGTTGAGGCGGAGAAATGCTCTACGCTCCTCAACGTCGATTTTCCTTAATCACATATTCAAATGCCTTCACACTTCGTCCCTCGGCATTTTCAAACCCTCAAGTGCCTTCACATATAGTCCATCAGCACTGAGTTTCACTGCCAATCCACTGCTCAAGTGCCTTCACTCGTGGTCCCTCAGCACTTGGCTATCTTGTTTTGGATTTCCATATGCCTTCACACAAGGTCCCTCAACACTGGAATCCGTCTCATCCAACTACTCAAGTGCCTTCTCACGTGGTCCCTCAGCACTGAGTACCATATAACATATTTCCCCATAGGCCTTCACACGAGGTCCCTCAGCCATGGGTTACCTTTATAATTCGGCCGCCCACAATGCCTTCTACGAGTCCCTGAGCATTAGGGTCCCTTTTCAAAGTTTTATAAAACACCATACATATTTTGGAAATATTATATTAATAACTCATAAATTAACCATTTCCAAATCTCACATCATCAGCATGCTAAATTCAATTTCCAACTTATATATCATACAGCATGCTTTTCATACAAGTTTATTTCCAAATCTTTCTTGAAATCATATAATACCATGCTTTTCAGAAAAATCATGAAAACAAGTATCAATTAATCACCATGCGTTTCATAGCAAGTAACCAGCATACTCAAAGTTTTCAAGTAAAACGCATGCATTTTTTTCATTGAAAACCCATGAAATCAGATTCATAAGGAACTCATTTATATTTTGTAAAACGCAGGTGTTACTCACCTGTACTTGCCAAAGAATAATTCCTCTTCCTTTCCTCTATTTCCTCTTCCCGAGCTTCTTGGACGCAACGTTCTAATCTCAGAAACGCAAGGCTCCATTTTCCTCTGTCAGCTCGGTTGAACGCAACCCTGCCCTTCAACGCACGGTTGATAACTACCGTAAACCCTGCCCTTCAACGCAAGGTTGATTACTTCCGCAAAGTGCATCCCAACTCTTCTTACTTCTCTTTCGGATGCATCGCCCTCTCTTGGACGCAAGGTCCAACTTGAACGCATCACCTAACTTTGGACGCCGCGTTCACCTTGAACGTAATGTTTGTCTTTACCACAAGGCCGACCCCCCTTTCGACGCGAGACAACTTCTTTTACATAAAATAACTAAGTTGTCAAAAATACCTTCTCTCTTGGCCGCAGACTCCTACTACAGACGCAAGGATTCCTTCTTTCTGCCTTCTTTCTTCCCTTTCTCTCCAGGATTTTTCTTTCAGAGTCATCAGTCGCTCCTTTTCCCTCAAAGTTCTATTTGTAGGGAGCTTGCCATTCAACTTCTCCTCTCCTTTTGCCACTTGTTTGCCACATGTCACGTTGCATGCTTAATTAGCCATGCATTAATCCAAGCGTCACCTTGCATGAAACACTTAACATGCCTTTTTAACACCTCCTACTTTTAAGGTGTCAAGTCTATATGAAGCCACCTAGCCTTTGTAAGCTTATCTTATGCGTCCAACATTTTCCAATAAGCAACTATTCATTCAACACAACGCCCCCATGCGTTCATTGAGTTTTTTTTTAAGGTTTGAGCTTCACTACTCACTTTTCTAACTCTCGGCCATACATCCTTTGAACTCGTTTTTCCACCGCATACTACTAGGCGTCAACGTCTCAACGCACACTACTATGCGTTTGTCTTACCGCATAATACCATGCGTCAGCCTGAACTGCATACTATCATGCGTCCATGTTCTTTCTCCTATCCTTGAGAATTCCTTGAGTATCCCTCTATGCGTTCTTGTGCTTATAATCCAAGGTTCTTCATTTAACCTTTTCCTTGTATTGAAATATTTCTTCTGATAATAAAGTGGTATGCATCCACCTCTTGTTTCAAATCTTTAGGCTTTCTTCTCACCTTCCACTTTGTCCAACACCCAAGAACATCCTTTGCTGCTTTTCTATGCGTTACTCATTTTGCTATGGTATTCTACCTTTCCAAAACTTAGATCTCGTTAATCATTCCACGACATAACTTTATTCTTGCTTAAGCGTCTTACCATCGCCAATGCGTTTCACTTCTTCCCTTCTCGGTTTACTTCCATGCGTCCACCCATACCATGCGTTACCTTGGTCCTGACCATGCGTCCAACATGGTCTTTTACTTCTTTTCTTCATAGACTCTTCAACGCATCAGTTTCTTAAAAGTAGGGTGTGACAGGGTTCATGCGTTCAAGTTATGTCAACGCATCCATGGGTTGCTTACGCATCATCCTGCGTTGAAGGGTTGTCAATGCGTCCATAGGTTGCCAACGCATACTCCTGCGTTATGAGGTTGCCAACGCATCTACAGATTGCTTGCGTTCCTGCATTAAAACATGCGTTTAAGGCTCAAAAAGATTCAAAACAATTATCTTCATCAATTTACAAGAGTAGAACGCATAGGGAGATTTATCAATAGAATTTAGCATCAACTATCGCATGATTCTCTATTTAAACTCTATTTTTCTAGGAGAAAGACATATAATAACTTGTATCTCTACAAGTTATAATCTCTTAAAGACATGATTAAGAGTTTAGCTGATAGCAATTTGTAGTTTCAAAAAGAGACAAGAAATGGCCTAGATCATTTGGGGACTTAGATTTGACAACTTGCCACAACTGTGATATGTTCTCACTTCCTCTTGTGATTAGAAATAAAAAGATAGAGAGAGCCAAGCTAGATTTGGGTGCATCAATCAATGTGATGTCGTATTCCGTGTATCAAGATCTAAAATTGAATGACCATGAAATAGGAGTGGTAATACAGTTAGCTGATCGTTCTTTCATTCACTCATTCGGTGTTGTAGAAGATGTCCTAGTGCAAGTTAATGAATTAATTTTTCCTATTGATTTTTACATCCTTAAAATTGGAAATTCTAACTCCATTTCGCCTACATCCATTTTGCTTGGTCGACCCTTCATGAAAACGACCAAGACCAAAATAGATATGGATGAAGGAACATTATCTATAGCGTTTGATGGGGAGATTGTTAAGTTTAACATTTTTTATGCTATGAGGACTCCTAATCACCATACCCGCTTTGTGTCAGATTGATGTTATTAACTCTCTTGAGCATGAGTAATATGGGGCGACTATGAGGATGAAGATGATGATGGCACTAGTGACACTATACTATTGAGCGAACTAGCTATTGTGACATTGTCATCCCAATACGTACTTCTGCTTCTTCTGTAAACTCTATTAAATGTAAGATGCCATCTATTGTGCAAGCACCGCGACTAGAGTTGGAAAAGCTCCCTAAACACTTGAAGTATGCATATCTTAGGGATATGGAGACCTTGCTTGTTATAATTTCAAAAGACCTAACTATTGAACAAGAAGACCAGTTGGCGGAGGTGTTCAAGAGGCATAAGCTGGCCCTTGGGTGGACCCTAGCACAGACATAAAAGGCATTAGTCCTGCAGTTTGCATGCATATAATTGCCTTGGCGGAAGAGTCCAGATTGTGCTGCCAACCTCAAAGGCGTCTAAACCCCATCTTAAAAGAGATTACGATGAAAGAGATTTTCAAGTTTCTGGAGGTAGGTATAATCTACCCTATAGTTGATAGTGAGTGGGTTAGTCTCATTCACATGGTGCCAAAGAAAATAGGTACCATAGTAGTAAAAAACGATCAAAGGGTATTGGTTCCTTTTAGAGTACAAAATGGTTGGAAGATGTTCATAGACTTTAGGAAATTAAGCAATGTAACTAACAAAGACTACTTCCCCATTCCATTTATAGACCAAATGCTTGAGCGTCTAAATGGGAAACTCTTCTTCTATTTTCTTAATGGTTGCTCAGGTTTCTACCAAATTCCAGTTTGTCAAGAGGATCGAGAGAAGGCAACTTTCACATGTCCGTTCGAGACTTTCACGTATTTGATCCAAGCACACTCCAAAGGTGTATGTAGAGTATCTTCTCAGAGTTCATCGAGACTCTTTTGATGACTATATAATTAACTTAACTAGAGTTTTAGAATGGTTTATTGAGTCTAATTTAGTTTTAAACTTTGAGAAATGTTATTTTATGACATCCCGAGGGATAGTCCTAGGTCACATAATTCCGCTAAGGGTATTGAAGTAGATTAGGCCAAAATTGACATTAGTAATCTAGTGTTTCCAACTATCATAACATACAATTTATTACAATATTACCATTTCAAATCCTCTTTATTACAATGTTTACTATTTTCTACACACTATCTTTTTCCCTTTTGGTTCAGTGTTTACTATTTCCTACCTACACTAGAATAGTTTGCACCCAAATACAGACTATATTAAAAATCATACAAAAATAGTATGCATTTGATATACAGACTATTATAACCTACAGACTATCATAACTACCAACTATAATAATCAACTCAACGCCCCCAAACACTTCTAAATTAAAATAACCACAAACTATAATAACCAACCCAACACCCAAATAATTCTTTAATGTTTTAATTTATGTCGTGGTTTAACTCAGGAGAATAAAAAGAAAAGTGGTGTTGATCGAAGTTAAGAAGGAAAAAAATGATACAAAAGAGCAGAGAAGGAGAGAGTGAGAGAGAGAGAAAGACAGAAGAATATAGAGGTGATAAAGAAGAGAGAAATTTCATGGTCATTTGATGTTTTCCCTTTTTAACCCAAAGGTAAAAACACGAATTTCACTTTTAAATAAAGATTAAAAAAAAGGACAAAAAAGACAAAAAGAAAAATAATCATAAAGTTGGTCAATTATATGAAAGTTCTTTTAAAAAAAAAAAAAAAAAAAAAAAAAAAAAAAAAAAAAAATCATAGATACTAGAAGAAAAATAGTTTTTAGAAATTTGTTTTGTTTTATTTTCTAACAAAGAATCCCCAAAACTTCCTCTGTGGATGGATTGCTGAAATTTTTGTTTTGTTTTTAGAATTGAGAAATAATTTAAATGTTTCTAACTTATTATTAGGCAATTATAACAAATGGTAAAATAAAGCTGATTATTTACAAATATAATAAATTTTTTAAAGTTATATAAAATGACAATTTAAATTTGAGTTTTTTCCTATTCTACCCCAATACGATCAAATTTTCAAATCTTTCAAAATTTGGGTTTAAATAATTTGAGTTTACAATATCTTTCAAAATTTTCAAATCTTTGATCAAATAAGATCCAAAATTAAACTAATCAACATTTTAAATTAACTCAATTTTGACTCTAAATTTTAAAATTAAAGGAAAATAAAACACAATAATTTAAAATAATTAATCTAAATTTACCTGAACATGTTACAAATTCAAATTTCTAATGCATTTGATATAAAATTAAAATTGCCCCAAAATTTATATACCAATTTAATTTTCTTATGCCCAAATCAACCAACACCCATCTTTTTTATTTGCAATTTGATATCTCCAATATATGTCCAATTATAATTTGCAAGTAGGTCTACCGGGGATAGACTTCTACGGATAAAATATGCATGAAATTTTTTTTTTTTTTTTTTTTTGTCAACTTCTTTAAATTAGTTTACCACTAATAATTAGTGATAATCTTCTATCACTGCCTATTAGTGATAGAAAGTGATATACTTCTATCATACTAATAGGTCGTGATAGACTTATATCATTATCAATCAACGATAGAAATTGATATATTTCCATCACTGGTAGTAAGAAATTTATATATTTCCATCAATGTCTATAATAGTCTTCTATCACTTTCTATCAATTATAGCATGTTTTTGCCATCATAGCCTATAAGCATCATGCAAGGTTTTTACCATCATTGTCAAGTTAAAAAAATCATTGAACCAAAGAAAACTAGAAAACTTCTGGTAAACACACAAATTACATTATTAATGATACAAGAAGGAAAAAAAAAAAAAAAAAAAACTATTGAATGTTGATGTAGTCTATCACCAACTACCAAAGACATTGCGATAGTAGTCTATCACTGACTATCATTGATAGATAGTGATAGCATATCATTAGTGTCTCTTAGTAATTACAATGACAGTATACAATCAACAATAGAGACTGATACGACACTACTAGTCATAAAGAGTGATAGGACTCTATTAACGTCTATAACCTATCATTATTGTTTATCAGCATGTATGTTGACTATAGTCTATCAACTTGGTGATCATAATCTATCATTGTATATCAGTATGTTGATTTTAGTCTATCAACGTCTATAATCTATCATTATTGTTTATCAATATATATGTTGATTATAGTCTATCGATGTCTATTAGCTTGTTGATCATAATGTATCTGTCAATGTCTATCTATTTGTTGATCATAATCTATCTATCAAGGTTTATCACCTTGTTGATCATAATAAATTATTGTCTATCAGAATTTTAGTTATAATCTATCAATGTCTTTCTGTGTTGATCATAATCTATTAATCAAGGTCTATCAGTTTGTTGATCATAATCTATCATTGTCTATGAATATATTGATTATAATCTATCAATATCTATCAAAATTACTAAGAAGAAGAAATGACTATCAAAGCACTGAGGAGGAAGAGGAGGATTTTACTATTTTTTTGTAAATTATTAGGAGGGTTTCTCTATTTTTGTAAATTAGTTTGTAGGCCATTTTTATGTATAAAACTAACCCTTATTATTACTATAGCAGCCAATTCTACACGATTCAAGACATCAATAACTTGGAGAAAGCTACCGTAAAGCTTGTTAGTAACTTCACTTCTTTGATATATACATTCATAGGTATAGCTCTAATTATTAGTTATACCTATATCTATTTGAGGAAGTAAATCATAAAAACTAGAAATTTGGTCCTTGAATCTTCAAGACTATGTCTAGTAAATCTCCCAACTCTAAAACATATTATAACAGATCTCTAACCTTTCAATTTTGTGTCTAATAAACTTTTAAGCTTTTAATTTTGTGTCTAATAAGTCACTCAACTTTAAAAGGGTATAATAGATCAAAGATCTATTCGACACAACATTGAAATTTCATAGACCTATTACACGCCTTTTAAAGTTTAAAGCCATAAACGACACAACATTGAAAGTTTAAAAACTTATTAGACATCTTTTAAAATTGAGAGGCCTCCTAGAAATACCTGAAGTTCAGACACTAAATACATACCCTGAATAATATGTTTTACTTCTTCAAATGATCTGCAATATTCTTGACTCTCGTTATAACGATTGGGGAGGTTGACAAACTGCGATCATCACCCGAACCCAAAAGGTCACGGACTTCCTTACTTTTGCTTGTATCATCTTTGCAAGATTTTGTTGCAGATGATGCAAATATCTGCACTGTTAAACTTCCACCTGCATATCAAAATCAAGGACACTTTAAAATGTCTTGAAAAGTAGATGGGGGTAAGAACACACCTCATAGAACAAGATGCAATGGAATGAAGAAAATATATGATACTTTTGGTACAATCAGCTATTCTTTTGTTCATAATCTGATACACCTTTAACCTTCGGCATAGGGGATAAGAATATTTTGGTTGGTGCCTTCTATTCTTTAATTTATTCTCAATCAAAGTTCGGTTATCCATGGAATATATTAATATATATGTTGAAATGCCTTGAATTTGATATCTAGTGCTTTGAACAACCAAGCACAGGGTCTTATTCATTAACCATATAAACACTTGCATTTTTATTTGTATATTATGTACTCTCTTCTCCTCAAGACAAAATAGCTTCTCTCCTTGCCTGTGGACCCTAACACATCGTTAGTAAACCATGTAAATCGACGTTTCGTTTTTTTCTTGTTTGATTCTTTGTCCGTTGTTTGTTTTTTTTTCATAACAATATTATACCATTCCCATTCTATTTTTCATGATTTCTGCAAAACTATTTTGTTAGGTTTCCACCCTTCAAAACTCTCCGGGAAAAATCAGCAACACACAAACTAGAAATATGCAATAACATCTATTGAATTCATAATGGTGCATTCTTTGCAGAAGGCACCAAGATGATTCGAATCATTTGATATGGAATTGTGAGTTCCCGAACTAGCTTTGGGATTGGAGAGGTCGTTTTGTGTTAGTTGGGCTTGTAATAGAGATGGGCAGTCTTTGCTGGAGGAGGTGCATCTGCATTCTAGCGTTTAGGGAGAGGAGTCATGACATCCACGTTTCTTTGCTATTTTGTTGGGTATTTAGCTCGGGCAAAATAATAGGATATTCAAATATGTTGAGGTATCGGGAGAGGAGGTCTAGGAGGTGGTCAGATTTAATACTTCATATCATGTGTTCGTGGCAACCACAAGACATGAGACTTGAGGTTAGTCAAAGTGGGATCTTCTCTGCTGATCCAAGGGTGTTGTGTTTTGTAGACTTCCTATATTTATATGTTGTCCAAGGAATCCACTCCACTTCTTTGGTTGTTCACCACAAAAACACAAAAATATGTTCCCAAGCATACATTCACTATCTTGGATTGACTATTCGTTTGAGGATGGAATGACGTACTCATACAAAGTTAGGTACCTTCGTAATATGAACAACAGTCCAGAAATTACTTGAAAAAATATTGTCATGATCCAACATGATGGAGAGAGGAAAACAAGGCAAGCAGACCACCTACCTAAAAAATACAGCCACTATGACCTTGGTAGAACACGGATGGTTAACCGAGATGAAGTGCCCTTGGCAAAAAAGGCTGCTATGAACAGGGTGATGTTCAAAATGTGCAGAGTCATATCAATATTTTGTTTTCTTTTACATCAACCTTAATACTGCTCCAAAATGGCTCACCCGTTAGTTTTTTATAGGTTCTATGAAACCCTAGATTCCTGCCCAAAACAGAACATGGGAATGTACGCAATATAGTAGGAATCACGGAGGAAGTTTTTGGTATCAACAATCATTTTTTGTACAATAATTTCCCCTGTTGTATGGCAGTACTTGGTACACTATTGGGGTCGATTTTTGTCATTTTGAACTTCATGTTGGACTAAACTTACACCGATGGTGGTTTGGACCATGAGGGAAGCTATTTTTGCCACCAGAAATAGTCTCAACAATTCATCCGTCGTTTTATTTTCCAACCCCGGTCGACTTTGAATCTCAAAATCATATCCTAGCAGCTTCACTTCAATAAACTATTTTTTTACGCTCTACCTCCCATGTCAAGAAAAATAAAATTAAATAAGTGGATGGTCCATTCAAACCATAAATTTCTGCCAAAAACAAATTATGACGCCAATGTTGCACTGATTAACACAATAGCCATGAGTTCCCTTTCATACACGAGCTTGGTGCAAGCTCGTTCAAATAGCATGTAACTTAAAAAAAGTATCAGCCTTTATTGCTGAGATAGCACTGCTTTGCTAAGCACACCATACCACTTCTTATATCAAAGTCAAGAATGAACATCTAGTGGCGCCATTATTGAGAAACCATTTTAGTTTCTCGTTGTTTAATGTGTTTTTCTGTTTTACAAAGTTTATTGGTCATTCTTCTTGGAATATTGAATTGTAGTGCAATTCTGAAATCGAGAAAACGGGTAGATTGAAAAAGGAGACTAAAGAAAAAAACTGTCAGTCTTAGAGGGGAAGCAATTATAGGTATGGTGTTAGGTTTTCCAAACTTCCTGCATTCAGTAAACCCAAAAAGAACACACATTTTCCGGAAAACCAGAGGTTACTCTGATTATATATTAACAAACCTGGAAAAATATCACAAGTTCACTAGTCTCAAGAACATTCAACAGAATAAAAGCATAAACAAGAAGAAAATGAAACCCTAGCACATTCGAGAGAACTAGGCAATTCTCTCCAAGAAGATCATTCTTCTAACAAAATTCTCTACCCGACCTCCTGCTGCCCAAACCCCTTCATAAACCCTTCAGCACCTCAGAACCCTACCTTTTTGTGGTCCCCTCCCTCTCAACTTCTTCAGCCCTTCTTCCACTAACTGTTTGTCCCCTCCTCAATGATCTTTATACCCCTCCTAGCATAAGTGTGAATTATCGGGGGTCTTACATATGGCTAGCGGTGGCACATCTATATTTCAAGAATTAGAGGAGATGGAAGACAGCGCGATGGAGAGAACTCTCAAATTGCTAGCGGCACTTCATTTAAGTCAAGCTTTATGCATTACACTTCCTAATATTGGAGGTGATTTTGAACTTAAATCTGACTTATTTCACTTACTCCCTTTTTTTGTGGATGTGCATGTGAAGATCTTCATAAACACATGAAGTTTCGCATTATATGCTCCGAAATGAAGCCACTGGAGTGGTTGAAGAGCAATTCAATCTTAGAGCTGCGTTGGAGTTGTGAGTTTGCAAGTTCCATGTGAAACCACTTCTTCTAGGAGTTTGGCTTTACTCTTCAAGCCAGAGGGTTATTGTTAGTGTTTTGAATGGGGCATTCCTCCTCCATCCATCGTCCAATGAGAAGCACCGTCTATTGTGGCTTGTTGAGGTGTTGTTGTGGGATTTTCAGGGTGAGAGAAATAACAATCTTTAGACGGGTACAGAGGGATTCTAGTGATCTTTGGTCCTCGGTGAAGTTTCATATTTCTCTATGTGTTTCAATTTCAAAGACTTGTATTAACTATTCTATAGGAAACATTTACCAAGTTGGAACCCCTTTCTTTAAGTGGAGTTTTTAGTGGACTTGTTGCCTCTTAAATATAAATAAATAATAAAAAAAAAGGTCTTAGAGCTTTTTCCTTCTTGTGTATAGAATCAAGGAAGAGATTGGCTCTATTATCTACCTTCCCAGTTTGATTGCAACATAAAAAAAGATGAAACGATTGTTCTGTTAAGCCTCCGATCTTACATACTTACAAGAGGAGGGATAAGATAGGGAATATACAAAGAGAGAGAGAGGAGGCAGCACGTGAAGTTAGTTAGAATGGTGGGGACCAAGAGAATGACTTGATAAGGGAAAAGAGCATGACGGAGGGGGGCAGACTTTGGGTAGTAGAAGGAATTATTCCTTGAGGGAGAGAACTCCAGCTCTCTTGAATGTGCTGGGCCATTTGCTATTTGGTTTTGCTTTTCTTAGAATTGTTATTTCTGGATATTGTGCTGGTAGCTTGAGATCATCACTGTATTTCTTGCTATCGTTTTGTTATCATAAATAAATATCTTGTTTGGTCTCTTTGTTCTTCTTTTTGGCTGCTTGTTGGGTATTTTTCTGAGTGCAGGGGCTGAAATACCTAACATGTTCTTGGAGAAATTCTTTTTTGTGTCACGAGCTGCAAACATTAGGAAGGATATGATATAATGCAGATCATTAGGGAGACCTTGCATTAATACTAGGAGAAATTTAAAAGATCTTGTGATAGTTTCCCACCATTAAATTTCTGACCAACTCCTAATCCAATATTTCTACGAGGGACTATTGGCAATGGATAGGAATATAATTGATACAGCTAGTGGTGGAGCATTAGTGAACAAGACCCCTAAAGTAGCCAAGCAACTGAGTTCCAACATGACACAAAATTCTCAGCAATTTGGAACTAGAAGTTAGAACTAGTGGACTTGTTTCATAGGTTAAAGAGGTAAGTGAGGTTAAAAATAAATTTTCTGATTTAACCGATTTGGTTCGTCAAATGACTGTAGGGCGCTTGTAGACAGCAAAAACGTGCGAGATATGCTCACTTTTAGGACATCCTATGGAAGCATGCTCTCAGTTGCAACAAGATGCCATGAAAGTAGCCAAGGCCGTAAGGAGGATTTCTTGGTCAAGCTCAAAGGAAGTACGATATGTGGCATTAATGAGATGTGGGAGCCAAATTTGAAGTCTTGAGTGGCGTGATTTGTGTGGTTATTGACATTGATATCTAAATCTGTCAGTTCATAAAGCTTTATTTTTTATTTTTATTTATTTATTTTTTAAAACAGAAATGGAACTTTTCATTGATGAAATGAAAAGAGACTAATGCTCAAAGTACAAAAAACATAAGAGAAAAGATACAAACAAGTCAAAGAATCAAAGCTTATTACTGAACAGCATAAAATCTTGAATATTTGTTTGAGCCCCCTTTTGGCCACTTGGTCTTTTGCATCCTCTTACAATCATTCATATTGTTAACGGAAACCTTCTTTTTATTCAGTTGTATACATGTGTGTGTGTATAATTCTCCCCTGCGTTCTACAATCTAAAAGTCACTACTAATTCATCCATTACACAGTCATAATTTTTACCTTTCAAATAAAAATCTTAATGAAAACCCTGAGGAAAAATGTTTACAACTCATAATAAATCACAAGGAAAGAACAATAAAAAGCAAAGCTCCGATCATGATTTTCAAATTTTGAAAGGAAGTTTACCTAGCACCAGGGCAGCACCAATCCAGCCAGTCAATCCCCACCTTTCACCAAGAAGGATCCAGGCAAAACTACCACCCCAGACTGGCTCCAAGCTGTAAATAATGGCAGTTTCCGTGGCAGATACATCGCACATGGCAGCCATCTGGAGAACCGTATATTGTTTTGCTAAGAAGTCATGGCTTAAGATGAACTCTACTTTTTATTGTTGGATGGAAAAGAAGACTCTCATTCAGCAAAATGAAAGAAGCTTTATTTACTTCCCAAAATACTTTCTGTAGATGTAGACTACAATTGTAAATTTTTAACTTCTTTCATCAGAGTGAACCTATTGTCTCTTCATCTGCTTAACAAAATGATATTTTATTCAAGTAGATTTAAAAAGTATGATGGTAGGGAAGCAACAGGATTACTTCCATGCGGCAGATACATCTACCACTTACAGATGGCCTATGCAGCATTTGTATATTCACGGCACTTCAACTGCACACTCATATGCGTGCCCAGATGAACAACATGCATGCATGCATATAAACTTATTCAAATTAAATATTTGTAGATTTTCAGGAGGAAGGAAAAAGTTCTCACGCTTATGGTTCCCCATTAAAAAGTTAAAACAATGTAACAGATTATTTGTAGGTAACAAAACACCATAAAAAGTAGGATATATTATTTCCAACATGAAGATGCTGATGGATTTTAAAAACATTATTTCCTTCAGGCTAGCTGATTTGTTTTGATGGTTTGGACTTCAATGAGGTGATATAAGGCTTTAAGTGGTTCATACATTGCTGAGATTTGAATGGAAAGAGAGAGCATTGGTGTTCAATTAGATAGGACTCGAGCAAAGTTATAGTCCGTCAATTTTTTTGTCAGTAGGGTGTTTGTCTTGCACTTTCAGTTATGGTTGTCGTTTATGTTTCTTTGGGTTTTAGTGGTCCGTATGGGTTTCTGTTTTGATTTTTGGGCTTGCTTGAGTGATTTTCCTTTTAAGTTATTTATTACGGTTTTTAGGTTGGACTTGCATATAGTTTCTCTTTTGGAAGATTGTGTTTATTGTTTATAATATTTCATTTCTATCTATGAAAAGTTTCAGTTTCCTTGGTAACAAAACAGTAAATTTCCAAAAATAAAGTTGTGTTTGGAATACATTTTCAAGTGTTTAATTGAAGAAAATAAGTCATTTCAAAAGAAACACAAGTGTTTGGCAACCACTCAAAATGAATTTTGAAAGGCATTACTACCTTTATTTTAAAGAGTTCTTATCAAAAGTGTTCAAATGAAAACGAATTTTTGAAAAACATTTATTTTTTAAGTTAATCCAAATGGGCCCCAAGTAATAAATAAGTAAAAAGCAATAAAATAAAAAAGAACGAGAAAAGAGAATATATTTGTTATAATTATAGGAAAATTATTATAAATAGAAAAATATCAAATTATTTACAAATATAGCAAAATTTTACTTTTATCTCTGATAGACCCAGATAGACATCTATTCGTGTCTATCTGGTAAAGTGATAGATGTCGATCCAGTAAAGTGATAGATGTCTATATGGGTTTATTGCAATCTATCATAGATAGAAAGTAAAATTTTGCTATATTTGTAATTATTTTTAACAATTTTTTTTTAAAACATCCCTATATTATAAACGAATTCCTGGGATTCAAATCCGATTTTTTCCCTTGAAATAGTTGGTAATTCAACATTCTCCTCACTGATTTAGTATGGTTAAGAAAACAAAGTGTTCATGGTTACAGCAGAAAGAAATTAGACCTCGAAATAGAAATTGAATAGAAATACTCATCTTATAATTAGCAAAGAAAACTTTTAGCACTCATGAGAGACCGTTGAGGCAACTAAATTACAGAATGAATACAACAAGAAAAGCAAAAACACCCAAGACAAGGGATTAGTAAAATTGAATAGGAACTCAAAGGAAAAGCAAAACTCAAATTAAAATTTTATACAGAGACAATGAGAAGACATACCTCTAGCCACAGGCAAAAACCAGTGGACAATAAGCCTGTGTACAGAGCAGGTACCCAAGGAAACATGAACACCCAATCTAAATATGTTTTCCAATTCCATGACTCACTAATTGTTTCCGTTCCATCAATCCATCTCCAAATAAAATACCACAGCATCGATAGAATAGAAACAACGCAAACCTGAAAGAGTAATTAAAATCACTCAAACTGAGCAGCAAAACTAACAACCCACAGCGTCTACTATATATGAGATAATATTAACCTCATATGCAAGTAGTGGCAAGAATTTATCCTTATCTATACGTCTTGAAATATGCTCTGTTCTTAGCATATGCACGCCAAAAAATATTGCACTCAAGAAGTTCAAAAGATCTCCCACCTGAATCAAATCATAAGAATTAGTTGAATGTGCTGTTTATACATACAAAAATCTCAAAATTAGAGCAATCAGAATTTTGTAAATTATTGATTATATTCTGCCAATTATCACAATTTTATTAGTAATCAAATAATTTTGAGACTAAACATACACAAGGAGCGGACCCACTGGATTCAAGCATTGCAACTCCAATGATTGACATGAGAGCTCCAAACCAGGTACGAGCAGGTACTACAGCCCCTAAAAGTCCATCAAGTAAAGGAACTACAAGTACCTGATTATTGATACACAAGTACCTTAATACACAATACTATAGCAAGAAAAGTTAGTAAACCATGTACCCTACATACAATTAAGAATCTTACCGTGAGCATTGAGATGAAGGATGCTCGCCCAGCATCGGATGTTATAAGTCCAAACGCCTGCATAAGGTACCCTAAACTAACCCAGAAACCTAACTCTATTCCAGCATCACGGATCTCAACATCATCCCATTTATACAACACAAGTGGAATGAATGGAATAGCAGTCATGGCAAACCGCACAACATTGAAGGTTGCTGGATCCACTAATTCTTCAACCTCTTTCACAACTGGAATACTGCTAGCTACATCAGCCAAGGTATTCATATGGAATCGTATGTTAATTGAAGATCTGAAGGAACTTTTTATAATATCAAAAGAACACTTCAAGACTTTTGTAGCTAACATTTTTAATAGTAGGAAACTTTTGTATTTTGTGGCGAAGTTCCTGCCCATCCATAGATGACAGAGAAAGAAAAAAAATATATATTTTTTTTTGCTTCTTCTTTTTATGAGAAAATAGCTTTCACTAACATAACTGAAATCATAAAACAATTTACCTAAGATGTTAATATTTCACAAGTTCCCTACAATCACAATCATATCAGATATAGAATAGTACACATGGTGACTCGTGAGAAATATGCCATATTGACAACATTAGCCAACAAACCATGTATGATAAGTGATGGGAGAGTACCATGGTTGCAGTTATCAAGAGTAAAGCAAACAACAAAATTTCATTCTAAAATACATGAGGGAGATGACTGCCAGAAATACATGGACCCCAACTTTGAGATTTTACATTACGCTGGAATATCCTAAACTAAATAATTCTTCTGTTTATGGGTAAATTCAAACCGAACAGAAGAATGAAAGATGCTGAAGCGTTTCAAAGGAAAGCGAAGAATAGAAGTGTAGGAATTCCGCTTCAGCATGGATATATCTTACATATTTGTTCGACATTCTTACTATTAATTCAGATTATCAACAACTGATCTAATAGAAACGTGGGGTGTTCATCAAAGAGAAGCTCACCGTAAACAATTGTGACGACGTTGAGCAAAATGATACTCCTAACTTTCTTCTTAGCAAAAATGATCCGTCGCCAAAGAGAACGCTTATCAAATAAAGACACCAGAGAGAGAATCACACCGTTACGCCGTCGAATCGGAGTAGAAGAGACCCGAACAAGCTCATTCCCTTGGCAATCTCCGAGAACGACCGATTTCGAAATGGGAGCATCGGAGTTCGAATATTTGGGTAACGGGGAATTGGAGTTTTGAGCACAAACGGCGCAACGACGAGTTGAGGAATCATTGACACGAGATGGTTTGCAGTAATAGAAGATGAAATTGGATGGGGAGGATAAGGAAATGGGGGATTTGAGCTTGATTGGAGCAGTGTGAAGAGATGAACTCCATTGAAATGGGGCTCCCATGGCTCACTCCGATCGGAGCAGCATATTCTTCCAGTTCGTGTGTACCAAATTTTTTGGAATTCATTGGGTATAGAAATATCGGCCATGTTCTGATTTCTGAGCTTCAATTGTCTCTTCTCCAAAAACCAATTGCTTAACGGCACGTTCACAAATTTGCTTCCACAATGATACAAACAAAGTTTGGATGCTCATAAAAAAAGTTGTAATTTCTTCTTTTTCTTGGAGAAAAAAAATTAGGGAACTTGGACTGATTAGCAATAAAGTTTTGTTTCGAAGAGTAGAAAAATAAAAATTTATATCAGAGTTATAGCAAATACATTCTCACTAACTTCGAACTTGAATCTTAAAAATGTAACTTTGCTAAATTTTCGGGTCCCATTAGCTTTGAATTCACTTTATACTAATTTCTTAATTCCAATTTTATATGATTTCCTCAAATTTTCGGATCTGTTTTGGACGTTATCAAAGTTGTACTGTATAGCAACGTTTAAGTTTCCATTTGAAAGAATAACAAAAGAGAAGTTTCATCAAATTTATGGCAAATACATTGTCACTCATGTGTTCCCACTTTTCTTTTAACCCAAAATGCTCTCCGACATATTTTCAATTACAATGTAATTATATCTCCATCTTCCAGGTAAAATTGTCCGTCAATTATTCTTCATGTTGGAATTTATGCCCTAAAACCTCGTAATTTATTAGTTTATTAATTTAGTTATTAATTTATGCAATATTAATTTATCTATGAACTGAAAAAATCTAAGGTTATTGCATGAAATCTTGAACATATGTGTAGTTGACATGCCGGTAGAGCATGTTCAAGAAATAACCTAAAGGTATATAGTATATGGATAAAGTTGGGTGTCTTATCTTGTCACACCCCCTCCTAGATTCCCTTACTACTCTAGGAGTGAGTGCGAACCAGCATACACCTGTTCTCTAATGTAACTACCTAATAATCAACTACAGATCATTTAAACTTATCTATATGCCATATAAACTTATAGAATAATATAACTCATCAAGATAAGTGTTCTCTATATACATTTCAGAAACAAATCCCACTACATTCCAAGGAACATGTATGACAAAATAAAACATGTACATAAACTGTGTATTTACAACTATCCCAGAGGACTGGTCCAAAATAAACCCAGACGAGGATCCCCTGTAGGCTAGGCGTCCCGGACACGCTCGCTACCTGAAACAATCAAACAAACAAAAGAAACGCGTGAGCCTAAAGCCCAGTGAGTGATGGAATTTCTCTAATTATTATTACACTACTTGAATTAGCATGAAACATCAAAACCACCACATATCTATATAATCAGAAATTTCAAAGTTAACTCATGCTATAGAACACTAATAGTACAACTATCCCTTCCCAGCTGTGGCGGAGCAAAGCTCAACGCACTCAACCTCGTGTATCAATTCTCATCACATCCATATTCGAATACTTCCACACCCCGTCCCTCGGTATTATAATCCCTCAAGTGTCTTCACGTATTATCCCTCAGCACTGAGTTTTACCATATCGGAGTTCCCATGTGCCTTCACACGTGATCCCTCAGCACTAGGTTCCCTATCAATCCACTGCTCAAGTGCCTTCACTTATGATCCCTCAGCATTGAGCAATCACATATATTGGATTTCCGCATGCCTTCACACAAGGTCCCTGAGCATTGGAATCCATATCAACCAACTACTCAAGTGCCTTCACACATGGTCCCTTAGCACTGAATATCATATACATTCTTTCATCCTTACAGCACAACACAATCATTCAATAACTACACCATATGACAGATTTCACTCACCCATTACTATTAAAACATGCTAAGTGAATTCGTTATATTAAACAAGAAGTCACTCACTACTTGTCTTGGCTCTGAGCGGATTATATGCCTTCCCGAGCTCTTCTTGGCTTGTAAATACACATTTCTCACGTTAAGTTCTCCTTGAACTTCCTTTCCATGATCATTAAGTATGCATAATCAGACTCTATTCTCGCTCCATTAACAAGACTCCTTTTTCCCAAAATTTCATAATTAGCGTTACTCTATGTCCCTAGCGAGATTACCAGCGAAAAACACCCAACAGAACACTGCATTAGCGATACCGGAATGAACGAGACTAACGAGATTACCTGAGGAGCGACACCCAGCGAGACTTCAGCGAGAGTTGTGAGACGCAAAGCCCTTTGCATTACCCAGCGACACTCGCTTCACTGCTCAGTCTCTAGCTCTTTCAGCGACACCACTGTCTTAGCGACAACTGATGGCTACTGCTTTCTTCTTTCCCTTCTAACTCTATCTTCAACCTGCTAAACATTGCATTCCAGCTAAATTCAGAACTTTCTTTCTTCTACAAACTTGTAAAGGAATATGGCGGGTTGCCCAAGTACCTTCTCTATGTCCATCAGTACTAGGTCCTGGGAAAACTCACATGCCTTTAAGCATTGAGCCTCCTCTAAAACACATTAGAAACCAGTTTTCTCATAAACAATTCATAGAGAAATCTTACGAATATGTATAACGAGTATTTCACCCTTTTAATGAAAACAGATAACATGCCTTGTAAATAATATAGACATTCATCATGTTTTTCGAATAAACACTTTATCAACAAATCCCAACACATGAGAAAAACCAGAGCAATATTTCTAATAAACCATTTTCAAAGCAAAGAAAGTGTCACTCACAAATCGCTTAAGGAATTTCCTCTTTTTCCTTCAAATTCTGCTTTCCCGAGCTCCTTGAACGCAAGGTTTGAGCCTCTAAACCGCAAGGTAGCTGTTTCCTCTTTCTGGCAGCTCAATTGGACGCAACCTTGCTCCTAAAACGCAAGGTTTGGCAGCTAACGCAGAGTACAGCCTAACTAATAACTCTTCTGGCTTTCCTTTTAAATGTGTCGACCACTCTTGAACGCAAGGTCGAGCTGAACGCAAGGCCTGACTTGAACACAGCGTTCACCTTGAACGCAGGGAGATAGCTTCTCCTACTCCCTCTCCCGAGCTCCGACTGTTTGAAACCTTCCCCTTGCTCTTCTTCCCTCAGGGTTCTATTTATAGCTTTGGAATAAAGTGCTTTCCATCTCACTTCTCTTCTCTTTTTGCCACTTATTTGCCACCTGTCACGTTGCATGACCTATCCAACATGCAATCTTGACACCTCCTCCTTATGAGGTGTTAAGTCCAGATGAACCCATGCAACCTTTACCAACTCATCTTAACCCATGCAACCTTTACCATCCCATCATATGTATCCAACTTACTCCAACATAAATTATTCATTCAACCTAATGTTCCCTATGCGTTCATATAATCCTCTTCCAGATTTTAGCTTCTTTACTCCCTTTTCTTACTCTCAGCTTTACTACCTTTGACCCTGTTTCTCCACCGCATACTGCTAGGTGTCTATGTCTCAAACGCATACTACTATCCGTTTGTACCTTACCGCATAATACCATGCGTCTGCCTTAACCGCATACTATCATGCATCCAACTCTCTTTTTCCTTATGTCCATTCTTAGCTACAAATCATTCTCTTGTACAATCACACTTTTGACAATGCGGTTTACCCTTGACAATCAAGTTCTTCCTCTATGTGTTTGTCCTCTTGCGTTTACCTTTACTTCATCCTACATCCATGACCATCCTCCTATCCTTGAAGATTCCTTGATTATCCCTCTATGCGTCCTTGAGTTAAATCCCAAGGTTATTCATTTAACCTTTTCCTTGCACTTAAACTATTTCTCTTATGACAAATTAGTATGCGTCCACCACCTGCTCCAATCTTTAAGCTTACTTCTCACCCTTCTACTTTCCAACACTTGAGAATATCCTTTGATAGAAGTCTATGCGTTACTCAGATTGCTGAAGTATTCTTCCCCTGGTTTCTCTTTATGCGTTTATCCTTCCTTCCCGAGACTTAGATTTCTTTCCAACACTCCATGACTTTAACTTTATTCCTTTTTGCTTATTCATCCTACCTTCGCCAAAGCTACATTTCCTTCCTTAACTACTTCCTATGCGTTTACCCGAAATCGAGGTTACATTTCCATTTATCATGGAGTTAAGCTCCTCAACGCATAACCTTAACAACCTACGGTAGCCACCTTCAACGCATAAGCTCCTCGACGCATAGCCTTAACAACCCATGGTAGCTACCTTCAACGTATAACCACCCTTCAATCATAGCTACCCTGAACACTTGATGACCTTATCTGCTTTGCTATGATATCCCTGAAGACTTCTTTACCAACACCATGATCCTTACTAACGCATAATAAACCTTCAACGCATGCTGCTCACGCCTTAAGGTTCTTCGGTTTCCCTTTTCTTTCTAGCTTAACACCCTCCAAAACCATTCTCATTAACTTATTAATTTCCAAGACTAAGTTTGAGCCATGCGTTTTCCTTTTCCTCCTAATTCTTGTGTCCCTTTTCTAATCTTCAATATCAAATACCATGTGTTAAAGCTTTACCATCTATGTGTCAACCTGACTTCCAAAGATACATCTAACTTTAACTAATTCCCAGCTATACCTTCAATCCTTTATTCTCACCGTTAGTGAGACATCCACTCTTTTCCTAATACTATGCGTCCAACTAATCTTCTTATCACATAGTGAAACTTCCCAAACATAGCTGACACACTCAAAAGATTTCCTTGAATCCTTAGATCACCTTACTATTCATAATTCTTTCCGAAATACTTATTGCCTTCTTCTTAAACCAAAACTCCAGCTTACAATTCACTCTTTCCTCCTTCCATTCATCTCAACGCATAGAATTTCTTAGCCAACGATTCAGCAATTCCACAAACTTAAATTTTCCTTTTTCAAGAATTCCCTAACTCCACATACTTATAATCTTAGCTCTACTACTCTTGTCTTACTTCTTTCCTTACTAGCCATCTTGAATACCTAGCTTCTAGGATAGGGTGTTACAGCAGATCTTTTTACCCCTATCCATGTATACTCATTACAAGTTTAACATTTAAAAAGATAGACAGATAAAGCTCATACATTTTGTGTACACTTTTTCTTTTCTCAAGGCATGTATACTCTTTTCTTTTTCCTTAGTCTAAGATTACAAGCTATCATGCATTTCCACTCTCTAATCGGTGGGGCCTTTTGGAGTGACAACCAAATACACCCACCTTAATCCTTTTTTCAGTTAAAGATTCTAAATTAAAGTGGCTACGTGCTCAAGAATATGAGAGATTTTAAGAGGGACTTAAATGAATTTAACTCAAGATAGTGCTATTCTATTTCCACAATAAATCATCTATCATGCAAATTCAAATCTCATCATGGGCAATCAACATCAAGGCACACAACCATAAACAACATTCCCATTAACTTTGAAAGCTCCAAAATTTTCAAAATTTTTCAAAAATCGACATGCATATGATCATTAAAACCTTCACAAACATGCATAGCAGGATAAGAAAACACACAAAAGTACGAGAGACACCTCCCACCCCAAACTTAGAATCATGCATTGTCCCCAATGCATAAGATCATCTAACAAAGAAGGAACAAGTCTAGGAGCAAGCGGGAAGCCACCAAACAGTCTTGGTGTAAGGAGTACTTTGTGTGGTAAACCAAGTTTCTTTGAGATAAAGCATATGAGTGACTCCAAGATTTATTGAAAATAAAATAAAAAGAAAAGTAAAGAAAGCAATAAAATTGGGTTGCCTCCCAATAAGCACTTGGTTTAACGTCTTCTAGCTAGACGAGGCTCATGAATCATGGTGGATTCCAAGGTGGTTTCTTCCTTTCATGCTTTGGATCACCTACAACTTTTAGTATTCGCCCACATTGACACTCACAAACATATTCATTAGTATTTAGTGAGTTAGTCAACAAATCATTATCAAGTTGGACATCATCGTTTCTAATGTAGTCAAGACTCATTAAGGAGTCACTATTCTTAGATTTTACCAGACTCATCACTTCATTTTTAACATGCTTCTCCATGATTTGTTCATGATTCATTATAGGTTTTGGAGGCATGCAAGAAGAACTAGGAGAATTATCACAACTAAAAACATGCTTCATAGGATTTTCTACTTTAACATCCAGCATGCCATTAGTCTTACCATTCAAAGGAGGTTCATTATGCATAGAGTTTTTACAAGAAGAGAGAGGCGATGTTACCTTTGTGCTTGGCTCATGATGCTCATACCTTTCTACATCCGGATGCTTAAGGGTTTTATAAATGTCAAATGTTACCTCCTCATCGTTAAGGCGAAATGTGAGCTTTCCATCTTGCACATCGATGAGGGCCCTTCTGGTGGCCAAGAATGGTCTCCCAAGGATTATGGGGACTTCGGCATCTTCCTCCATGTCTAATATCACAAAGTCTGCTGGGAAGATAAACTTGTCTACCTTAACCAAGACGTCCTCCACAATGCCGTAAGGATGAACAAATGATCGATCGGCCAAAAGCAAAGATATGGTAGTTGGTTGCACCTCTCCACCATTGAGCTTCCTAAACATGGATAAAGGCATTAAATTAATAGAAGTTCCAAGATCACAAAGTGCTTTAGTAACCTTATTATTGCCTAAATGACAAGGGATAGAGAAACTCCTTGGATCCTTTAGTTTTGGAGGCAATTTCCTTTGCAGTGCCGCACTACATTCTCCGGTTAGTGCAACCATTTCATAATCCCCATACATTTTCTTCTTAGACAATACATCCTTCATGAATTTGGCATACTTACGCATTTGTTCTAATGCCTCTGCAAAAGGAAGGTTACTTTCTAACTTTTTGAATATGTCTAAGAATTTTGAAAATTGAGCATCAATCTTTTTCTTTTGAAATTTTTGAGGAAAAGGTAAAGTATTAGGGATAAAAGAAGTAGAGTTAGAAGTACTCCCTATGTTGGACTTTGATTTCTTCTTTTCCTTAGATGCACTCTCTTTTTGTTGAACATCCTCTATGATGGCTTCATCTTCTTCTTGTGGAAGCTCATCATCTTCATTATTGATCAAGGGAGTAGATAGCTTTTTTCCACTCCTCAAAGTCACGACCTTGCACTCCTCCCTTGGGTTTCTCTCGGGACAACTAGGGAACTTACCCTTTTGCATTGTTTGGAGGGAAGTTGCCATTTGACTAAGTTGAACCTCCAAGTTTTGAAGTGTATTACCTTGGCTTTGAATGGTGCTTGCAATTGTTTGGACCGAATTCTCCAATGTGGTTGTCCTTGATCTTGACTCTTTGACAAAGTCAAGCATTATGTCCTCTAGTGATGATGTCTTTGCATTCCCCGCTCCATTGAATCCTTGAGGTGCTTGCCACACATTCTTGTTGTTAGCATATGAAAAATTCTCATGATTTCTCAAGTTGGGATGATAGTGAGTTGGAAGTTGTTGTTGACCTCGGTATTGTCCTCTATCCACATAATTGGCTACCTCCAACTCACTTGGCTCTTGTTGATTTGCCATGGCCCAAGGGAAGCTATGAATGATGTGTCACACCTCAACCCGAACTATCCTTCCGTAGCCCGAGACGGAGCGTGAGGACAGCAGTCATCGACTTCCCTATTGATTCCCACTGTCAGCTTACCTTATTTCCCTCATTTAAACACTCTTCCTAGGACGGTGATACCGTTATCTCTTGACAAACCTCGACTTCGACCGGCAACGGGAACTGTCATGCTACCTGGAAAATGGAAAACATATAAAAGGATGAGCTAACAGCTCAGTGAGTAACAGTTTTGGAAATAACTTATTTCAACTGTAAAACTGGTCATAATATAAAATATCGATTCTATTCATATTAAATCATACTCAAATACTATTGTTAAGTCTTGCATGCTTATATCAGGAAAAATACTCAAAAATCTTATTCATTTCAAATCATTCTTTCCTAGTTGAGGCGAAGCAATGCTTCTACGCTTCTCAACATCAAATTTATTTCATATTTTTTCCTTAGTTGAGGCGCTAACGCTACTCAACGTCGATTATCCTTAGCTGTGTGGAGTTATCTCAACACATCAGCGTTGTATATTCCTCTATGTGCACATAGGTATTATAATCCGGGCTGCTCATATGCTTTCCTTTTATCCTTGAGCATTTTGGGTCCCATTTCTATAATCTGGCTACCCATTTGCCTTCCTCTAGTCCTTGAGCTTTGGGTGCCATTTCTAAGATTTAATAAAATACACAATGTTCTAGAAACATCATCTAAGATCTAACAGTATGCTTCTCAATAAAACCATGAAAATCATATATTATCAACAGCATGCTTCTTACTAAACTCATTTCTAATAACCAGCATACTCAAGTGCTTTTTATATATAAACGCATGCTCTATACGTTGAAAATTCATGAATGTATATTCCAAACCAATAATATAAATCACAAAGAACTCATTTATACTCTGAAAAAAATGTTGGTGTTACTCACCTTATACTTGCTCAAGAATAGTTTCTCTTTCTTCCTTCTATTTCTCTTTCCCGAGCTTCTTGGACGCAGCGTTCTAAGTCTGAAATGCAAGGCAACTTATTTTCCTTTGTCAGCTCGGTTGGACGCAACCTTGCTCCTTGAACGCAAGGTGCAGCCTATCTCTTCTTGCTTCTCTTTTAGATGCGTCGACCTCTCTTGGATGGAAGGTCCCACTTGAACGCAGAGTCTATCTTTGGACATGGCGTTCACCTTGAACGTTAAGTTCGTCTTGAACGCAAGGCTGACCCCTTAGACGCAAGACAACTTCTTTAACACAAGATGGCTAAGTTGTCACGAATATCTTCTCTCTTGGCCGCAGACTTCTACTACGGACGCAAGGATTCCTCCTTCTGCCTTCTCTCTCCCTTTCTCTAAAGAATTCAAAACTAAAGGATCATCAGTCGCTCCTTTTCCCTCAAGGTCCTATTTATAGCTTTGGAATAGAGGGCTTGTCATCTTACTTCTCCTCTCTTTTTGCCACTTGTTTGCCACATGTCACGATGCATGCTTAACTAACCATGCATTTATCCAAGCATCACCTTGCATGAAACACTCAACATGCCTTCTAACACCTCCTAGTTAGAAGGTGTCAAGTCTATATGAAGCCACCTAGCCTTTATAAGCTTATCTTATGCGTCCCATATATTCCAATATACAAGCTATTCATCCATCATTATGCCCCTATGCGTCCATTGAATTTTCTTTAAGGTTTTAGCTTCATTACTTTCTTTCCCTACTCTCCGCCATATTACCTTTTAACGCGTTTCTCTATCGCATACTACTAGGCGTCAATGTCTCAAACGCACACTACTATGCGTTTGTTCCTTACTACATAATATCATGCGTCTGCCTTAACCACATACTATCATGTGTCCATCACTCTTTTCTTATATCCATATCCTAACTGCAAAACCCTTCTCTTGGGTGATAAACATCCAACTATGTGGTTTACCCTTAATAACCAAATCCAACTCAAAACCTTCTTTTATGCGTTTGCACTCTTTGCGTTTACCTTTATTTCGTTCTGCGTCCATGACCTTCCTCCTATCCTTGAGGATTCCTTGATTATTCCTTTATGCGTTCTTGTGCTGTATTCCAAGGTCATGCTTCCAACCTCTTCCTTATGTGAGCTATTTTCTCAACGATAAATCCTATCGTATATCCATCTCCAGCCTCCTTCCTTTAGGCTTACTTCTCAACCTTTTAACTTATCCCATTCAAAATCTTCCTTAACGAAAGTTATGCGTTTACCCTAAATCATCATAGCCTCTTTCCACGATTCTACCTTATGCGTTTTATCCTTCTTTTAGTTTTCCTTTCAACGTATCACTACTCAACTTTAATCCTTACTCATACATCCTATTTAAACCAAGCTTAAATCTCCTTCCTTGATTTCCTCCTATGCGTTTCACCTTTATCATGCGTTTCCTTTGTCTTGACCATGCGTCCAACATGGTCTTCTACTAGGTATGCGTCCAACTTAATTTATCTCCCAGGTATACTTTTTACCTCTTCCCATCACTTGATCGGATTTTCTTTCTTTCCTTAGATCTTACTTCCATGCTCAAAGACATGGTTGCGTTCTCCTGGTCTGTTTATTCTTACATAGTAGAATTCTTAACCTCAAGAATTACTTTGATTTCATGATCCAGAAATCACTCAACGCAACCTTTCAATCAAATCCTTCTAATTCAAACTTATCTACGGCTTATATTTACCTAACACTTGAGCACAAACCTCTCTTGTCCTACTTCTTTCCTTTATAGGCTCTTCAACGCATTGGTTTTAAAAAGTAGGGTGTGACATGATGGACTTGCTTGGACTTGGCTTCCTTGAGAAAATTTAGATAAAGCATTAGTGAGAGAAGCCAATTGAGCTTTTAGAGAACTTACCTCGTCCATCTAATATCGTCCGGTGGCTTTTGGGATGATTGGAGAAGACCGTTCACATGGCCAATTGTACGATGTAGTGGCCAAGTCTTCTAGTATGGTATACGCCTCTTGAGCATTCTTTGAAAAAATTGAGCCTCCGGCGGTTGCATCTAGAATGGATTTGGTTGAGCTTGACAATCCATTGTAGAAGAGTTGAATTTGCAACCAATCCGGGTAACCATGTTGAGGACATCTTCTCAAGAGATCCTTATACCTCTCCCAAGCCTCATAAAGTTGTTCATCCTCAAGTTGGCGGAATGTTCCAATCTCCGTCCTTAGTCTTTGAGATTTAGCCGGTGGAAAATATTTGTTCAAGAAAGCTTGAGCTAAGATCTCCCACGTTGTGATGCTATCCGGAGGTATGGTTTCCAACCAATCTTTAGCACGGTTCTGTAAAGAGAAAGGAAAAAGTTTTAGTTTAATTGCATCGTTAGAAACACCATTCATCTTTACCGTTCCGCATATTTCTAAGAAAGATTGTAAGTGCTTGTGAGGATCTTCATTGGTTCTTCCTCTAAAGGCTAGCTCTCTAGCCATGTGGATCAACCCTGGTTTCAACTCAAAATTGTTGACATTGATGGGTACATTCATTATTCCGGGTTGATTTGCCGGTAATGTCGGTTGGAAGTAGTCCCAAATTGCCTTTGGTATCTCCTTCGCCATATCCTCGATGTGATTGTGTTGAACCCTTAGGTTTCTTCTACATGTCCTTTCAATCTTGGGATAAAGAGGGAGAATATTAGTATTATCTCGAGGCATACACCGACAAAAAAAAAATTAAAAATTTAAAAAAATAAAAATAAAATAAAATAAAATAAAATAAAATAAAATAAAATAAAAAAGGAAAAAAATAATAAAATAAAATAAAATAAAATAAAATAAATAAATAAATAATCAACCAAATAATATACACCTCAAATTAAGATCTATCAATTCTAATGAATAATAAATAACAAAAACCGTTCTTTGGATCCCCGGCAACGGCGCCAAAAACTTGATGCACACTTTTACTGTTAACCTCAAGTGTACGGGTCAAGTTATAATATAAGATAGTGAAGTCTGAATATCGTTCTAGTGGAGATCCAATTGTGAAGGTTTAAGTTAATTAGCTATTCTAGAGTTGAATCAATTTTATTTGAGGATTGGAATTAATATTGTGAGTTATGGAAAATATAAACCAAATAAGGAAAGTAATAAAGTGAGAAACACAAGAGTCAAAGTCAGTTCTAGGGTAATGAATCCTTGTTTATTTCATCATGCAATATTATAGAATTCACGGAATTTATGGTAATTCATATGCCTAAGTCTAGAAACTTAATTCCAAGTTATTTTCTCTAAAAAACAACTCTTTCTCATGCAACTCGATTGATTACTAATCTCTTGAAACCAATTCAAATTACATGGCATTAAGAATAGTCTTTAGCAACTTTTATTGTCAACCTAACTACTCTCGTGATAGATTAACAACAATTCATTGTTATAGATCAAGTTAAACATACAATCTCTCAATCATACATCTAACCTAACATGTGAAGATGGTCAATCCACAAGAATTAAACACAATAACAATGAAAAGCATAATCATTCCAACAAAACCATGAAAGTCTACAATATCAACATAAAATTCATAAACAATTCATCAAAACCCTAAAACTAAAGAGTTTAGCCACTCATAGCTTAAAGCAACATGTTTAAACAAAATAAACAAAGAAAGAGTGTAAAGAAAGGAAAACTCTACTGAAAAGAGGCTCTTGATTAAGGTGGCACCATCACGATCTCCTTGGCTCTCACGTTGGAATTCGAAGAGCACCACGACTATCTCAAACTCTTTTCCTCTTCCTTGCAACCAACTCACTCTTTGAACTCTTTTATGAACTTTCACTCATTTCTCTCCTTCTTGTGCCTCTTTAGGTCTATAGATTGATGGTTGATTGATTCCTCTAGGGCTGCTGGAAACCCTCAAATTTATAGAGTTGGCCGCCCAAAAACTTACAAAAAAGACAATGATTTCATTTATAGAAAACTGGCGCCGCGACGCTTGTCCATAGCACCGCGGCACTAGGGTTGCATCCAAAATTATTGCTCTCGGGTTTTAGCGCTGCGACGTTGTGATGCGTTTAGAATTGTTGCTCTCGGGCCTTAGCGCCGCGGCAACGCCATCCAAGCGTCGCGACGCTGTGATGCGTTCAGAATATTGTGCTCGGGTTTTAGCGCCACGGCAGCGCTGTCTCGACGCCACGATGCTGTGATGCGTTCAGAACGTTGCGCTCGAGTTTTAGCACCGCGGCGCTATCCCAAATTTTGCCCTTTTGAGTTTTTCAGCTCTTTTTCATCGTATTCTTGCTCGGTTTTGATCTTTTGGTCCTTTCTTCTAATTTTCCTCATTTTAACCTGAAAACCACTAGCAAACAAGTGAAATCTAATATAAACTCCCTTAATTTGAGAGGATAGAAAGCACTTTTCAAGTGCTTATCACTAAACGAAGACGAACCAATACTGGTACAGGTGCATCGTCTATTAAGAAAGGCAAAGAAAAGTTAAGTATTGCTACTCCAACCATGACTGATCTTGTTGGCCACGATCGTGAAATTCATCTTAAGAATGATCAAACTACTTCTAGTAATTCTTCTGATTCCATACATGAGTTTATTGCTCTCAGTTAAAAACCCGAGGATGTTGTTCAGCGTAATATCGATCCATCTTCTGTTAATCAAGTGTGGTTAGGATTTCTAAAGAAAGTGTAAGTACTGTTGTTGAGTTTCATAAGTCTACTACTGTTGAAAATGTTAGTCATTCGAAATCTCATGAATCTATAGTATCTAAGAAAGAGGAGGTTAATATTGTATCGAGCTTGCCAAATGATAAAGACTGTTGAAATGAAATTATTGAAAAGGTTGTGTCGGAAAACACTATGTTTGAAACGAATCCGTCCATTAATATAGAAACTAAGAATATGACTATTGATTGGTCTATAAAAGGTAGTGTGCCTAGAGAAATTAACAAGTATGATGAAGAGGTTATTAAGGCTCTTTTTAAAATAACCTTGGTTCTAGTTATGGAGGATGTGATCATTGAAAATATCGAAATGGTTAAAAAAATTACTAAAAAAATAGTGAAATTTGATGCTAAAAGTGGTGAAAATTCGTCTGAAAAACAATATTCCAAATTTTGGTGAGCAGAATGAGATGAAAGGTCCAAGCTTTGACGATAACGTTCCCCTGTCCAGGTTAATCTCCAAGAAAATAAAGATGTTAAAGGTATTGATGTTGGTTCTTCTAAAACATGGAAGGAACATTCTAAGAAAACTTACTCTGAGGATGTGTTTGTATCATCTAGAGACTATGCTTTGAAGAGTAGTTCTGATGACGACGACATTGTGCAAGCTCTAGTAACTCATGCCTCGTCTAAAGCTAAGGGAAAAAAGGCAACTTCTTCACATGTTCCCTCTGTGCCTTTAGATGGAGTGTCCTTTCATATGAAAGAAGGGACAAGTATGTGGAAGTATGCTGTTAAGAGGAACATTCTTCCATATGCAAAAAAGGGACAAGTATGCGGAAGTATGTTGTTAAGAGGAACATTGTTGATGAAAAGAAGTTATCAGATCGTGCACAAGACTGCATTGAGCTCATGGATCTTATCTTAGATGCTGGTTTGGAGAAAATTGTGTTGAGTTTGGGTCCTTATTATCCACATCTTGTGCGAGAATTTATTGTCAATTTGTCTCAAGACTTTGATAATCCTACTAGCCTGAGTTATCAAAGAGTCCATGTGAGACGATATCCTTTTATATTTCCAGCTACTTTAATAAAATCAATCCCTAAATCGAAATGTTCTGCGAATGGGACTGAACAACGTCCTTCCATGAAGAATTGAACATGTATGTAGTTGACATATAGGTGGATCATGTTCAAGAAATAACCTAAAGGTTAGTATATGGATAAGGTTGAGTGTCTTATCTTGCTGACGCTATGGGTATCACCCACTCTGTAATTGTTACAAGAGTTGTAGCTGTTACAAACGATTTGATCCAAATCATTCATGTGAAAACATGTGAGTGGGGGTATCCTGTATAAAGACTTTATATAAGACCAGACGACGAAATGTGTTGTAAAAATGAACAATAGACAGATCTCAAGTCCCCGGCAACGGCGCCAAAAACTTGTTGTGTTATTAATTTTGGAATTGAAAATTTACAAATGCAAGGTGCAGATTAAGATATGATTATGCATTTTACATATCATGCGTTGTACATGCTATGCGTCTTACTACAATGTGTTGGTGATCTTGTCAAGTTTTCCTATCCTTTACCCAAGTATAAGCAAAGGAGTAGGTTTTCTCGGTGAGTCCGAGGTCGAACACAGGGATTATGTTGATTTAGTATTTATGTGGATTTCATGCGTTGTAGTGGTAGCCAAGAAATAGTTAAGAGTTTGTTTCTAATCTAAGGACAGCGATAACATGTACACTATATTAAATTGTGGAAGATGGAAAGCATGCGTGTTGTGGTGATTTTGTATGTATAAATTGTCCTAACGCAAAGTGCTAAATGATGTGTTTATGCATTCAACATGTCATGCTTTGAACATGCTATGCGTTCTATTACTATGCGTTGGTGGTCTTGTCAAGTTTTCCTATCCTTTACCCAAGTATAAGCAAAGGAATAGGTGTTCTCGGTGAGTCCGAGGTCAAACACAGGGATTATATTAATTCAATTTTTAGTTGGATTTCATGCGTTACAGTGGTAACCAATAAATATTTGAGAGTTGTTTTTAATCTATGGAAAGCAATTGTTTGTACACTAGACTAAAATTGTGAAAGATGGAAAGCATGCGACACAGCAAGTTCAGCTAAAGATGTGTGTGAATGGATAAAGAAAGGGTTCGGGTTGATTAACATCTAACGTCGGAAACGCACAGTGGTATTCTATTCATACTTGCGACTCTTCTCCCGGTTGTCAGCCGCTATGCGTTATATGTCTATAACGCATAGGAGAGTGTTAAGAACCAAGGTTATCCCCATAGACAGGTAACACTACTTGGCCCTTTTCAATTGAGTTCCACAATCACTTACCCTCTCGAGCAGTTTGATTATTACTACTTATATCGATTTGTCAGATGGATATAAGCATCGGATTAAGCTCACAATTGACAAGATAAAATAGTTACACTATGGTTCCTAGTTAGATGTTAACGCAACCCTAGACCCTTGAGTGATTAGTTACTCATGGTTTGAAAGTAAAAGCGGAAAGTTTAGAGAAATGAGTAGATATGGAAGATAATTATATTGATGAAATGAAATACAATTTTTGATAAGTTCAATGCCTTGATACAAATCTAAAATTAAGATAGAACAATAAGAAAGAAAGCAGGGAAGGCGTCAATGTCTTGAGTCGCCCGGATGGAAGCGTGAGGTTCTGCTGTGAAGTGGTTCGGCGGAGGGAAGACTCTTCTCTCTCGAGCTATTTGTCTCCGGCTGAAGTCTAAGAGAACTCTGCTGTCACTTATGGAGTTCTTCCGAGAATCAACAACCCTTCTCATCACGCAGAGCTGCCCTTTTATAGACGATGCAATCGCAGTTAATGGCAAATCTGCTTGATTGGTGGCGAGATTGATACTGCGTCCATCTCGCCTGATTGCGTGATTCTCGAGCCAATCAAGATCCACCACTTTAGCCACAAATCATGTTCGTCAATCATCCGTCAATCTCTCAAGATTCTGATTTGATTCTTAGCGCCTTGCCTTAATGGTCGTCTATGCGTCCATGAATAGTTTGGCCGTTGTCAACGCGTCGTAGGTTGCTAATGTGTAGTTATGCATTGAGTTGTTGTTAACGCATCGTCAGGTTGTTTGCATTCCGTTCAGATCATGCGTCCACGAAGAACAGATTGCTAACGCGTCGTCCTGCGTTAAGAAGTCATCAACGCATCGTTTGCATTCCTGCGTCAAAACATGCGTTTTAGGCTCAAAAAGTGGTAAAATCATTATCTTCATAAAAATACTAGAATATAACGCAACAGAAGATTTATTAATAGAATTTAGCATAAACTACCGCATGCTTCTCTATTTAATCTCTATTTATCTATGAAAAAGGCTATAATAACTTGTATTTCTACAAGTTATCAATGCGACACAGCAAAGTCAGCTAATGATGTGAATGAATGGATAAAGAAAGGGTTCGGGTTGGTTAACATCTAACATCGGAAATGCATGGTGAATTCTATTCATACTTGCGACTCTTCTCCCGGTTGTCAGCCGCTATGCGTTATATGTCTATAACGCATAGGAGAGTGTTAAGAACCAAGGTTATCCCTATAGACAGGTAACACTTCTTGGCCCTTGTCAATTGAGTTCCACAATCACTTACCCTCTCGAGCAGTTTGATTATTACTACTTATATCGATTAGCTAGATGGACATAAGCATCGGATTAAGTTCGCAATTGACAAGATGAAATAGTTACACTATGGTTCTTAGTTAGATGCTAACGCAACCCTAGACCCTTGAGTGATTAGTTACTCATGGTTTCAAAGTAAAAAGCGGAAAGTAGAGAGAAATGAGTAGACATGGAAGATATATATATTGATGAAACGGAATACAACTTTAGATAAGCTCAATGTCTTGACACAAATCTAAAATCAAGAAAGAAACAGTAAGAAGGAAAGCAGGAAAGGCGTCAATGTCTTGAGTCGCCCGGATGGAAGCGTGAGGTTTTGCTATGAAGTGGTCCAAGAAGGAAAGCAGGAAAGGCGTCAATGTCTTGAGTCGCCCGGATGGAAGCGTGAGGTTTTGCTATGAAGTGGTCTAGTGGAGGGAAGACTCTTCTCTCTCGAGCTATTCATCTCCGGTTGAAGTCTGAGAGAACTCTGCTGTCACTTATGGAGTTCTTCCGAGAATCAACAACCATTTCTCATCTCGCAGAGTTGCCCTTTTATAGATGATGCGTTCGCAATCAATGGCAAATCTGCTTGATTGGCAGCGAGATTGATATCATGCGTCCATCTCGCCTAATTGCGTGATTCGCGGGTCAATTAAGATCCACCACTTTAGCCACAAATCATGTTCGTCAATCATCCGTCAATCTCTCAAGATTCTGATTTGATTCTCGGCGCCTTGCATTGATGGTCGTCTATGCGTCCATGGATAGTTTGGCCGATGTCAACGCGTCGTAGGTTGCTAATGCATAGTCATGCGTTGAGTAGTTGTTAACGCATCGTCAGGTTGTTTGCGTTCCGTTCAGATCATGCGTCCATGAAGAAAAGATTGCTAACGCGTCGTCCTGCGTTAAGAAGTAATCAACGCATCGTTTGCATTCCTGCGTTAAAAACATGCGTTTTAGGCTCAAAAGATGGTAAAATCATTATCTTCATAAAAATACTAGAGTATAACGCAAAGGAAGATTTCTTAATAAAAATAAACATAAACTGCCGCATGCTTCTCTATTTAATCTCTATTTATCTAAGAAAAAGGCTATCATAACTTGTATTTCTACAAGTTATCAAAATGATTAATCTCTCTTTATAACCCTGTTGATTAAAGAAATTAACTTTTCATTAAGGATGACCAAAGGTAACTCTATCTCAATCCTGAATGAGTTATGGACCCCTGTCTATGAGGACAATCATTTGATTTGTACGGGTGAGAGTGACCTGTGTCGTCAACTTAATAAGCCTTCCATTTTGGGGATTTTTCGAGTAGAGAGCTGGAAACATAACTACACAAGATAGAGTTCACTCATTCTCTTTTAAGTGCTGCATCTAGGTCTTGAACAAGGGTCCTCTTCCCTCTCATTAGCCAAGAGGGATTTGTTTATGGTGGGACCATAAACAAGTTGCTCATTAAAGAATTAGTGGGACTTGAAGAGAAAGAAGTAATTACAAATGTGAAACGATAATTTTGACCCAGATATAATTACAAGCAATTTATGAAGGGTCAACTTGTTGATGACTGATTATATCAATGGACACATAAATATATCTACAGTGCGAAGAATGCAGTTGTGGGTCTTTAGTGGAGTGACCCACAGTTAATAAATGTTAATAAAGTTAATTACTTGAGTAGATATTTATTAATATTGGATATTATCAAATATTTAATTTAAAATATCTGTAAAGGGGTTATCTCAATAGGATTAGAAGTAACCCATAGAGTTCTATAAATAGGACCATTGGAAGCTCTCATAGAACACATATTCTACAACATAATCTCCATAGTCATTCTGTAGAGATTTCTCTCCCTCTAGAAATTCTCCCAATTTTCCGAAGTTCTAGGAAAATCATTCTACACATTCCCTCTATTCTTTCAAGAACGGTTCCCACAAACTGGATGCTTGCCAGAGTCATAGCAATGAAGATCTCATGGAAATGAAGACTTCAAGGAGAAGATTACCAGTTAAAGGAGAAGATTTTGCTGTAGGATCGGCAAAGGTATATGTTGCTTAGCCTTTTCTTCTAGTTTTTTGTATTTTTAATTCTTTCAAGAAATCAAAGAATGTGATCACACGCTTCCACAGGGACTCAAATCCCTTCATCCACAAAATTGGGACTTCAAATTGGTGCCCATCTTCCCATAAATACGATCTTTCTATCTCTTTTGCTACTTACTTTATTAGATTGGGACTTCTATTCAATTCAATTATGGGTCATTTGTTCTTAATCAAATCAAACGTCATATTGGCTCTCATGCTCTTAAATTACCCATTTGTTATCCTAGGCTAATTTGTGACATTATGTTGACTTAGAAACCTGATTTGATCACCTCGAAAGAATCAGTTGGGCCTTTTATGTCTCTCTATCTGTTAAACCCAAATTATTTCAAAGTCACCATGTTCCTGACCTTGCTGCTCCAACCTCCACATCTCTGATTGATGGTCCTAGTCAGACTATGGTTGAATCTTCATTTGGCAATCACCTTCTGCATCTTTTATCAAATGAATCTCGTGATATTGTCAATCTTATCAAAAAGAGCTTTAAGAGTGCAAGTCTGAGGTTGATCAGATGTTACAGATGATGAGGGTGGCCTTGTCCAAATCTGGTGGTGCATCTTCTCTTTAGAGACAGGTTGACTGATTTTTTTTTTCAAAGTTAGAAAGGGGGAGAAATGTGGTGTCGAATCAGATTGATGCTTGTTTGGTGGTCGCTTACTACATTTTTTTTTGCTTCTAAAGACTTCTTGTTGTTCTGTTTGGTAGTTGTTTATGTTTTTGTTTAGACTTTATACTGCTATTTCTTGACATCTTCTTAATGATGATTAGATGGTGATTTTTTGCTAATTCTGCATTAAAAAAAATATTAGCCTAAGGAGAAGTTTGTTAGAGTTTTGTTATTGGTTGTATATTTCTTTAAGGTTGATGGTTTCGTGGATGTCGTGGTGTTGTCATAAAAGTTGTCATAGAAGACATCACAAAATATGTCATTCTTATAGTTTATTTATTTCTTATTTGGAAAATTCTACAGAGTTAGTTTTTCTCGATGCTTTTCTTTCTTTATGGCTGTAGAATTCGTTTGGGGATGTTTTCCCTTTTCTCGCGTGCCTATTTATTTGCAAATATTTTGATTTGCTAGGGTTGTCGCTTTTACTCTGTTTACCTTAAGTTTTTTTGTTTATGTGGTGGTCATACTTTGTAACTTCAATTATGTACTGTCTTTGGTCTATAATTCGTTGTGTGAAATCATTATTGAAGCTTTTAAAGTAAGAAGTTATTCAAGGTCTTAGGGAGAACCTAAGCCTTTACTCTTGAGAAGAGATTCTCTGTTTTAGGGAGAGCCTAAGACTTCATTACACACTAGTAGAATTTTGGTCTTTGCCCACGCACAAAAACGTCGGCAGATCTTCAAAAATGAGTGGGTAAAACTTCTGCCGACGTTTTTTTGCGTGGGCAAACAACATCGGCAAAAGACCGTGGGGAGATCTTCTGCCCACGTTTTTTGACATTTCGTCGGCAGAAATGCCCACACAATGAAATGCGTGGGTAGAAATAGTCTTTTTGCCCACGTTATAAACGTCAGCAGAAGTTGGTTTCTAGCCACGCATCAACATTCGTGGGCAGAAATTGAATTTCTGCCCACGTTATAAACGTCGATAAACGTTGGTTTCTAGCTACGCATCAACATTCGAGGGCAAAAATAACATTTCTTCCCACGTTTTATGCGTGGCCAGAAATCAATTTCTGCCGACGTTTTACTTTCCATCGGCATAAATCGATTTCTTCCCACGCATGAAACGTTGCCATAGCTTTATAATTACCAACACATTTATTATTATTATACTATATGCTTGGGGATCAATATTTAAAATAAAAATAATCTCAATTTCATGTAACAAAATATATTTAAGATCATAATTGCAATAAATTTAGCCAATTTCCTATTACAACCCCCAATTCCTTGACCATATAAAATCTAGAAAACTATCTTAGTGTTTGTTTCCTAAGCTATATTAAATACACAAAAAATGGTTCCGTTACTTGGTTGGTCTTCACAAAAAAATGTTTCCCTTCATCAGTTGGGTCTTCACAAAAAAAGTAACATTTATGGCGTTCTCCAAAATATATAGACCTGAAAAGCATAATATTTAAATCCAATAAGCACAACATGATCAAAACTAATAAAGCAAATTAATTGGCATGACTTTCAAACCAACCAAAGAATGGCCAAAAAGTGTCTACATCGCACTTTGACAACAAAAACAACTCCATAATGCACAACTATGACCTCTAAACTCAAAACCAACGAAAGAATCGCTAAAAAGTGTCTAAATGACACTTTGGCTCCAAAAACAAGTCAAAAAATGCACAACTATGACCTCTAAACTCAAAACCAACCAAAGAATGGCTAAAAAGTGTCTAAATGACACTTTGACTACAAAAACAAGTCCAAAATGCACCACTATGACCTCTAAACTCAAACCAACCAAAGAATGGCCAAAAAGTGTCTACATCGCACTTTGACTACAAAAACAACTTCATAATGCACAACTATGACCTCTAAACTCAAAACCAACCAAAGAATGGCCAAAAAGTGTCTACATCGCACTTTGACTACAAAAACAACTCCATAATGCACAACTTTGACCTCTAAACTCAAAACCAACCAAAGAATGGCTAAAAAGTGTCTAAATGACACTTTGGCTCCAAAAACAAGTCAAAAAATGCACAACTATGACCTCTAAACTCAAAACCAACCAAAGAATGGCTAAAAAGTGTCTAAATGACACTTTGACTATAAAAACAAGTCCAAAATGCACCACTATGACCTCTAAACTCAAACCAACCAAAGAATGGCCAAAAAGTGTCTACATTACAGTTTGACTACAAAAACAACTCCATAATGCACAACTATGAGCTCTAAACTCAAAACCAACCAAAGAATGGCTAAAAAGTGTCTAAATGACACTTTGGCTCCAAAAACAAGTCAAAAATGCACAACTATGACCTCTAAACTCAAAACCAACCAAAGAATGGCTAAAAAGTGTCTAAATGACACCTTGACTCCAAAAACAAGTCCAAAAATGCACAACTATGACCTCTAAACTCAAAACCAACCAAAGAATGGCTAAAAAGTGTCTAAATGACATTTGGACTACAAAAACAACTCCATAATGCAAAACTATGACCTCTAACTCAAAACCAACCAAAGAATGGCTAAAAAGTATCTAAATGACATTTGGACTACAAAAACAACTCCATAATGCACAACTATGAGCTCTAAACTCAAAACCAACCAAAGAATGGCTAAAAAGTGTCTAAATGACACTTTGGCTCCAAAAACAAGTCAAAAATGCACAACTATGACCTCTAAACTCAAAACCAACCAAAGAATGGCTAAAAAGTGTCTAAATGACACCTTGACTCCAAAAACAAGTCCAAAAATGCACAACTATGACCTCTAAACTCAAAACCAACCAAAGAATAGCTAAAAAGTGTCTAAATGACACTTTGACTACAAAAACAACTCCATAATGCACAACTATGAGCTCTAAACTCAAAACCAACCAAAGAATGGCTAAAAGGTGTCTAAATGACACTTTGGCTCCAAAAACAAGTAAAAAATGCACAACTATGAGCTCTAAACTCAAAACCAACCAAAGAATGGCTAAAAAGTGTCTAAATGACACTGGGACTACAAAAACAAGTCAAAAAATGCACAACCATGACCTCTAAACTCAAAACCAACCAAAGAATGCCTAAAAAGTGTCTAAATGACACTTTGACTACAAAACAAGTCCAAAATGCACTACTATGACCTCTAAACTCAAAACCAACCAAAGAATGGCTAAAAAGTGTCTAAATAACACTTTGACTCCAAAAACAAGTCCAAAATGCACAACTATGATCTTTAAACTCAAAACCAACCAAAGAATGGGTAAAAAGTGTCTAAATGACACTTTGACTCCAAAAACAAATCCAAAATGCATAAGTATGACCTTTTAACTCAAAACGAACCAAAAAGTGTCTAAATGACACTTTAACTCTAAACACAAATCCAAAATGCATAAGTATGACCTTTTAACTCAAAACCAACCTAAAAGTGCCTAAAAAGTGTCTAAATGACACTTTAACTCCAAAAACAAATCCAAAATGCATAAGTATGACCTTTTAACTCAAAACCAATCAAAAAGTGCCTAAAAAATGTCTAAATGACACTTTAACTCCAAAAACAAATCCAAAATGCATAAGTATGACCTTTTAACTCAAAACGAACCAAAAAGTGTCTAAATGACACTTTAACTCTAAAAACAAATCCAAAATGCATAAGTTTGACCTTTTAACTCAAAACCAATCAAAAAGTGCCTAAAAAGTGTCTAAATGACACTTTAACTCCAAAAACAAATCCAAAATGCACAAGTATGACCTTTTAACTCAAAACCAATCAAAAAGTGCCTAAAAAGTGTCTAAATGACACTTTAACTCCAAAAACAAATCCAGAATGCACAAGTATGACCTTTTAACTCAAAACCAACCAAAAAGTACCTAAAAAGTGTCTAAATGACACTTTAACTCCAAAAACCTACTAAATGCATGAATTGGTTACCATAATTTGCAGGATAGCCACAATATATTATAACTTAAACATATAATAAAGGTACTGAATGCATGAATTGGCTACCATAACTATAGGATAGCCACAATACATTATAACTTAAACATATAATAAAGGTACTAAATGCATGAATTGGCTACCGTAACTGCAGGATAGCCACAACCATAATTTTGAACTTTAATTAAAAAAAAAAAAGAAAAAGAAAAAGAAAAAATACCTAAGTATTTGAAGGTCCATCGCCTTCATTTCCTTGCCCCAACAAAAAGTACCTAAGAAGTGTGTAAATGACACTTTAACTCCCAAAACAACTTCAAAATGCCTAAGTATAACTTCCAAACTCAAAACCAACCAAAAATTAACTAAAAAGTGTCTAAATGACACTTTAACTACCAACAACAACTTCAAAATGCCTAAGTATGACTTTTAAACTTCAAACCCACCTAAAAAGTCTCTAAGTGACACTTTCACCCTCAAAATAACTTAAAAAGTACCTAAAAAGTGTCCAAGAGACTTATTAACTCCCAAAACAACCTAAATTCAAAATGACTTAAGTTCCTAAAAAGTGTCAAAGAGAATTTTGTTACATGTTGATTAATAAAAAAGTTACACTTGGAAGTTTTATTTGTCCAACTACAACCCATTAATTTTGTGCCATGTTGATTAATAAAAAAGTTACACTTGAAAGTCTTATTTGTCCACCTACAAGAGTGTTCCGTTATTGATAATTCTCTAAGCAACCTAATCATGAAAATTCATATATTTTGTATTTTAATTTAAAGTTTTTAGTAGAATCATAAACGAAAGTAAAAGAAGTAAAAAGGCCAAAAACAAGTTCGAGAAAAGCAAAGCAAATCAAGTAAACAATTAATGAGAAGCAATCCCACTAATAAGTACACACAACAAAAGAAACAAAAGATATACTTATAACAAACATTTCATCAAACACCTAATGGGCTTCAAGTGTCTAAATGAACCAACCTAAATTCAACCCATAAAGAGCGTTTAAGTGTTCTTTTGAGTTTCAAAACCAACAAAAAAATACCCAAAAAGTGTCTAAATGACACTAACGCTTCCAAAACAACTTAAACATATCTAAGTGTGACTTTCAAACTCAAAATCAACCTAAAAGATCAACATTCATCATTCTTATTACAATTTCCTTCAAACATTCACATGGTAGTTATAATATTTGGTAAGTCTCAACATGCAAAGTCCACTAATTTAAACTATGTGTTCCAAAACGACAACTAATTTCATTCAAACATTCATTTCTAGTGGAGGACAACTCTAGATCCAAAAAAAAAAAAATAATAATAACTCAATTAACAAGTCTATATCACTATGGAAGACAACTCTAGATCAAAAAAATAGTCAATAAACAACTCACCCACGTTTATTGAGATGGCAGCAACCATGAGCACGAACGGCGTTGTCTTCCACGAGCCGAATGTCGGGCACAAGCAGGAACGGCGTCGGCACAAGCAGGACAGAGGTGTTGGACGTTGGGCGTCAGGCGATGGCGACGATGGCGGCAGTGGGCGTCGAACACAGGCGATGGCCGCGACAGCAGCAGCATGTGTCGGGCGTCAGGCGTGAAGAAGCTCGTCGGCCGTGAAGGTTTCCGTCGGGTGTGAGATTTTCGTGTGGGGGCATTGGGATGAAGCTTTTTTGTGGAAGAGAAAGAGGTTTTTTTGTTTTGTGGAGAAAGAAAATAAAATGAAAAAGAAAAAAGAGGGAGAGGGAGAGTGGGAGGAGGGAAAGTAAAAAAGGGGGGGGGGGGGGGAAGTTTTTGGATATTTGTAATAGATAGCAAAATAAAGGGAAAAATCTAAAAATATAGCACATTTTTAAAATATTTGCAAATATGGCAAATGTTGACTAACCAACTTTTGAATTTTTGTGATTTCCAATTTTGCCCTCCCTTGTTTTGCACAACTTTTTTTTTTTTTTTTTCATTTTCATTTTCTAACTTTTGTTCTCATCTTCCCAATCTCTTCAAATTTTCTTTTCTTTTCTTTTCTTTTTTTCCTAATATTTTTCCATCTCCCCAATCTCCTCATATTTTCTTCTGTTTCTTTTTTTTTCTAATTTTTCTTTCATCTCCCCAATCTTCTCACATTTTCTTCTTCCCATTTTTTTTCTTTTCTTTTTCCAATTTTTCTTCCATCTCCCCAATCTCTTTATATTTTCTTCTTCTCTTTTTTTTCCCTAATTTTTCTTCCATCAACCAAATCTTCTCATATTTTCTTCTGCCTTTCTCTTTTTTTTTTTTTTTTTTTTTCCTTTTCTTTTTCTAGCTTTTGCTTCCATCTCCCATTCTCCCCATATTTTCTTCTTTTTTTTTTCCTTTTTTTTTTTCCAATTTTTCTTCCAGCTCCCCAATCTTCTCATATTTTCTTCTTCCTTTTTTCTTTTCTTTTTCCAATTTTCTTCATCTCCCCAATCTTCTTATATTTTCTTCTTCCCGTTTTTTTTTTTTTTACTTTGTTTTCCCAATTTTTCTTCCATCTCCCCAATCTTCTCATATTTTCTTCTGTCCTTTATTTTTTTTTCCTTTTTGTTTTCCTATTTTTCTTCCATCTCTCCACCTCGTAATAATATAAATCTATCAGTGATAGCCACTAATATACTTTTCTTTTTCCTATTTTTCTTCCATCTTCCCAATTTCTTCATAATAATATAAATCTATCAATCATATCCACTAATATACATTTAACTTAGTCACTCAAAGAATTATATCCTTGATTGAAGAATTCATTGGCTATCACTCATGTTTTTAAATGTTAGAATAGAATTCACTAGATATTTGTGTGTCGGTAGTATCCATTATTAGTGATATTAGTGATAGAACTTAGATAGATATCTGTCATATTTATGTATCGATGATATCAAACTTAGGTAGATATCAGTGATAGAAGTATATTATTGATAATCATGATAAAAGTTTCTCAATAATAGCCATTAATAGTTTTGTGTGTTAATATTTCAAAATTGATTGTTACTAATAAAAGTTTATCAGAAATAACCACTAATATTTTCTATCATTGATAGCTTAATCTTTGATGATTTTCTTCCACAGTTAATAGCCACTTATAGAAGTCTATCATTGGTAGCCAACTTAGTGAAATTAATTAATAAAGTTGAATCTCAATCTAAAGTGTAAGTAACATGCCTAGAAGTTATCATTAATAGCATGTTATCAGTGATAGAAGCTAGCAACGATAGCATGTTATTTGATGGTAAAAATGAATGACAAAAGTTATCTCTAATAGCATGTTATCAGTGATAGAAACTATCATCGATAACCATGATATATGTGATATCAATGATAGAACTTAGGTGATATCCTTATATCGATGATATCAATGATACAAAAGTTGATTACATTTGATGAAAGTCTATCATTGATAGCCACTACTAAAAGCTATCGGTGATAGCCAGAGCCATCAGTGATATGACTTAGGTAGATATCAATGATAGTCACTTATAAACCTCTCATTAATAGACTTCTATCACTTATAGCTTTAAATGTTAATCTTTGAAAGTTGATAGTTTCCTTTTAAAGTTGATAACTACTTATAAAAGTCTACTATTGATAACCACTGATGGCCTTAAGTGTTAATAGTTCAAGCTTGATTCTAATTGATGGGTATCAATAATAGCCACTATTGAATGATAGCAAATTGAAAGCTAATATTTCAAGTGTTACTATTTTAAGGTTGTATTAATATTTCTCAAATTTAAAGCTATCATTGATAGCAGCTATCAGTGGTAGCCACTGATAGCTGTCACTGATAGTTGCTATTAGTGATAGCTTTCAAGTTGAGAAAATCAGAAGAAGAAGCATGAAATGGCGGGCTGAACATGGGCTTTTTAGTCATTTACTAATATGACTATCACTGATAGCTGCTATCAGTGATATCTGGCGCTAATTTTGTGCTATATTCCTAATATGTTTTTCCTTGTGCTATATTTTTTATTATTTTGAGCCTGATTGCTATTTGTGCAACCAGCCCTAAATCAAATTTACCTTTATTCTTATTTTTCTTCTTTTTGAGGTATTTCTAAAATTTCTCATAATGTGACTTCCCAAATTAATTTAGAAATAATTTCCTTATTGGTTATTATCACTAAATCTTGGATTATACTAATACTTAATCTTTAAGATCATTTAGCTTCCATTGACTCCAACATACAATATGTTGTAGTCATGTCTTTATCTTCTAATTTAGACATGAAATGATTCATTAGTCACATAATTCATAAACAATTCATGAAGTATAATAGAATATTAAGAACATTTCTTACATGAATTACAAATTTATAATACTGGTGTAATGTGTCGACGTTACTTTTTCAAGTAGTATTCTTTTCAATTTTGACTTATATCGACAACCAAAATTAAAAATAACTTGTGAGAGAAAGAGAGAGAAATTAAAATGATATAAAATGTGTTATTCGACGATATGCAATCAATTATCCATTCAAGTTCAATATATAAATTAAAAGATGAACCCTATAGATTGAACATGAATCTCGATACTCTAGTGATTTAGAACAAGTGTCACCAAAGGGTGCTCAGTTATTCCTTTACTAGATCGATACAATCTCAACTAATTAATACACCCGAATAACTCTTATTCCTATAATGGCTAGTTATCATTCATTTGGTCAAGAAACCATTAACTTAATAATTTCCTGTAAGTGTGACCCTTCTTTTTAGATCCTATAGTTCTGCCCCAATAAGCTAAGCTTGTCGAAGGGAAGAACAACATTTGTGCAAAAACTATAGCAACCCTATCCATATCTGAAGTTTACCCTAATATTGACTTCATGTAAACACCTTTCGAAGGGAGGTTGCGCCTAGGGCGACACGAGGCTGAGCATGGTCTCACGTTGTCCACCAATGAAGGAGACCATAGGATATGTTGACATGTGTCCTCCCACTTACTATAAATACTTTCTCCATTCACCTTGATATTCACCCATGCAAACACCTTCCGAAGGGAGGGTGCATCTAGGGCATCACAAGGTTGAGCATGAATCTCACGGTGTGAACTTTTATAGATATCGTGAGAGAAAAATGGCATATCATATACATCTTTTTCTCCCACTAAGTATTTTAAATTGAGGGTTCAATACTTAGGTAGGTTCAATACTTAGGTAAATTAGACTAACATGTTTATCTAAGTGAATATTGTTTTCCCAATATAACATTTATATTGGATAGTTATACTATAATATTTTAATTTATTAAACATTTTAATAAATTAAAACAATATTGCATGCTTAATAAAATATTGACTAATTCAATCCTCAGGTTGGTTCCTAGGTAGGGGGTGTTTTCTTACGGTCAGCTTAAATACCCTAATTCTAGACAAAATTTTCATAGATAAGGTTCCATTCTAGGCAATATCTTATTATTAGTCTTTTATTTTCTCATTTTAATCTACTAAAAAAAATAAAAGATTTATTTTAAATCTAATCTCATTAGAAATAAAATTATAGATTAATTAATTAAAATTTAAACTATTTAAAACAAATTAATTAATGCTATCCTAATCTCATCAGGTAGCATGTAACATTGTTCTTAATTTTTCATTAATTAAATATACCGTATAACTTTTATATTTTATATTAATGAATTAAAACTTATGATATGCATTATGAACTAAATATAACCATGTTAATAATTAATAAAAATCATATTTCATCCATATCTTTTCTATTAACATACATAATATAATTCTTATATTAATATTAATAAAAAATTATATCTAGCAGGTATCATGCATATAATTTTCACTAAATACATAATATAACATGTTATATTATAAATAATGAGAACTATATATTATTTTTCATGCGTGTAACTTTTACTTAAAAACATAATCTAACTCTTATATTACAAATAATGAAAACTATAGGATACTTTCATCCATTCATATGCTTTAGGGAAATTTCTAAACATTAAATACAATAATTATATTTAAATATGATACATGGAATGCTTAACCTATGGCGATATTTTTATCTATAGGACATAATTTATGCCGTCTAAACTAATATACTTTAATACATACATCCATTATTAAATTAAAAAGTAATAATAGATTGAATTTTGGCATTCCTAGAATAAAAAAAAAAATCAAAATTACAATAATTTTAAGAAAACATATCTTTATGGTAAACTTCTATGATTTTCAGCCAACTATTCAACCAACTTCCGCATCATTCACCCCATAATAAAATTTGCTTTGTTTAGGAGAATCCATGACGTAAAAAAAATGATGGTCGACAATCAAGATATTTAACGTCGCACAATATGTCGGAGATAGTGTTCTACACTCTGAATTTCATTTTTTTCACCTCTTTTTTTTGGCCCTTTTTCACATCAACAAAAACCACAAACAACATGGACCTTTATACTTGATTTACAGAATAAATGGCCAAAATATTAGGCCCTTACACTAATCAAATCAAAGTAAAATACCATAGATTAATGCCAAAATCCATAAACATCTACTATGCAATACCAATTTTCAATACATCCATCATACATGTACACAAAATCGAACCACCAATCCTATTCTAATTTTCGATCTTCACCAAAAAAACAAAACAACAATTGACCTGATACTAATTGACAGGATCGAATCCGGCAGCGGAAGCGTATAAACGCTTTTGTTTTGATTTTGGGAAGATATGAAATTAACAAAACAGATAAAAAAATATATATATATATATATATATATATAACATTCACAATGCATAAATTAATATGTTGGACATGCTTTAAATTGAAAACATTACCTTTGAAGAACAATTCAATACTTATCGATCCAAGTTTTCAGCAATCAATCTCCCACACCAAAAAGTCTTCCCCACTATTCTCTTGGTTAGGATTAGCTTGTGGGAATCGATTTTTGAAAGAGTAAATTTTGAGAAGGATATTTCACAGAGAACTCCTTTCTATGTGAATTAACTTGAGAGCATTCAAAAGGGAAAGAGAGATGAGAGAGTAATTAAGAAGTTAAAACTTCTCTGCCATAACTAATACCAATAATATGTGAAGTGGGGATCTCAACCACCCACTTCACCCTCTCTATCACTTTTAATTAATTTAAATTAATTAAATTAATTAAATGTGATTAATCAAGGAAAATTATCTTAAATGGCAAAACTGATGAAAATATTTACAACTAATAGCAAAATACACCGTCTATCTGCAATAGACCGCAAAAGATTGTGATAGATCACGATAGACTACTATTTGTGTCTATCGTAACACAGATAGTAGTCTATCACGATCTATTGCAAATAGACAACGAAATTTTGCTATATTTGTTAATATTTTGATTCTTTTACTATATTTGAAAAGAGACCATTAATCAATTAATAATAATTAATATATTTAATTAAATATCTCATATTTAATTAAATGCTTAATTTCATTAACTAATTAATTAACATATTAAATTAAATATCTCATATTTAATTAAATGCATATTTGAATCATATTAAAATGATTATTTCTCATATAACCTATAGATTTAATATGAATCATATTCATATTAAATTTTAACCTATAGTTTTATTATGAATCTAATTCATATTAATTTATTAACCTATAGTTTTAATATGAATCTTATTCATATTAAATTGTTAACGTATGGTTATAATATGAATCTTATTCATTATATTTAATATTTGAATCACATTCAAATATGTTGAGTCTCCTTTTTATTATGTAGTTTAATTTTGAATCTCATTCAAAATTAACTCTATATTATAATGTATCTATATACATTATATTAATTGTATCATATACAATTAATGTTATTCCCTTAAATAATTTGAATAATTCAAATTCTTTCAAAACTAATGGTCCTTGTTTACTCATTGTGAGCTAGTAGGGAGACCTAATGGACCTACAAATTAGAAGCTATAATGATTCGAGATTAATTAATTAAAATCTTTAATTCTGTTAATCAATATTCACTAACTATGGGTCACTCCACTAAAGACCCAGAACTGCACTATTCGCACTATAAAATAATTTTGACTCCATGAATTTAACTATTATAGTAAGTCGATCTTTCACGAGCAGTTCCTAATTATAGTTAGATCAAATTACCATTTTACAACTGTAATTAATTACCTCTTACTTCTTAAATACCGTTGATCCCTCTAATGAACAATCTGTTTATGGTCCTACCATAAACCAAGTCCCTCTCGAGCCAATAAAAGGGTGAGTACTGTTTGTTCAAGGCTAGGTGTAACGACCCAACTCTCTAAGACTCGAGATAGGCCATCACTAGGGCATGCATACAACCAAAACGACATATTTTTCATAATATGTGCAAAAAACAAAAAAAATAAAAATTAAGAAAACTTTATTAAAATAAATAAATTTGTCGATGTTTGATAATCAAAATTGTTAATCGGGGTACCCCTAAAACATTAATGTATTAAAACCGAAAAGTTGGCACAAAGAAAAAAATAAAGAAAAACATATTTTAAGTTCAATAACAAATCCCAAGTAACTAGAATGAAAGGAAAGAAAAAAAAACATGAAAATTCATGCGGAAGCATTAGTCTAGTTCTAATGGCACAATCAAGGTTTTCTTTCGTTATTCGCCAAAGTGTCCTTTCCCTTACTTGAATAAAAAACTTAGCGAAAAGAATGAGTACAAAATACTTAATAAGTAACCCCACTATCAGGGTCAGGCTTGTTGGGATTTGTGCCATAAAGCCTCGTAATTGATTAGTTAATTAATTTAATTATCAATTATTAATTATGCAATATTAATTTATCCATTAACGGAAAATTCCAAGGTTATTGCATGAAGTCTTGAACATGTATGTAGTTGACATATAGGTGGATCAAGTTCAAGAAATAACCTAAAGATCTATAGTATATGGATAAGGTTGGGTGTCTTATCTTGGTGATACTATGGAAACGTACCACTTTGTAATAGTTACAAATGGTTTGATCCAAACCGTTCATGTGGAGACATGTGAGTGGGGGTATCCTATATAAAGAGTTTGTATAAGACCAGACCACAAAATATTTATCTATCTTTGTAAAACCGTTAATTAATGAGATTAATATTTCATAGGATGATCATGTGCGACTTGATCTTAATCCTGAGTGACTTATGAACTCCTATCTATGAGGTCGGTCCTTTGATTTGCATGGGTGAGAGTGGCCTGAGTTGCCGACTCAAAAAGCCTACCATTTTGGGGATTTGACTAGATGGGGAGCTGGGAACATAACTTCATAAGATGGAATTCACTCATTCCCAAATAGGGTAAGTAGATGAGTAGTTCACTTAAGTGCTGATTTCGAGTCTTGAACAAGGTCCCCACCCTCTCACTGGCTCGAGAGGGACTTAGTTTATGGTTGGATCATTAACAAATTGTTCATTAAAGAAATCAGTGGTACTTAAAGATAAGAGGTAATTACAGGGGTAGAACGAACATTTGACCTAATTGTAATTATGAACAACTCATGAAAGATCGACTTGTTTATACTGATTATATCCATGGACACAACTTGTCCTACAATGCATAAGAGTTCAACTATGGGTCTATAGTGGTTTATCCTGTAGTTAATGAATGAAGACTAATTTAATTAAAGAGTTTAATTAATTAATATTGGGTCATTGGAGCTTATAATCTGTAGGTCAATAAGGTCCCCTTGCTAGCTCACCACGGACCAACAAAGATCAATTATGTTGAAAGAAAAATTTGAAATGTTCAAATTTATGAGGGAAAATATTAATTGTATTGGATACAATTAATTACAAGATTTATTATAAAGTTTATTTCAATAAGATTCAAACTATCGAGGATTAATTTATTTGAATATGATTCAAATGATTAATTATTTATTTGGATGAAATCCATGTAAATAAATAGAGAGAGAATTAATTAATTAATTAATTTGAATTGGATTCAAATAATTAATTATTTAATTTGGATGAGATTCAAATTAAAGATTCTGCAGAAAATAAATATTTAAGTAAGATTTAAATATTTTAAACCATTTAATATGAGATATTATTTGGATAAATATTTATTAATATTGGTTATTATTAAATATTTAATTTAAAATCTCTGCAGAGAGGTTATCCTAATAGGATTAAGAGTAATCCATAGAGTTCTATAAATAGGGTAATTGGGGGCCCTCATAAAACACACTCTCTACAAGAATAATCTCTACGATTACTTTAAAATTTTCCATCTAGAAATTCTCCCAATTTTCTTAAAAAAATTCTAAGAAAATTCTTCTCATTCTTTCAAGTAGCAGTTCCCACAAACCGGATCCTTGCCAGAATCATAGTAAGGAAGATCTCTTGGAAACAGAAGAATACAAGGAGAAGACTATCAGTTCGAGAGAAGATTTTGCTGAAATTATAGCTCGACAAAGCTTTGTTGCTTAATCTTTTCATAACTTTTTGTTTTTTTAATTCTTTCAAGAAATTAAAGAACGTGATCACATCCTTCTGCTAGGATTTAATTCACTTCAAGGCTAAGCACACATATCCAATAGGTGCAACTTGCTAGTGGGACATGCATAAATAAATTAATCCTTGATGGCCATATTGTGAGTGATTTAACTCATCCTAACATGCATCTGGTGTCCCAAAGGCTCACTAACATAGTAGGACACCCGCCAGCACCTGGTAACATAGTAGGAAATTCGTCAATTTTTGAGAACATAACAGGAAACCCGTAGGCCTCCGATAACATAATAGGAAACATGTAAGCTTCTGATAACATAGTATTGTTAGGAGGACACTTGTCACTTCTTAACTAAGATATAACATGCTTTCAGTAAATATCAACATAAATTACGATACATGCTTCATAGTCCCACCCATAATCAAATTAATCACAAGCTAGTGTAACATGCTTATATAACAGGATAAATCATGTCAAGTTTCTCAATCTTCATCCAATGTAACGATTCAATTAGCTATCTAAATCGCCTGACACAAGAGCGATTCCGGTAGTGAGATTACTTACCTTGGGATTAGGTCCAAATAGCTATCCAAGTAGCCAACTCTCACAAAATTCTTGAATTAAATCCTAGAACATAAACTACAAACCCGAATTAAATCCCTGGCTTAATTTAAATTCACATATGAACCAAATTTTAATCCAAATAATATTACCCACAATGTGGCTTAAACTCGAAATTACTTCCAATCATCTAAATCAATGCAAATTTAAGCCACCTAACCAAAGTGTAGAATTTAAGATTGGCCTTCCAAGGAAGTCCCAACGTCTCAAAACCCACCAATAGCAATACCTTACCAGGCTAGGCAGCTTGCTACAGGATCCAAAACTTAAAAAATAATCAGATCCAAAGCTCAAACTGAAGTCACACAAAATTAATCCAATGCTCAATAGGTAATTAAGATCCAAAAAAGAAACCTCCAAAAATGCCAAAAATCTTACCCAAAACTAGCGGTGTGAGGGCGGCTGGGCATAGGAACAGTGAATGATCAGACTTCTTCTCGTTTACTAAAGCAGTAATGAGGTGCCAGTTCAACTGTATGAATTCAATTTGTGCAACCCCAATAAAACCGGCCTATTGTAGATAAGGCACTATACGTTCATCAAACGATATAGTATGTTGAGAAACTGCCTCTCTTCTTCGACAACATAGCACCACGGTGGATGCATTATCCTATACTATCTGTGATCGGTGAGTATTTTGAAGATATAGTTGAATAGGGTTAGATGAACCAGGATCTATATTCAACACTGTTAAAATAAACCAAATTCATTACAATGTTAAATAAACGAAATACATTACAATGTTAAATAAATGAAATACATTACAATGTTAAATAAACTAAATACATTACATTGTTACATTGTACAAACCACTACATTACATTGTTACATTGTAAGAACTATTACATTACAATGTTAATATTACATTATACAAAACTAGGTATTTTGCTTGCTAAACTATGAATGACTTGAAGATGAAGCACCTAAATTACGAAGTGGGCAGGTACGCTTGTTATGCCCTGATCCCTTGCATATCTCATATCGAACTTTCGTGCATGCCTCGCGCCAATCCATCTCATTATGAATTCGCGAAGTTTTGGGTCTACCATGCTCCCTTAATAAGTTTACGTTAGGATGCACTTCTGTAAATGATAACTCTGGCCAATAGTCAGGGTGTTGTATTGGATGGAAGTGACATTCATAGCATAACTTTAAATGAGACAATTTATAGCATTTATCAATCTATGCATTTATATCATATAACTATTGCATATTTATAAGATAATTAGAAAGTAAAATGTATATGTATATGTATATGGCGGCGACGGGGGCGGCTGAACGAATATAATATGTTAGATTTAACAAAGAAAGAGTGAAAAGATGGTCGGAAAATCGATATCTATATACATACCTATGTGACAGCGACAATGTCGACAAACGACGGACAATGAATAGCAAAAAACGTGCACGATGATCGGAGAATAAAGAAACGAAGAGATTTCCGACGAAGAGAAAGGAAATGAGCGGCGGCGACGGCGGAGAGAAATGAGAGAAATGAGGAGTGAAATGAGAGAAAAGATAATTGTTTGAGAAGAAGAGGTGGCCGGCGGGAATAAAAAGGAAGGGAACTCGTGGACCCCGTCCACGAGTTCGGTCAAACTGCATGCATGCAGCAGCTTAACGGGATGGCAGCATGGCAGCGGGGCAGCGGGCTGGCAGGGTAATCGTGTACCCGGTACATGATTTCAGTGACAATCGTGGACCGATCCACGGTTCCACAACCCCAATTTTGGTATTTCTTTCCCCCCACCCTATTTTTGGAATTATTTATTAAAAAACATTATTTTAAAAAAAATTCAAATAAAACTAATAAATCCCATATCCCCAAAACCAATAATATCCCCACAAATATATATATATATATATAATTTTTTCCTCTTTCCCTCGTAAATTCCTTAAAAAATAAAATGCACTCCACCAAAAATACACAAGTAAATCAAATCTCACAATAACCTTTCCAATTTTTTCCTAAATTGGATTTTTAAATCCCAAATCTCCATCCAGTTCAAATAAAATCTCACTAACTAAAATAGATCCAAATCTCAAAATCTTAAATACTTAATTTAGATTGGATTACCTTAATTACCAAAAGTTAAATTTTTACCTCAAAGCTTGAAATAACTCCCAAATAATTTAAGATAATCAAATAACCAAACTATAAATTACCTTAAAAATTTGGGTTGTCACACCCGGAATCAGGATTTAATGAAACTACTCCTCTACTTACCTGAGAAAGAGTGAATTCCATTTTATGTAGTTATGTTCCTAGCTCCTCATTCAATCTTGTCCCCAAAATGGTATGCTTATTAAGTCGGCAACTTGGGTCACTCTCATCCATACAAATTAAAGAACAAACCCTCGTAGGTAGGAGTTTATAACTCACTCACGATTGATCAGATTGAATTATATATGGCTATCATATGAAATATTAATCTCTTCACTCAATGGTGTTACAAAGAGAAATTAAATATTTTGCGGTCTTACAATCTCATTATATAGGATACCCTCACTCGTATGTCTCCGCATGAACAATTTGGATCACATCATTTGTAACACTTACAACAATTGTAACACCTACAACAATTGTAACACTTACAAAGTGGGTCGTATCCATTGTGTTACCAGAATAAGGCACCCAACCTTATCTATATACTATATACCCTTAGGTTATTACTTGAACATTATGCACCTATATGTTCACTACATACTGTTCAAGTCTCATGAAATAACCTTGGATTTTCCCATAATGGATAACTCATTATTGCATATTTAAAATAATCAACTATTATATCAAATAACTAATTAACTACGAGGGTTTAGGGAATCCCAACATGTGATTCACATATTGCCATAGAAATTGCCAAGAATAGTGTGTATAATGGCAAGAGGAGGCATATATGTCTTAGACATTGAGTTGTGAAACCGTTACTGAAAAGTAGATTATTTCATTGGAGTATGCAAGGTCTGAGAGTAATTTAGTAGATCCTCTCACTAAAGGTCTAACAAGTAATTCTAGAATTTTCAACAAGTATGGGACTCAAACCATTATAGTGATCCACAGCTAGTCCTTTATCTTGGTGGTCTATTGCAATAGACTTGATGATCCATAGCCCTTAATTTGGGTGGTCCATAGCCCTTTCTTTAGTTGGTTCTAGTACGAACTTCATGGATAGAACTACAACTTTTAAAAATTCCATTGCCCTTTTTTTAATTGGTTCCGGTATGGACTTGATGGACAATTGTAAAATCTTTATAGCTCAGTTTTTTAGTGGTTTGTCTTTAATAGACTGGATGAAGTTGGTTTTGGTATGACTAGATATGAAGTTTTCATAGCTCAGTTTTTGAGTGGCTATTGCAATAGACTTGATGAAGCAATTAACGTGATTGTAAAGGTATAGTCGCCTTTTATGAAAAAATTTAAGGGTCCTTTTTTAGAGTTTTCACGTTGACGCAAGGTTCTATGTGCATAACCTTAAATAGCATGCTTTTATCACGGAATCAATGGAAATTTAAGGAGTAAAATGTATTGTGGGGGTCGCAACCATAGTTATTGAAAGTTCAAGAGGTAACTCACTCTCTCTAACAAAGTTGTTACATCATTTCACTATGCTTCAATACAAATTGTCAAGATATTGATGTTTAAGTTTGGTGTCCTAACTTTGCTTAGAAAATAGGTTTTACAAAATGTCTTTTTGGGATTGCTTGCTATACTAGCCATTCGTGGGGGATTGTTGAGAATGACTAACATAGCAAAATAAAAGAAAACAAAAAAAAAAAAATGTTTTATTACCGCTTGAAATTAATTCAAGAATGAATTTTTGAATTAATCTCAATTAATTCTAAAACCATTTTAAAATTAATTTGAAAACAGTTTTCCTTTTTTATTTAAAAAAAAAAAATTAGATCTCATCCTTCCTCTAAAAAGACTCTCCGTTGTTGAAAAAAATATGAGAAAATCAATGCTCTCTCTTCTTTGTTTCTCTATCTGGTCTGAGCATAATTTCCAATGATTTCATTTCTTTCTATGGGGAATGCACACTTGAGCTTGGAAGTTGTGTTAACTTTGGGGAGCAACCATCATACGCTATTTAGCATTGAGGTCGCGCTAAATTTGCTTTCAAGGTAGTGGATTTTCCACGACACAACAACGATGGACATAATTTCTAACACTACTATGAAAACACAGCTTTTTTTTATTATTTGGCGAGACTGCTGCCAAAGGCTAAAAGACACTGTGAAAACACATCTTTTGCACCATTAGTCTCTCTGCTAAGATGTTGTTCCAGTGTTTTTGTTTCTTTTGGTGCAAGAATTTGGCGATGAAATTCTTTTACCGTTATGGGAATTTATGTTTTGGGTGTTAAGAGTGTTTGAGATCATTACTAGGTTTTGTGATTTATGAGCAAAACAACCCGGTGTCCTCATGAATTTTCAAATCCAATCTAAAAAATGTGTTTATTTTTAATTTTCTTTTTCACAAAACCACAAAGGTGATGGAAGCTTTTGAAGTTTAAAAAGAACAAGAAAAAAAAAAAATTAAACAAAAGAGAATCCAAACCCAGATCCAGTTTCATTTGACCCAATGTCCAACACTCTTAATTAGTTAACGGTATGTTCGCAATGTATAGTCACATCATCACAAAAAATTAGCCATGTCATCCGTGACCAAAATAAATACTATTTGAAAGTTTAGAGACTAAAACATACGTTTTAAAAATTTAAAATTCAAAAACCAAAATAGGATTTAAACTAATGTTTTTCAAACCCAAATTAACTAAACTACTGCATAGTTTAATTTAGGCATGCTTCATAGTGATCAAATCTAAGCATAACTATATCAAAAACATTACAGTTAATATAATATATTAAAAACATAAAAAAAACTCAAATAAGAATATATATACTCTTCAATAGAGATTGTTATACATCGACAATATCAAAACTGAACCGTTATGTCGTGGAACATCACTATTTTGAAAACAAATTCGACACGACTTCAGTGTCAATCCTGTAAGCCGATTGCTCTCCAAAGCTAACATAACACTTAGCATCAACGTCAAAACAAAAATTGAAGAAGAAAATGATAAAAATAGTTGAACTTTCACTAAAAAAAAACATTTAAATGAATTATTTGGCATAAATAATTTGAATTTCAAATGTAGTAGCTTATATAATTTAAATCTAAATTCAAACATATCCATTATCGTGATATTAAAAAATAAAGCTTGAAAATTAAATATTATATTTATATTATAAAATAGTTAATAATAATAACATCACAATTATGATAATAATAAATTGGAAAAAAGACGAGCAGAATGAGGCAAGGTCGAGGCAGGGACATTACTATCTCGTCCCTGTTTAGCTTACCAGATTTTTGTCCAGTATCTCACTCATTCTCTATCTCACGGGGCAGGTTCGACATCTCTACTTTATGTATGTAGTAAACAAAGAACATACTCATAGATACTTCATATACTCTAGTAGATAGTTATTTTATTACTATTCTTATTTAAAAGTAGAATGAGGAAAATGAAATATTTGTACTCACGTTACCATTATAGGATGATTATTTATATAGTGGTATTTAAGGGGTACATATGACTATATATGTAGCAATATACTTGTTACCATGAACTAAAATGTAAACCATACTAATAAATAGAAGAGTGATTGTTTTAGATGAAAAAGGTACTGCATTCAAATATAGAAAAATATTACTGTCTACCAGCGATACAATGATAGGTTTCTATTAGTGTCTATCACTCTTTGCCACTATAGATAGTGACATCCTGCTATATTTGTAAATAAATTAATTTATTTTGCTATATTTAAAAATAACTTATAAATTTATTTGTACATTAGTCAAATACTTACTAATATGAAAAAAAAAAAAAGTTATTACGAACTATATTGTAAAAATAGAAAAAAAAATATATACTTGTACATTAAAAAACCAAAGAAACAGATGTCTTGAGAAATTAGAGAAATTATTGTGAATGACACAACCGAATTGATAAATGAGGGAAAACGAAGAGGAAAATGTAAAATTAACATACATATTCAATTGGAGAAGAAAATGATTAGATACGAAAAGAGGTGGGAAATTGTAATGGTGGCACTTTTAAATTAGTATTTTGCATGTGTGTTCCATGTTTGTAATTTTGCAAGTATGACAAATATTTTAAGACAACAATTTTGTTTATTGTTTATTCTAAAATTACCACCGAAAAATAATTGTTTATTCCAAAATTATCACCGAAAAGTCCTACATGGTTGAATTTGGAAGCTTCACCACTAACGGCAAAGCTATCGTTGTCCATACCATTTTCTTTTTCAACGTCTTAACCATTCTTGTTTTGGTCACCCATATCCAAAATCTAACACTAGAAGTTCCTGCATGTTGTTTGTTTGATTTTTAAAATCTACTTCCTATTTCCTTTTTATATTTGGTCATTCATTATTGAAGATGTTAAATTTAACTGATTGTTAAACTTTTGGGATAAAATATTTAATAAGTAAAGTTGTGAAGATTAGGGGAAGGAAAAATGTCATCTAAAAAGGAGAAGTTTTTAAAAGATTTTGAGTTGTCTTTTTTAATTTGTTTTTAATTAGTAAAGTTGCGGCTGTACGTGCGGCGGTTGAGCTAGTTGGTGAAAAAGAGATGTGGGGGTGGGCGGTATGTTGCTGCGAAGAAGTTCATTTTATTTATTTATTTATTTATTAAATCTTAGTTTATCATTACAAAGTATATCAACTCAGTCAAGTGCATCATTATCAAGTTTATCAATAATATATCAACCAAGTGTATCAGACAAGTGTATAAAGATTATAGAAGAGTGCATAATTATCAAATTTATCAGTAGTATATCAGTCAAATGTATAAAGATTATAGAAGAGTGCATCATTGCCAAGCTCAGCAGTATAAATGAGTGAATGGTTGATAAATTTATTAGCAGTTTATCAGTCAAGTACATCATTATCAAGTATATCAGTCAAGTGTATCAAGTTTATCAGCAATATAAACGAGTACATGATTGACAAGCATATCAAATATTTCAGTCAAGTGCATCATTATCAAATATATCACGTATATCAGTCAAGTGTATAAATTGTATATCAATACTGAGGATTTGCGATATTTTACATCTTTTATATATGGATTGAGCTTCGTTTTTTTCATATTTGAAAACAACAAACCTGTTGGCTATGGGCTTAATTAATGTATTTTGTTTTGTCCTTTTTGCAAGTGCCCAAAATTTAAAACACTTAAATAACTAGTCATTTTCAACAGTGTACAATAGTATATCAAGTGTATCTAGTGTCTATTAGTAGTGTATCAAATGTATATTAGTATTGTATCAATTGTATTAAGAGCATGAAGTATATATCAATAGTGTATCAAGTGTATATCAATAGTGTATCAAATGTATCATGGGTATATTAGCAATGTGAAGCTAAAATGTGGGTTCACCTTGTAATACCCTATCTCCGAAAACCTAAGTATTCCTATGACTAGTAAGGAAAAAAAAAAGGATAAAAGTGTGTGGATTAGCGAAACTTTTAAACAAAAAGTTAAGATTGTATAATTACTGAATTATGGCCAATAAATTCTGTACGTTGAGATGAATGGTATTAAGAAAAGAGTAGACATATTCTGGAAATTAGGTTCTAATGATGGCAAGTTGAATGGGGTAAAGTACCTTGCATTGGAAAGGTTGACAACGCGTCGGGAAATGAAGCTAAGGAAAGTAATGCGTTGAGTGTTGTATAGAATGATAGTGAATTGGAGAGTAGTTGTATGCGATAGGCTAAAGGATTAATAATAAATTGATAAGCCACGAAATGGACAATAACTATGCGCTGAAGGTTTACTATAAAAGACCATAGTGCTGATCGGGAAGTTCTTTAGTACAACAAGTGCAAAGGAGGTCGCTACGCGTCATAAGTGCTATGAGATGTTAAATGTTGAAGGATTATTATATGCTAGTAGGACTTCAGTGATTAGTAAGGTTTTACTATGCGTGGAGGAAGTTATGTGGTAAGAAACTATTAGCTATGCGATGAGGAGTTCTGTGTTAAGGAGAGGTATTAGTTATGTAACGAATGGTTCATGAGTTGATGATGGTTACCATTGGTTATTAAGTCATACGCTGAAGAGCTTAACTTTATGATAATGGAAAATGCTACCACGATGTCGAGTAAACGCATAGAGGGAAAAACCAAGGGACTTAAAGGAAGATGGTCATGGACGCGGGATGAAGCAAAGGTGAATGCAAGAGGGTAAACGCAGGAAGAAAGAAATTGAGTTGGATGTGGTGGTCAAAGGTAAACCACATGGTCAGAAGGGTGCAATTGTACAAAAGAAGGAATTGTAGTTGTGAACGAAGGTAAGAAAAGGGAGTTGAACGCATATAATATGCGATAAAAATTGATGTATGATGTTAAGCTGAAGCGCATAGTAGTATGCATTTAGAATTTGTATACCTACTTGAAAATGAAGGAGAAGTGGAATAAAGGTAGTAAAGTTGAGAGTAGTAAAAGGGAGTAAAGAAGTTAAATCTGGAAGAAGGTTCCATGAACGCATAGGAACACAGGGTTGATTGGGTAGTTGTGTATTGGAACATAATGGACCCATAAGGTAAGCCTATATGCCAGGTGGTGACACATGATCGTGGCACCTTATCAAGTAGGAGGTGTTAGAAGGCATGATAAGTATTTCATGCAAGGTGACACTTGGATTAATGCATGAATAATTAGGCATGCAATATAACATGTGGCAAACAAGTGGCAGCAGAAGATAAGAGGAAGGATGACAAGCTCTCTATAAATAGGACCTTGAGGGAAAAGTAATGACTGATGATTCGGTGGTAAGAATCCTTGAGAGAAGGAGAGAAAGAGGGCTGAAGGAAGAAAACCTTGCGTCTGAAAGAGGAAGTCTGCGGCCAAGGAAGAAGACATCCTTGACACTTAAGTCATCTGGTGTTAAGAAGTTGGCTTGCGTCGAGAAGGGTGAGCCTTGCGTTTTATCCGAATTCAACATAATGGGTGAACACCACGATGCGATAAAATTATACTTTGTATTCAAAGAAGGTCGACGCATCCAAAAGAATAGGGAGAGTTAGTCTGCACCTTGCAGGGTTACGTCCAACTAGACTACCAGAGGGTGAAAGCAGACTAAAGAGTTCAAGCCTTGCGTTTAAGAGTTCGGGGAAGCAGAGATTTGAAGGGAAATCTCTTAAGTAATTGTGAGTGACTCTTTTCTTCCTTCAAAACTGAACTTGTTGAAAGTGTTCTTATGTGTTATGGTTTTGTAATAACTGATTTCATGAAACGCATGATGTTGATCATAGTGTTTAAAAATGCATGTTTTATCTGATTGTTTTACTATATTGAAAGGCATGTTGCAAAATATAGTTTATCAAGAAACATCCTGATTTCTATGAAAGGTTTCATATGAATGATCTACTCAAATTGATTGATTAAATGTTTAAGAGGAGGCTCAGTGCTTATCTCCTTGAGAAGGCTCGTGAGTTTCCCCGGGACCTAGTACTCAAGGACATGAGAAGGTACATGGGCAACCCGTCATATTCCTATGTGCACATAGAGGTTAATCTGGCTAGTGCGCTGAGCTTGCTCTGCATTGAGCCAGGGATGATTTCGACGTTGAGTGTGTTGAGCCTTGCTCCACCCCAACTAAGGATGCTTTCGACGTTGAGAGCGTTGAATTTTGCTCCGCCTCAACTAAGGGAAATGATTGAGAAACCAAACGAGTTTTTCGTATAATTGTTCCTAAACGACTATATTGATTTGGAACGATTTGATATAGTTTAAAAGAGATGTTGAATATACGTTCCTGTTGTATTGATGTACTTATCTTGTTTTATATGTATAAATGTAACATGCCTGTTTTTGAATAAAAGATAGTTTTACAAAACCAGTCACTCACGGGGCTTTAGCTCACATTTTCCTATGTTTTTCTAATTTTTAAGGTAGCAAGCGAGTTCAGGATGCTTTGCCTATGCAAGAACCTCGTCTGGGCCGTCTTTGGTAAAAATGGTTGGTCAGTGAACCTTACAGAGGAGTCAAGGTTGCTGACTTCACATCTCCTTTCGGGTTATGGAGGATAATCCGGGAGGGGGTGTGACACACCTTGTTTTTTTGCTATTTTTGCAAAACTAAAAGACTGGGTTATGGGCCTAATATTAATAACTAGTTTTTCTCATTATGCAACTAACCCAAAAGATATTACTACATCATGGAAGAAACTGTTGGGACTGGTGTTCTAAATCTCTTGGGGGTCTTGTAGTTTTATAAATTTGTAAATACATTTTGTTTATTCAATAAAATAAGAAGTTATTTTATTTATCTTTTGCATTAACTCAATCCAATAAACTAACATCCGTAGTTATTTTATGTAAACTTAAACATGTATGTGATAGACATACAAGGATAGATCATGTTTAAGTAATAACCAAAAGATTTGTAGTATATGAATAACGGGATGTTGTAACAGCCCGAAATTTCAGGTATTTGTATCCTCCTTTCCTCTTTATTGCGCACCGTTCTTTCAATAAGGCATTTGGAGGAATTAGAAAGATGAAAATAATAATAATAATAATAATAAATAAATAAATAAATATAATAATAACAATAATAATAAATAAATAAATAGGTAGAGGGAAGCATTAAGGGAGATTGGATTTATTTGGTCATTTAAAGGAAAAGGGAATTAGTTTTGGGAAAGATTTTATTGGTGGATTATTTTATGATCTTGGGTTGCGTGCTACGTAAAATAAAAAAAAGAGGGAAGAAGGAAAAGTCAAATCTCTCTCTCTCTCTCCCTCTCCGTGAGCCCGCCATCCTCCGCCATTGTCACATCCCCATCCTCCCGCATCGTCACAGCCTCATCGTGCCGCATCGTCGCAGTCTCATCGCGTCGCATCGTCATAACCCTCATATCTCATTGCCGCAATGTAGGGAAGTCGTGGCTTCACACAGTCAATCTCGCTCAGTCTTCCTGTCTCACTATCTCGCTGTCTCGCAGTCTCGCTCTCGTCAGACAGTCTCGCTCTCGCCAGACAGTCTCGCTCTCACAGGTAAGGGACTTACTACCGGGTCTAATGACGCCTAATGCCCAGTTATGTCACTGATTATTATTGTGTCGCTGTATGACTATTGCCTTGGTTGATTGTCGCCTAAACTGTTTCGGTTATGCCAAGTCATGTAACATGAATGCGATGTGGTTATGCTTACGTGCCTGTGATATTGTGATTCTCTGCGACAAACTCCATGACATGTTACTGCAGGTTATCCTATTTGTCATGCCCTGTACCCCTAAACGTACTATGCCTACGACAGGTGTCCCTCGGGATCACCACCTATGTTTATGTTTACAAATGCGATCACTACGTACCCTTGGGTCGCTTCCTATGCTTATGCCTATGCCTATGCCTATGTCGGGTACACGGGCGCACACGACAAAAGGATAACAACTAGGCCCAACAGTGGGTCTCATACTGAGTATGACTACTCACCCTTTCCTATGTTTTTTTTTTCTCTAGGTAAAGGACGGGGTGGCCAAGCGTATGACTGAGGGAATCCGTGACCGTGCCATGGAATCGTCGTCGTCGCTTCCGCATCTTAGGCTAGGGTATAGAGTATTAAACATGTAGGGCAGCAGCATTCGTTTTTTCATTTGACCATTTGTTTATTTGTTTTTGTACTTTCATGTTTGATTTTGTTCTACTTGAGGTTTTGCCTAACTGTTTAAGGGGTACCCCCTAAAGCATTTTGATTTCTCTATGTTTGATTTAATGAAATATCAGAATTTAAGTTGTTTTACAAATTTGGCTGAGTTTAATTAAAGCATGTAATGCCGAGTCTCTTAAGTTCCAACGTATATATAAAATGGTCATGCATAGCGTAACATCCTGTTAGTTTAAAAGGTCAGGTCGTTACAGTTGGTATCAGAGCCCAAGTTATAGGTTTTGTAGACTGACTTATTATCTAAGTCAAGAATGTCCCATGGTAGTAACGGATTCTTCGTCATTGCCAGGTATGCCCTCCTTATATATATATATAAATAATAATAACATATGCCTATATATGTATCTAAATGTGTTGAATAAAAATTAGATTTATTTATGGGTATTATTGTCAAGTCTCTCTTCGAAAGGGGTCATGATGTCACACCCCCTCCTGAATTCCCTCCTAACTCGGAAGTGAGTGTGAAATAATCTACTCACGGGCTACCCAAGTACCTTCTCCCAGTCCCTCAGTACTGGATTCCCAAGATACTTGATAACTTGTAGAAATACAAGTTATTATAGTCACTATTTGAATTAATTAGAGTAACTTTAGAGCTAAACACATGATTTTGGTGGTTGAATTATGTAAAATGTATTACCATGCGTTGGCACTATTTACAAAAGAAAATACCTAAAAAATTATGAGCTTTTCTGTTCTTAACGCAGGATTAAGAAAAAAAGAAGCACAAATAACCCAAGTACTAGAGACGAAGCTACTGCAAGAACAAGTGGAAACCCATGCGTCGAGACTATGCGTTGAGACCATGCGTTGAGAAAAAGTAGATGCAGATGCTTGAGCAAAAGTTGTCATGTCAATATGCAAAATGATAACATGTTATCAGATCATGGAAGAACAAATGGGCTGACGATGTGAAAAGTCTGCGTAGCAGGGCATGGAATTTAATGTAAAGGTGTCAGGTCATCATGAGTTTCTACTTTTCGACGTCTATAAATAGCCCAAAGCTTCTCCATTGAAAAGAGAGAGAAACGAGTTCAAGAGGCGAAAGCTCTACACAAATTCTCCATCACCATAACCAGCCTCCATTTCGAGCTCTTCTGAGAGAAGGATTCTGAGAATTTTCAGAGTCGTCTCCCAGTGAGTGAGAACCGTCACCCTATAAAATTTATGTATCAGATAGCAACCACCTCAAGCCTCCATGAAGCAAGACGTTGCTAGTGGCGGCTTGATGTCTTCCATTTCTGTTTTATCCCCATTTCCCTCCTTACTTATGTTTTGTTAATGACATTTGAGAGAATGGTTTATTTCCTTAATAGAAGTTTGATTGACGCTTATCTTCCATTTATTTTCATATAAAATACGTTACACCATGTTGTTTGATTGCTATTGAGTTAGATGTATGAAGTTAGTTTTTCTTAAGCAATATTAAGTATGTTACATCTTGATTAATGCATATCATTAGCTTGCATAGCTTTGTCTGACACACAAATGTAGTAAGCACGACTGTCTAGCTTGAGAGAGTAGATGGTTAATCTTTAGCATTTATCAGAACTAGATGAGGTGAAGAGATGTAGTTCATCTTTTGCTAACGCAAACTTACCATGCATCTTAGAGATAAGATTAATGTGGCGTTGAAACATCAAGAGATGGATTCACAAACTCAGTTTGTAGGTATGTAGTTATACTTAGATATGCTTAAGTAACAATTAAATCCTGCGTTAACCCTACTTTTATCGCATGGTTTCATTCATTCTCAACGCATGCTATCTGACACTAAATGACATTTGACTAACCCTCGCTGCGTCCACCTTATTGTTAGTTGTAGGAAATTTTATTCATTCTTTACGTATAGTTTTAGGTACATACAACTCATGCACATATTACATGTATAGTTCACCGTATAGTCATGCATCTATTCTCAACGCCTAGTTATTACAAATCCCTGCGTTCGACCCTGGACTCATCAGGAAACCTATAAGAGTTTATACTTGGGCTTTTATAGGAAAACTTGCTTAATCATGATCATACTTAAGTAATTCTCGACGAATCTTTGTACGGAAATTATAATATCTATTTTTGTGGACCAAGCTATGAAAGTCAAATCAAATCGAAAATAGAAATCCAACAACAATACTCAAGTGCCTTCACTACATCTCTCAGCACTGAGTTTTCAAATACAAGATTGCCCACATGCCTTCACATTGTCCCTCGGTATTGGGTTTCTTACAACACTGGATCTCCTACATGCCTTCACATCTTCCCTCAGCATTGGGTTTCTTACAACACTGAGTTTCCCACATGCCTTCACATCTTCCCTCAACATTAGGTCCCTTAGAAAGCATTATAAAGCAAATAAGCTTTGCATAAATAATTCTTTATAAATCATTTCATGATAAACAAAACAATATTAGCATGAAGCTAATTACATACACAAATATCCCACATGCCTTCTCTTCGTACCTCGGCATTGGGAGCCGTTCAAATAAGAATACAATATAACATAAAATCATGAGTTTGTAATATCTCATACATCACAACACTTTTCATATGCTCACACACTTTCATTATTCTCACCTCATAATTCATATTCTCATATGCTACCTTTAGTCTCATCGTCATAAATCACATTTCGTACGCTCATATGCTTCCTTTAGTTTTACCATCATATATCACATACTTAATAATACTCTTGTATCCACTCCCACATCGCAATATTAATCATAAGTTCCCGTGCTTCCATCCGTCTTACCTTTATTATTCACAATACTTTTGCTCAGGCTATATATATAAATAAATATTGAAACAACTCATTATACCGCACATGGAACACACATAAAGTTCATAGAATTCGATCATGTAAGCATTTATCAACAAATATTATCAAGAAACTATGTTAAAGACTAAACACTTTTAGATAGAAAGTCACTCACTACTTGCCCTAGGCCTTGAGCGGATTGTACACCTTTCCTAGCTCCTCTTGGCCTGAAATAACACATTTCTTGTGTTAGACTTCCCTAAAGTTCCTTTTTACAAAGGATTAGTTTACACATTTGTATTTTGATCATGTTACACCACTGAGACCAATTTCTTCCAAAAACAATCACATTAAGCGAGATTAGGGAGATTCCACTCTACTAGCGAGATTACTAGCGAGATTAAACTACAGGCACACGGCACTAGCGATACCATGGTGAGCGAGACCAGCGACACTCACCTGTTCAGCGAGACCCAGCGATACCTAGTGAGAATTGTAAGATGTAAGGCTTCTAGCGACACTCATGTTACCCGTCTCGCTTTTCCCGCTTAAATTCTTAGCGCTAACTTGCAGTCCAGCGATACTTGTCTTCCACAGCTTCTGCCTTCCCTCTTATTCTCACTTCTATCTATTACAAATCGTATTTCTAGCCAAATTTAGAACTTTTTTCTTTCTACAAACTTGTAGAGAAATATGTTTTCTAGCTTACCTTAAATTTTTTAGGCTTAACTTCTCCTCGTTAGTCAGATATTTCAAGATTACGTCGCGCTACTCCAGATCGCACAACAATTTTGTATCAGTCACTTCCACCTAAAAGTTTACATATTTTTTTTCCAATTCAGCTCAAACATCCTTTATAACAGTTGTTAAGAATTAAGTTAACTTACTGACCTTAAAATTTCAGCCCTAAATTTGATCTCTTCAGCTCGTTCTTCTCCAAACACCAGACCACGCTCGGATTGCGCGACAGCAACCAGACTCACCGTTCCAGCTTCAATTTTACCATGAAAACGATCTGAATTCTCCACAACTTTGCCCTAAACACCTTTTCCTACCTCTTTGTCTCTCAGCTGTGAAATTCAACTAATTTGAGCTTTTGAATGTGTTTAAAATGATCAAATACTCAGCTTACTTACTTAAATAGGCCGCCGACTTAACCTCCACTTTCTTTCCTTTAAAAATGAATTGGTTAACGCATACTTCAGCTCACAACCGTATAGCAGCCTTCACAAACGCATGGCACACCCTTACCAATGCATAGCAGTCTTTACAAACGCATGGCGCACCCTCACCAACGCATAGCAGCCTTTACAAACGCATAGGACCCCTTCAACGCATGATAACTCATGCCTTAAGGCTCTCGGCCACTCTTTACTTACCTTATTTAGCTTGTCATCTTCCAAAACCAATCTTTATAACTTGTTAACTTCCAAAGCTAAGTGTGGGGCTTACACATGACGTGACTGATGGTGTGTATGGTAGGTTATGGCACCAAAGGACAAAGGAAAGAGAAAGGAAAAGGGTGGGCTTCAGGACCTCATAGTGCCGTTGAAGGAGCAGGGCCCTGAGGTCCAAGTGACGTATCATTAGATGAAAACCCTCAAGTGAGGGACCCTTTCGATGTAGGGTGGCAGAGGTCTCAGGCAAGGAGTCGGGTAGGGAACACGGCTGAGGCTAAACAGACAGCGAATCCTTCTGCCGTCCATTTGGGTTTATAGCTCTAGTAGCGGCAATTGAAGAAGCAGTCACGACCCCGGTATTGGGCCAGATGAACGATATGATGGATGAGTGTTTTGCTCAGTTTGCACGGTCCCAACAGGCATCGACCCCACAAGCAGCAGTACCTCCACCTTAGCCCCAAAACTAGAATGGTCATGATTGGTCAATAGAAGCTAAGCATCTGAGGGACTTCCGAAAATTTAACCCTCGTACTTTCGATGGGTTGCTAAAGGACCCTATGAAAGCAGAAATGTGTCTGTTCTCAATCGAGACAGTTTTCTGTTACATGAGATGCCCAGAGGAACAGAAGCTCTAGTGTGCCGTTTTTATGCTGACAGATAATGCTGAGATACGGTGGCGCTTAGCAGAGAGAATGATAGACACCCGAGGTGGTCTAGCGACTTGGGACTAGTTCAAAGAGCAAACATGAGAAGTACTTTTCCGTGAATACATGGTTCAACAGGCAGGCTGAGTTTCTGAGCCTGAAGCAAGGGGCTATGACAGTGGAAGAGTACGAGGAAGAATTCGACAAGTTGTCCCATTTTGCACCAGAGATGGTGGCCACCGAGAAAACCAGAGTGCAAAGGTTTGTTTAGAGCCTGAAGGTCGGGTTGCAAGGCTTGGTCTATTTTGAGGTTCCCAAGACTTATGACGCAGCACTTCGAGCAGTAGTCAGAATTGACGCGGATGCCCGGGAAGGGGAGGAGTACCGGAGGTCTTTGATGGTAGGGATCTCGGTGGGTCAGAAGCGAAAGGCAGATCAGAAGGCACTCGAGCCCCTGCGAAAGGATTCGCATTCATATAGACCCTTTCATTATTATAAGCAGCTGGCCACTGAGGCAGAAGGAGTCTGGAGAGACCGGCTGGTATGTAAGAACTGTGGGAAGTACCATTGGGGGTGTTTTCTGATTGGAACGGGAACTTGTTTCAGGTGTAAGCAAGAGGGCCATACCGCTGAGCATTGCCCAGGAACGCAGCCTCCTGGAGATAAGAGTCAGCCCATGCACCCTCACCGTGGGGCCCGAACCGACGCAACAACAAGGTCGTATCTATTCTACCATTTGATAGGAGGCAGAGAAGTCCGACACGGTGGTGACAGGTACACTCCCCGTTTTGGGGCACCATGCTTTGGTGTTATTTGATTCTGGCTATTTCCATTCTTTTATATCGTCTGTATTTGTGAAAAATGCCATGTTAGAGGTAGAGCCATTGCATTATGTATTGTCAGTGTCTACCCCGTCCAGGGAGATCATGTTAGCAAATGAAAAGGTGAGGACACGTCAGATAGAGATAGCAAACCGTGCTCTTGAGGTGACCTTGCTAGTCTTAAATATGCGGGATTTCGACGTCATTTTGGGTATGAACTGGCTGGCTGCTAATCATGCCAGCATTGACTATTCCCGTAAGGAGGTGGTTTTCAGTCCTTCTTCTGCGACCAGCTTTAAATTTAAAGGGGCAGGGACCGTGGTCTTGCCCAAGATAATCTCAGCCTTGAAGGCTAGTAAGCTACTGAACCAGGGGACCTGGAGTATTTTAGCCAGTGTAGTGGACACCAGAGAAGCGGAGGTTTCCCTGACTTCAGAGCCAGTAGTGAGAGACTACCCTGATATTTTCCCAGAGGATCTCCCAGGCCTGCCTCCGCACCGGGAGATAGACTTTGCAATCGAGTTGGAGCCGGGTACGGCGCCTATCTCGAAGGCTTCTTATAGAATGGCTCCAACAGAGTTGAAGGAGCTTAAGACTCAATTGCAGGAATTGCTAGATAAAGGGTTTATCCTCCCCAACGTGTCACCGTGGGGCGCACCTGTTCTGTTTGTGAAGAAGAAGGATGAGACGATGTGCCTTTGCATCGACTACAGGGAGTTGAATAAAGTCACTATCAAGAACAAGTACTCGCTTCCAAGGATTGATGACTTATTCGACCAGCTGCAGAGAGCCACGGTTTTCTAAAAAATTGATCTTCAATCAGGTTATCACCAACTAAGGATCAAAGATAGCGACATCCCGAAGACAGCCTTCCGTTATAGATATGGACATTATGAGTTCATAGTGATGTCGTTTGGCTTAACAAATGTCCCGGCAGTATTTATGGACTTAATGAATCAGGTGTTCAAGGACTTCCTCGACACCTTCGTAATAGTATTCATTGATGAAATTTTGGTGTATTCTCAGACCGAGGCTGAGCACGGAGTGCATTTGCGTCGAGTGTTGGAAACTTTGCGAGCCAACGAGTTGTATGCCAAGTTTTCAAAGTGTGAATTTTGGCTGAATTAGGTGTCCTTTCTAGGACACGTGGTATCGATGGGTGGAATCTCTGTCGACCCTGCAAAGATCGAGGCGGTTACTACCTGGCCCCGTCCTATGACCGTCACCGAGGTGGACAGTTTCATGGGCTTGGCAGGCTATTACCGTTGTTTCGTTAGGGACTTCTTACGCATCGCCACACCGTTGACCCAGTTGACAAGGAAGGGTGCTCCTTTTGTGTGGAGTAATGCTTCTGAGGAAAGCTTCCAAGATCTTAAACAGAAGAAGTTAGTTTCTGCACTAGTACTTACAATACCAGATGGGCTAGGAGGTTTTGTGGTTTACAGTGATGCCTCCAAGAAGGGGTTGGGTTGCGTGCTGATGCAACATGGTAAGGTGGTGACCTATGCCTTCTGCCAGCTAAAAACCCATGAATAGAAGTACCCCACTCATGATTTGGAGTTAGCGGCAGTGGTTTTTGCTCTGAAGATTTGGAGACCCATGAATAGAAGTACCCTAAGTCCGCACACTTCTTCCCAGGTAAGCCTACCTTTTCAGTGAGTAAGTGGGCACAGATCTACTTGAAAGAGGTGGTAAGGTTGCACGGTGTCACACCCCCTCCCAGATTATCCTCCATAACCCGAGAGGAGATGTGAAGACAGCAACCTTGACTCCTCTATAAGGTTCACTATCCAACCATTATCACCAAAGACGACCCAGACGAGGTTCTTGCGTAGGCAAAGCATCCCGAACTCACTCGCTACCTGGAAAAATAGAAAAACATGGGAAAGCGTGAGCTAAAGCCCCGTGAGTGATTGGTTTTATAAAACTAACTTTTATTCGAAAACAGGTATGTTAAATATGTTATGCATAAAACAAGGATTTAATACTTCAATTCTGCAGAAGCATATTTTCCAACAACTCTATCAAATCACATAAATCCGTTCCAAATCGTATAAGATCGTTTTAGAAAAATTATACAGAAAACTCGTTTAGTTTCTCATTCAATTCTCTTAGTTGAGGCAGAGCAAAACTCAACACTCTCAACATCGAAAACAACCTTAGTTGGGGTGGAGCAAGACTCAACACACCCAACGTCGAAATCAACCTTGGCTCGATGCGGAGCAGAACTTGACGCACCAGCAATATCAACCTCTATGTGCACATAGGAATATGGCGGGTTGCCCAAGTACCTTCTCCATGTCCCTCAGTACTGGGTCCCGAAGAAGCTCACATGCCTTTAAGCATTGAGCCTCCTCTAAAACACTTTAGAAACCAATTTTACCATAATCAATTCATAGAGAAATTTTTCATAAATAATATCTCACAAACATGTATTTTAAGTATTTCAACCTTTTAATGAAAACAGATAACATGCCTCATAAATAATATAAACAATCATCATGCTTTTCAAGTAAACACTTTATCATCATGCCACATCTTATAAAAAAACCAGAACAACATTTCTATTAAACCATTTTCAATGAAAGGAAAGTGTCACTCACAAAACGCTTAAGGAATTTCCTCTTTTTCCTTCAAATTCTGCTTTCCCGAGCTCCTTGAATGCAAGGCTTTAGGCTCTAAACCGAAAGGTAGCTGTTTCCCCTTTCTGGCAGCTCAGTTGAATGCAACCTTGCTCCTTGAACGCAATGTTTGACAGCTGATGCAGTGTGCAGCCTATCTAATAACTCTTTTGGCTTCCCTTTTTTATGTGTCGACCTCTCTTGGACACAAGGTCCAACTTGAACGCAGCGTTCACCTTGAACGCAGGGAGATAGCTTATTCTTGCTTCCTCTCCGAAGCTCTGGCTTTTTGGATCCTTCCCTCTTGCTCCTCTTCCCTCAGGGTTCTATTTATAACTTTGGAATAAAGTGCTTTCTATCTCACTTCTCTTCTCTTTTTGCCACTTATTTCCACCTGTCACGCTGCATAACATATCCAACATGCAGTCTTGACACCTTCTCCTTATGAGGTGTTAAGTCCAAATGAACCCATGCAACCTTTACCAACTCATCTATTCTCGTGTCCAACTTTTCATCCAACATAGTGTTCCCTATGCGTTCATATAATCCTCTTCCAGGTTTAGCTTCTTTACTCTCTTTCCTTACTCTTGGTCTTACTACCTTTGACCCCGTTTCTCCACCGCATATTATTAGGCATCCATGTCTCAACTATGCGTTTGTACCTTACCGCATAATATCATGCGTCCAACTCTCTTTCCTTATGTGAAAACTTAGCTACAAGTCCTCCTCTTGTGTGATCACACATCCAACGATGTGGTTTACCCTTGATAACCCAATCCAACTCAAGACCTTTCTTTATGCGTTTACATTCTTTGTGTTTACCTTTACCTCATTCTGCGTCCATGACCTTCCTCTTATCCTTGAGGATTCCTTGACTATCCCTCTATGCGTCCTTGAGTTATATTCCAAGGTTATTCCTTTAACCTTTTCCTTGTACTGAACTATTTCTCTTATGATAAATTAGTATGTGTCCACCTCCTGCTCCAGTCTTTAGGCTTACTTCTCAACCTTCTACTTTATCCAACACTCGAAAACATCCCTCGATAGAAGTCTATGCGTTACTCAGTTTGCGATAGTATTCTTCCCCCAGTTTCTCCTTATGCGTTTATCCTTCCTTTTCGAGACTTAGATTTCTTTCCAACACTCCATAACTTAACTTTATTCCTTTTTGCCTATATGTTCTACCTTCGCCAAAGCTACATTTCCTTCCTTAACTACTTCCTATTCGTTTACTCGAAATCAAGATTACAACTCCATTTTATCATGGAGTTAAGTTCCTCAACGCATAGCCTTAACAACCCATGGTAGCCACCTTCAACGCATAGCAACCCTTCAATCATAGCTACTTTAGATACTTGATGACCTTATCTGCATTTGCTATGATATACCCGAAGACTTCTTTACTAACACCATAATCCTTACTAACGCATAATAAACCTTCAACGCATGTTGCTCACACCTTAAGGTTCTTTGGCTTCTCTTTTCTTTCTAGCTTAACATCCTCCAAAACTATTCTCATAACTTGTTAATTTCCGAAACTAAGTGTGAGCCATGCGATTTCCACTTCTTCCAAATTCTCAAGTTCCTTTTCCAAACTTCAACATCAAATTCCTTCCAAATTAAACTATCATGCGTTCATTCTTTACCATCTATGCGTCAACCTAATTATGTTCCAAAGATACATCTATCTTATAACTAATTCCCAACTATGCCTTCAATCCTTCATTCTCACTCTCAGTGAAATATCCACTCTTTTTTTAATACTATGCGTCCAACTAGTCTTCTTATCGCATAGTGATACTTCCCAAACATAGTTGACATACTCGAAAGATTTCCTAAGTCCTTAGATCACCTTACCATTCAAAATTACTTAACATAATTCTTCCACACTTCTTAATGCCTTCTTCTTAAACCAAAACTCCAGCTTACAATTCAATTTTCCTCCTTCTACCCATCTCAACGCATAGAATTCCTTGGCCAATAATTTAGCAATTCCACAAACATAACTTTTCCGTTTTAAGAATTTCCTAACTCTACATACTTATAATCTTAGCTCCACTATTCTTGTCTTACTTCTTTTCTTACTAGCCATCTTATGTACCTAGGTTCTGAGATAGGGTATTACACACGGGGTGCCAATTTCTATAGTATCAGAAAGGGACTCGTGGTTCACTTCTAAATTTTGGAAAAGTCTCCAGTCAGCTTTGGTGTAATACCCTGTCTCCAAAAACCTAAGTATTCATATAACTAGTAAGGATAAAAGGATAAAATTGTGTGGATTAGCGGAACTTTTAAATGAAAAGTTAAGATTGTGGAACTACTGAATTATGGTCAATAAATTCTGTACGTTGGGATGAATAGTATTAAGAAAAGAATAGACATATCTTGGGAGATTAGGTTGATGCGTAGATGGTTAAGCTCAAATGCATGGTATTTAATACTGAGGAGTTATCAACCAAGCTGTGAGATTAAGGTCTAATGAAGGCAAGTTATCACATGGAGTGAAGTACCATGTGTCGATGATGTAAAGTGAAATAGAACCATCACGTAGGAAAAGTGCCTTGTGTTGGAAATGTTGACAACGCGTCGGGAAGTGAAACTAAGGAAAGTAAAGCGTTGAGTATTGTACAGAGGAATAGTGAATGGAGTTGAAGGAACAAGAATTGAGTATGGATTATGGCTATGCGTTCGTAAGCTTAGTGAGGGAAACTAGTGTAAAAGGGAAGAAGTAAACTGTTACCATAGCTTGGATGGATGAGTCGTTATTTTGATAGGTATGATATGATAAGCCATGAAATGGATAGCGACTATGCGCTAAAGGTTACTATAAAAGACCATAGCACTGATCGGGAAGTTCTTTAGTACAGCAAGTGCAAAGGAGGTCGCTATGTGTTATAAGTGCTATGAGATGTTAATGTTGAAGGATTATTATATGCTAGTAGGACTTCAGTGATTAGTAGGGTCTTACTATGCATTGAGGAATTCTGTGTTAAGGATAGCTATTAGCTATGCGACAAAGGGTTCATGAGTCGATGATGGTTACCATTGGTTATCAAGTCATACGTTGAAGAGCTGAGTTTCATGATAATGGAAAATGTTATCACTATCTCAGGTAAACGCATAGGAAGAAGCTAAAGAAGGAAATGGTTAAGGAATAACCTTGGTATAAGATTCAAGGACGCATAGAGGGTAAAATCAAGGGACTTAAAGGAAGGTCATGAACGCGGAATGAAGCAAAGGTAAATGCAGGAGGGTAAACGCAGGAAGAAAGAATGTGAGTTGGATGTGGTAGTCAAAGGTAGACCACATGGTCAGAAGAGTGCAATTGTACAAAGGAGGAAATGTAGCTGTGAACGAATGTAAGAAAGGGAGTTGAACGCACATAAATGCGATAAAAATTTATGTATGATGTTAAGCTGAAGCGCATAGTAGTATGTATTTAGAATTTGCACACTTAAATAAAGGAGAAATGGAATAAAGATAGTAAAGCCGAGGGTAGTAAAAGGAAGCAAAGGAGTTGAATCTGGAAGATAGTTCCATGAACGCATAGGAGCAAGGAGTTGGTTGTGTAGTTGTGTATTGGAACATAATGAACCCATAAGATAAGTCTATAGGCCAGGTGGTTACACATGATTGTGACACCTCATTAAGTAGGAGGTGTTAGAAAGCATGATAAACATTTCATGCAAAGTGACACTTGGACTAATGCATGATTAATTAAGCATGCAACATGACATATGGCAAACAAGTGGCAGCAGAAGAGGAGAGGTAGAATGACAAGTTCTCTATAAATAGGACCTTGAGGGAAAAGTAATGACTGATGATTCGGTGATAATAATCCTTGAGAGAAGGAAAGAAAGAGAGCTGGAAGAAGGAAACCTTGCGTTTGAAAGAGGAAGTCTGCGGCCAAAGAGGAAGACAACCTTAACTTAAGTCGTCTGGTGTTAAGAAGTTGGCTTGCGTCGAGAAGGGTGAGCCTTGCGTTTAATCCGAATTCAACATAAAGGGTGAACACCACGATGCGATCAAGTTAGACTTTATATTCAAAGAAGGTCGACGCATCCAAAAGAATAGGGAGAGTTAGTCTGCACTTTGCAGGATTGCGTCCAACTAACTACCAGAGGGTGAAAGCAGGTTAAAGAGTTCAAGCCTTGCGTTTAAGAGCTCGGGAAGCAGAAATTTGAAGGGAAATCTCTTAAGTAATTGTGAGTGACTCTTTTCTTCTTTCAAACTGAACTTGCTGAAAGTGTTCTTATTTATTATGGTTTTGTAATAACTGATTTCATGAAACGCATGGTGTTGATCATAGTGTTTAAAAGGCATGTTTTATCTGATTGTTTTACTATATTGAAAGGCATGTTGCAAGATATAGTTTAACAATAAACATCTTGATTTCTATGAAAGGTTTCGTATGAATGATCTACTCAAATTGATTGATAAAATGTTTAAGAGGAGGCTCAGTCCTTATCTCTTTGAGAAGGCTCGTGAGTTTCCCCGGGACCCAGTACTCAAGGACATGAGAAGGTACATGGGCAACCCGTCATATTCCTATGTGCACATAGAGGTTAATCTGGCTAGTGCATCGAGCTTGCTCTGCTTTGAGCCAGGGATGATTTCGACATTGGGTGTGTTGAGCCTTGCTCCACCCCAACTAAGGATGCTTTCGACGTTGAGAGCGTTGAGTCTTGCTCCGCCTCAACTAAGGGAAATGATTGAGAAACCAAACGAGTTTTTCGTATAATTGTTCCTGAACGACTCTATTGATTTGGAACGATTTGATATAGTTCAAAAGAGATGTTCAAAATACGTTCCTGTTGTATTGATGTACTTATCTTGTCTTATATGTATAAATGTAATGTAAGCCCCGTACCTAATTTTGTGAGAACGCAAGGTAAGAAGGGGGCCGAGAGATGGATGATTGAGTAAGAGTAGTTGGCTGGCTTGCATTTGGAGTGGGAAAACGACTAAGTATCAGCTATGCGTTGATGGCAACCTGTTGTGATGGAAACAATTTTGGTGTAAACGCAAAGGTGAGGGAAGACTATTATGCGTTGAAGCCACGACGCGTTGAGGACATAAGGCGTGGAGAATCACTTTGTACCGAGGATTATTATGCGGCAACCGCACTGAAGGCAGTGTGCCGTTGAAAGTGAAGGCCACGAGGAGTTAGGAGCTGATTTGCGATGAGGCTATTATGCGGTGAACGCTACCATGCGTCGAAGGTGGGTATGTGTTGGACAAAGAGTATTGACCGAGAGAAGGTAATGTGTTCGCTAACCATTTGGCGGGAGAGTTTGAAAGGAAATGTCATCAGAGGCTGTGTGCGTTGCTGAAGCTGAGCATAGAAGGTATGCGTTGAACGGATTATAGTATAGTGTTGAAATGGAGGATAAGTCGATGGTATATATATAAGTGGATTAAGAATTCAATTGTTCTTATTGCATTTCAGAGCTCGAGTTGGGTCCATATTAAGGCGAAACATCGGAGGGAGGTAGAAGAAGATGTTCATGCTGATTTGAAGTGGAAATCTCATCGTAATCGTGGAAGAAACTTGAGTTTGGCAGAGGATTCGGCTGCTGTTATTCCCTCAGAGTGATGCTCGGTTTTGGAGGAAGAACTAATTGAAGAGACGGAGGTTAGGGCTGAAACTTTGAGGTTAGTAAGTTAACTCGCTTTCTAGCAAGTTTCATGAAGGATGCTTGAGCTGAAATTGTTTAATTGTGTGTCAAATTCAGGAAGAAGAGATTGGAGTTGAATTGCCGGACGATTAGGGGTAACTCGGAGTTGTTGAAGGATATCCTAAACGGAGAGGATGTTCTTCATGAAATTTGGAGGTAAGATGAAGGACCTGTATTTTAACAAATTTGTAGAAGGAAGAAAGTACTGAAATTGACTGAAACGAAATGTTTAGCAGGTTGAAGAAGGAAGAAGAAAGGAAGAAGGAAACGGCTCTGCTGCAGCGGAAGTATCGCTGAGAGAGCGAGAGACAGGGCAGCGAAGCAAGTATCGCTGCAACGCAAGATAGGCTTTGCGTCTCACGATTCTCGCTAGAGTATCACTGGGTGTCGCTCCTCAAGGTAGTCTCGCTGGTTTAATTCAACGCAGTATCGCTAGTACAGTGGTGTGTGATGAGTAACGCTGGCAGCTTAGAATTTTTTTTAAAAGAGTAACGTTATTATTGTGTGTTAAAGAAAAGGGAGATTATGGAAATTAAACTTGAGGATTATGTGTTTTCAGGCCAGGAAGAGCTCGGGGAGGCTTATAATCCACTTAGAGCCGAGACCAATTGTGAGTGACTATTTGTTATATCTTGTGATAAATTTAGTACGCTTATTGATGAGGAAACGTGATTCATTGTAGTATGCTTTATGAATGTGATGTGTTAGTGATTTAAAAGAGTATTAATACGAATGTTTATACATAATAGTAGCTGAGGGACCTTATGGTGAAAGCCTATATGTGTGTAAGCATGAAATTAAGTGCTGAGGGACTTTGTGAAAGCACTTGAATAACAATAAGGAATGGACTACAATGCTCAGGGACTATGAGTGAAGGCATGTAGTAATCCATCACACACTAGCTCGTGTTGAGGGATCATGAGTGAAGGCACTGGAGCAAAGATAGAATTGGTTACCTGTGCTGAGGGATTTCATGTGAAGGCACATGGTACTGTAGTTACAATTGAGTAAGTGCTGAGGGACGGGAAGTGAAAGCACTAAATAGTTACAAGCCTGTGAAACATGAGAATTTGATAGTTATATGTGTAATGCGGAAAGTGAATCTTGGTAATTCTTTGGGATGTGATATGTGATGGTTACTGACTCACAAACTGGCTTATATTTGCTATGAATCGTTTAGTAGATTTAGTCACTCACTGAGCTTTCTGCTCATTCAGTTTGTTGTTGTTTGTTGTTTCAGGTAGCGAGCGTGTCCGGGACGCCTAGCCTATAGAAGAATCTCGTCTGGGCCTATCTGGAAGCGAACCTCTGGGATAGTTGTAAATATTTGGACTGTACATATATCTAGTAATATGCATATTCCTGAGCGTAGTAAGGGGGACGTGTTGCACCTTATATGTATATATACAGATATGTTTGATGAGAGGTTGCACGTTCTTCTAATATGTCAATGGATATGTTGTATTGTTTTGCTATTTATGTGGTATCCATCTTATAGAGTGTTATGTAGGGCAAAACAGAATCATGCTCAATCCTAGGTATAAAGTGTATCTGGGATAGGGTGTGACAAGTTGGTATCAGAGCATAAGATTTTGGGCTGTGAGGTCATGCATAGTAGATAGGAACATGTAAATAGTGAATAGATTACATACTATGTTATAGGAACATGCCCAGAGGTACCAGACGAGGTAGGCAGGAAGGCGCCGCGACATCGCACGCTACCGGGGAGGAGAGACAAGTGTCTGAAGGAGAATCTAGTAATCCTCAGGCGAGTATGAATATGGAGGAACTACTTTTTAGCAGAATCGCACAGAGATTAGTAACTAGTATGGAAACAGTTCAGGGTGACCCTGAGAAAAAGTTTGGCATTGAGCGATTCAAGGCATTGGGTGCTCAGGTGTTTGAAGGCACCACAGACCCTGCGGAAGCTGAAGCATGGTTGAATCAGGTAGAAAAATGTTTCAGAGTGATGCACTATCCAGAAGACAGGAAACTTGACTTGGTCACATTCATGCTCCAAAAAGGAGCTGAAGACTGGTGGCGATTGATAGAGCACAGAAGTGCAGACGTGGGCTCTTTAACATGGGCAGATTTTAAGAAGTCATTTCAGGAGAAGTATTATCCTAAATCCTTTTGTGATGAGAAAAGGAAGGAATTCTTAAATCTAGTACAAGGAAGTATGACAGTGGCTGAATATGAAAAGAAATTTACTGAGCTTGCCAAATACGCTTTGGCATTGATAGTAGAAGAAGCTGATAAGTGCAAGCGTTTCGAAGAAGGCCTGCGCAGTGAAATCCGAACCCCAGTAACAGCCAGCACAGAGTGGACAGACTTTGCAAAAGTAGTGGAAGCGGCCATGAGGGTAGAAAAGAGTATAGTTGAAGGAGGTGGAATGAAAATCGGACAGACTTATAGTTCTTCACGAATATAGACCCAGCAGGGTGAAGGACGTCGTTTCACACCGGGAGTTTCTGGTAGGGGTAAGTTTAAAGCCCGTACCAGTGGCTCGTACTTTCCAGGAGGATCACGGAGGGGAAACCCACAGGGAGGACGAGAGAGGTTTCCTCAGACATCTGTACCTTCGGGTCGGTCACAGTATAATCAACCTAGTGAATCTGTGGCCAGTTCAGCACGGAAACCGTATTGTACTTCTTGTGGCAACTCCCATTGGGGACAATGTTATATAGGATCTGATGTTTGTTACAACTGTGGACAAACGGGACATTTTAGAAGAGATTGTCCTCAACCCAAGAAAGGAAGGGAAGCAGAGCAAAGAACACTGGTGCAGTCAGCGAATCAGTCTAGGCAAGAAATGAGTGTTGGAGAAGGGACAAGTGGAGGTCGACGAGGGGTAGCTCAGGTAGATCCAGACAATAGGGGCAGGTGTTTACTGTAACACGGTAGGAGGCCGAGGCGACAGTTGAGAAAAGTGAGTAGACATGGAAGACAATTATATTGATGAAAGATGAGATACAAATTTTGATAAGTTCAATTCCTTGATACAAATCTAAATTTAAGAAAGAACAGTAAGAAAGAAAGCAGGGAAGGCGTCAATGTCTTGAGTCGCCCGGATGGAAGCGTGATGATTTGTTGTGAAGTGGTGCGGCGGAAAGGAAGACTCTTCTCTCTCGAGCTATTTGTCTTCGGCTGAAGTCTGAGAGAACTCTGCTGTCACTTATGAAGTCCTTCCGAGAATCAACCACCTTTCTCATCTTGCAGAGCTGCCCTTTTATAGATGATGAAATCGCAATTACTGGCATATCTGCTTGATTGATGGCGAGATTGATACTGCGTCCATCTCGCCTGATTGCGTGATTGTCGGGCCAATTAAGATCCACCACGTTAGCCGCAAATCATGTCAGTCAATCATCCGTCAATCTCTCAAGATTCCGATCTGATTCTTAGCGCCTTGCCGTAACGATTGTCTATGCGTCCATGCATAGTTTGGCCGATGTCAACGCGTCGTAGGTTGCTAACGCGTAGTTATGCGTTGAGTTGCTGTTAACGCGCCGTCAGGTTGTTTGCGTTCCGTTCAGATCATGCGTCCATGAAGAACAGATTGCTAACGTGTCGTCCTGCGTTAAGAAGTCATCAGCGCATCATCTGCATTCCTGCGTTAAAACATGCGTTTTAGGCTCAACAAGTGGTAAAATCATTATCTTCATCAAAATACAAGAGTATAACGCAAAGGAAGATTTATTAATAGAATTTATCATAAACTACCGCATGCTTCTCTATTTAAACTCTATTTATCTATGAAAAAGGCTATAATAACTTGTATTTCTACAAGTTATCACACCCCCAAACTTAGATAAATGCTTGTCCTCGAGCATAACTTCTATCTAAGAAACTTCAATTATCCTAAACATTTTCTCAACGCATTGACTAGTCTCTCAAAATGCTATACTCAATCAGCTACCCGTTAGTTATATTATTTCTCTACCTCTATATTCTTTTCTTTAGGACGGGTCTAATTTGTATGCGGCAAGCTTTCTTTTCAAAACTCTTTAACTCATTATTCACAAAATTTTTGTTTCTTCTTTTAACACTGAGTCTGAAAAGATGAAGATATAAAGTTCCTTTTTCTTTCATTGGTTTTTTATATGGTTATTAAGCATGCGTCGAGTAGGGTTACCCACCTTCGTTCTGACATACCAACGATGGGGTGCATGAAGGCAGCCAACTACGAGCAAGTGCCCTTCTCGACTAAACTCTTATCTAAGCTCGGTTTCCTCACTAGACATTGGAGTTTGTTATTTATCTATGCGTCGCTGATTACGATTACCCACCTTCGTTTTGACACACCAACTATGGGGTGCATGGAGGTGGCCAACTACGAGCAAGTGTCATTTTCAGCTAAACTCTTAACAAGATAAATATATTAGTCTTGCCAGCGGAGTTTTGCGTTTCAAAGAATAAATTTTTTTTATTTTTTTATTTTTTTATTTTTTATTTTTTTAAATGATTGAACTAAGTTCCTCATATTTTTATCTTTGACAGTTCAAACCTCTTCCACCCCCAAACTTGAGAGTAGCAAGGTCCTCATTGCTTAAATTGTAAACAAAGATTAAGTTGCAAAATTTTGTAAAAGAGGTTTGAATTGGCTGCTTGCATACATTCAAAGTAGGTTTGCGCTTCTAAGGAATATTATGCAGACGCATTGAAAGTAATCTAACTTAAAGAGTGTACAAAAAGTGTAAGCATGATTATCATCACAGGGACCAACTTTTCAACGCAAAGATAAAAGTTAAGACTAATTAAATGTACTTAGAATAAATTTACAACAAGGGACAACGCAAAGAGGAAGTTAAAGATCCATGCGATGAAGAAATATTCATTCTATTAATTTTATTTTCACCAATGCATACAATTGAATGTGAAGATACAAAATTTGCAAGAAAATTACAACTCTTGACTACACCCCTAAATTTTTTTTAACCATCAGTCTCGTCTTCATCAGGTCTGCTTTGCTACTCAGATGCAGGGCGCTGCGGCACTGGGAAGACAAGAGGCTGTTGGAGGCGTTCTGGAATATCAGGGGGCGGGATTTCCGGTCGGATTGAGAGCAGTTGGTGATCATAATTTAATGTGAATTGGAACTGCTCCGTCTGCCGGCGTGCTAACATATTCAATGAGTGCATCACAAGACGCAAGATCGCTTGCTGCAGATATGTTTGCACTGTTTCCCACTCGAGGTTAAGTTGGCCTTCTTGCGGTTGTGGTTGCGTTGGTGGGGTAGGTGGGTCTGGCTGAGGTGGGGTAGGCGGGTTTGGCTGAGGTGGAGAAGTGGATGGAGTTTCGTCAAACGCAGGGGATGATGGACGCATAAAAGTCGCGCCAAGATCCCCAAAGTGTGAGTCATCAACTCTTATTTGGGCGGAGGGTTTTGTGGAAGGTCGAGATTTTGGATGTTTGGGGCGATGCGTTTTATGAGGAGGTGGAGGTGGCTTAGGGCGTTGCGTCTCAGGAGGAGGTGGAGGTGGAGTTGGTTCCCTTCTGGTTGTTGGAAGTGGGGGTGAAGGGCTTGAGGTTGAGGAAGGTCGAATGGTGGCATCAGGACTTGCCACGCCCTTCAACTTGGACGGCTTCCCCTTCTTCTGCGGTTACGGCTTTGGAGGCGGAATTGGTTGATGAGGTCTTTTGGTGGCCTTGGTAGGCTCTGGCAGATATTGTGATCCTCCCATCAACCGACGTAGAGTCTTGTGGGCGATTACGCCACTAACTTCAATCATCTTCTCTGCGTCTAATACTTCCATTGGCCCTCCGATGGAAGCATTGCCGTATAAGTTCATGATAAGAGTGGGGAAAAAGAGTTGGCCCCTTGGCTTGCTGAACACCCCTTTTATCTGCGCCGCAATTATGCGTCCAACATCAAGGGTGATGCGACACATAATGCAATATGCTGCCATCACCCGATCCCTTGATACTGTCTTGTCATGCGTTGTAGGGATCAGCCGCTTCTTCACCAAATACACCCACAGGTTTGCCTCTGGTCTTAGGCTGCTAGCTGATAGGGTTTTGATACATGTGGGTGAAACATCCCACTTGGCCCCTGGCTTCGCCATTACCCGGATTGCGTCCTCCATTAACTCCGTTGGAGTTGATTCTATAATCTTATTTCCTTCCGCATCCGGGTTGTCCCTCAACTCATATATAGCGTTGATTTCCCTTGCGTTGAATGGGACTTCAGTTTCATCCACCACCACCACGTCCTCCTCTTCGTCTATGCGTTCGTTATAAAAATCTCGGACTACGTCAGGTTGGATCTAAGGGGTGCTGGAACAGAAGTTTCTCCAGCCGTGGTGGTCAATTATTTCGGTGATGTATGGCGGCACTGGGGCTTCTTCAGGGAAAAATCCCACCTCAATCATCAAGTCAGGGAACGCCCTGCGTCTCCCTTTTCCTTCCTTCTGTTGTGGGACACATCAGCCACCTTCTCTTTTCCTTTGGCCTTAGCTGGAATCTCATTCACAGTTCTCTTCTTGCTCTCGGCCACTTTAGCTGGTGCTTCAGTCACCTTTTCCTTCCCTTTGCGTTTCTCATTATGCGTGCTTGGGAGTTTGGTGACCGACACCTCCTTTTCTTTCCTCTTCTTTTTCTCCAAGGTGCTAACACCTTGTTCTTCCCTCGCATCCTCCCCGATGCGTTCCTTCCTACTTTTCTTTTTCTTTTTCTTCTTGCCCTCCCCTTCCTCTTGGGCTCTTATTCTAGCAGCCAGCTCTTCATCTTCTTCAATTTGTAGCTCTCTTTCAAGCTCTGCGGCTGCTTGTTCTATTCTTTCTTCTTCCCTCATTTCCTCTTCAAATGCCAATGCAGCTTCTTCTATTTGAGGATCAGGAAGGCCTTGCGTCTCCCCGACTTCTTGAGGCCGCACTTCCCTACGCGCCTTCTTGCCAGACAATGCGTCCTTGGCAATTTTTTCAACTCCTTTTCTTAGGGCCTTGAGCTCTTTTCTCAACTTGGCCCTCTTCTTCTTCTCAACTCCTTTTCTTAGGGCCTTGGAGACTCAGGTCTGTCTCCTTGTTCTGTGCGTTTGGGCTCTTCATCATCGACAATTTCCGGTGATACCCTTCGTTTCTTCCTCATCAGGGGTACCACTTCCTCTTTCTCCTCTCTTCTTCTCTTGGCCTCTGCGGCCATCACAACTTTTCTTATTGGTCCTTCATTGGAGTCCAGAGTCATCTCCTCAGGACTAATAGATGCAGGGACAGACCCTTGCGTTTCACGTGGCTCTCCTACGTCCTCCTTGCTGTAAGCTGGCTCTCCTTCCTTATCTCCTCCACTCTGTTCACCCTCCCGAGTCTCCTTCAACTGACTCTGGACCTCTTTTACCGGCGAGGGTGATTCCCTTCTGGCGTCTGAGACGGTTGCGTCCATCGGGTCACGCAGTCCGCTCAGAATTTTGGCTATCCACTCGTCTGGGGATTTTGCTGAGTTTACTTCCCCACGGTGACAGCCACCTCTTCTTCTTCTCCTCTTCCCGTTTCCTCCGTCCCTCTCGTGCTTGGTGGACATGATAGAGGCAAGGGCTGGTTGACCTCCCCGTCATCCTCCCTACCCTTCGCCTCCCTTTCCTCTTGAGCTATCCGCTCCAAGATGTCGCCGAATACATCTCTTTCTTCCCTTCGGCGTACCTCACTGCTTTCGTGCAGTGTGCTGGCTTCATCGCGAACCGTTCCAGGAACCGGTTGCTCTGCCTCGGAGTTTTTCGTGCTTAACTGTTGGCTTCCTACATTGAAGTTCGCGGCAGAAAACTCCCTCATGTTTTTCATTATGGGCCGTGAGATGCAAGATTTGACCCGGCTTTTGGGTTTTAGGGTGGGTGTTGGGTCGATTTGGCTCAGGGGCGGATGTTTAAAACTTCCACACAGTCGTCGGATTCGTCGACTACTGGTGGACGGGTTGGGGTTCTGGCGAATGGCCGGAAGAATGGGTATATAGGTGGTCTTTGGGCAGTCGCCCTGATTCTGGATGCAGAGAAGTTAGGGATAAACGGTGGGTTAGGGTTTGGAGATCTTGGTCTGACCGGAGAAGCAAAAGGCCTCACAGGTCTGGAAGGATGAAATGTAGGTGGAGAGAAGAATGGAAATCGAGGGTTAAGAAATACCTCGAGGACTGGTGTAGATGATGAAGAAGGTCTTGGGGAAATGTTGCCGGCGAGGTGTTCTTGATTTTGTGGGTGGGACTGGTTAGACATATGAGTTCTACTAGAACACAAATCGCCGGAGGTTTAAGAGAGATGAAAGGTTTCGAAAATGGAAAATGGGAAATCGGATCGCGTTTATAAAGGGTTAATTTAGCCGTCGGCAATTAATGCGGATTCGCGATATTTGGAATCCCACTGATCAAGGCAAATTTTATTGAGCCGCACACCCATCACGTGTAATGGGCGGCTAATTAACGCACACAGAGCACTTGAGTGTTTTTGGCACTTGAGTGTTTTTATAGGAAAGACGCGTAGACTGAGAAGACATCTACGTTTCACCTAGTGCTCTATCTAAACGCAATGAACTAATGATAAACGCATATCGATGAACGCCTGGTTCTCAGGTTAGATTATGCGTTGTAAGTTAAGTATGATGCGTTTGACAAAATATGTACGGCTGTAATCTTTCCTCTAACCTTAACTCGATAAACACAGAAATCGTTTATCGATGAACGCATAGTTTACTTATGCGTTGGACGCATGCATGAATAATAGATTATGCGATGAAATCAGATTGTTCAAAAACTCAACTCCTACTTTCATGCTTATCTCATTTACATTTATAAACTGAAATTAAAGAAATAAATACATGCTAAAAACAAAATATAAACAGAAGCAAGAAAGCAAAATACAATAAAATAAAATTAAATACTATAACAAATTCAAATGAAAATAAAGCAAGGGTAAAAGAAAGCGTCCCTGGAAATGTAGACATTCGGCAACGCAGGGACCTTTCGACGCAAGCTTAGTCATCACACTCGCGTAGGTCAATAGAGGTCTTGTTCATTTCGAACTCTCCACTGTGGTAGGGCTTTACCCTTTGTCCATTGACCTTGAAGGATGTGGTTCCGTCTTCGTTTGTCAGCATGACCGCACCATGCGGGAACACTTCCTTGATTATGAATGGACTCGACCAGCGAGACTTCAGCTTACCTGGGAACAAACGCAACCTTGAATTAAATAACAGGACCTTCTGGTCGACGTATAGAGTTTTCTTACTAATGTTTTTGTCGTGCCATTTCTTGGTCCTTTCTTTGTACAGCTTTGCGTTTTCGTAAGCTGAATGTCTCCACTCCAGGAGTTCGTTTAATTGAAGCTTTCTGGCTTTGCTTCTTACTTCCTGGTCTAAATTGAGCTTCTTCATGGCCCAGATGGCCTTGTGTTCCAACTCAAGTGGGAGATGGCATGCTTTCCCAAACACCAACGCATAGGGTGACATGCCTATCGGTGTTTTGAATGCCGTTCTGTAGGCCCATAGAGCTTCATCTAATCTCTCCGTCCAGTCCTTTCTTGATATGCTCACGACCTTTTCAAGTATGGACTTGATCTCCCGGTTTGTTATTTCAGCTTGGCCGTTTGTCTGTGGGTGATAGGCAGTTGCTACCCTGTGCGAGACATTAAACTTAGTCAGTAAATTAGTGATTATGCGATTTATAAAATGCGTACCTTCATCACTAATTATCGCCCTTGGTGTCCCAAATCGAGAGAAGATTTGTTTCTTTAAGAACTTGGACACTGTGTTTGCGTCATTCTTTGCACAGGCTGCTGCTTCTACCCACTTGGATACGTAGTCGACCGCTACTAAGATATATTGATTGCCGCAAGAGGGAGGGAATGGTCCCATGAAGTCGATTCCCCATACGTCGAACAACTCAACTTCCAGCATTGAATTCAAAGGCATCTCATTCCGGTTGGAAATGTTGCCTGTTCTCTAACAACGATCGCAAGCTACCGCATATGCCCTTGCGTCTTTGAATAATGTGGGCCAGAAATACCCACTTTGCAGCACCTTTGCAGCTGTTCTCTGCCCTCCAAAGTGTCCTTCGTAAGGTGCTTCATGACAGCTTCTCAAAATGCTATGCGTTTCATATTCTAGAACTCATCGACGCAGTATGTGGTCAGGGCCAAGTCTGTATAGATATGGCTCATCCCAGCAGTAGTACTTACTCTCATGTTGGAGCTTTTTCTTTTGTTGAGCGTTGAATTCTTCAGGCCATTGGTTGCAGACCAGGTAGTTTACTATGTCTGCGTACCACGGTTCCTGACTCTCTGCATTCATGACATGCTCGTCTGGGAATCGTTCCTCTATATCACTCCAACTTTCCTGGACCTTTTTATTTTCCAACCAAGATAGGTGGTCCGCAACCTGATTCTCGGTTCCCTTTCTATCTTTAATCTCCAAATCAAATTCTTGCAACAGCAGGACCCAACGGATAAGTCTAGGCTTTGCGTTGATCAGTGGATAAGTTCAATTCCTTGATACAAATCTAAATTTAAGAAAGAACAGTAAGAAAGAAAGCAGGGAAAGCGTCAATGTCTTGAGTCACCCGGATGGAAGCGTGATGATTTGCTGTGAAATGGTGCGGCGGAAAGGAAGACTCTTCTCTCTCGAGCTATTTCTCTCCAGCTGAAGTCTGAGAGAACTCTGTTGTCACTTATGCAGTCCTTCCGAGAATCAACCACCTTTCTCATCTTGCAGAGTTGCCCTTTTATAGATGATGAAATCGCAGTTACTGGCAGATCTGCTTGATTGGTGGCGAGATTGATACTGCGTTCATCTCGCCTGATTGCGTGATTGTCGAGCCAATTAAGATCCACCACTTTAGCCGCAAATCATGTCTGTCAATCATCCGTCAACCTCTCAAGATTCCGATCTGATTCTTAGCGCCTTGCCGTAACGGTTGTCTACGCGTCCATGCATAGTTTGGCCGATGTCAACGCGTCGTAGGTTGCTAACGCGTAGTTATGCGTTGAGTTGATGTTAACGCGTCGTCAGGTTGTTTGCGTTCCGTTCAGATCATGCGTCCATGAAGAACAGATTGCTAACGTGTCGTCCTGCGTTAAGAAGTCATCAGCGCATCGTCTGCATTCCTGCGTTAAAACATGCGTTTTAGGCTCAACAAGTGGTAAAATCATTATCTTCATCAAAATACAAGAGTATAACGCAAAGGAAGATTTATTAATAGAATTTATCATAAACTACCGCATGCTTCTCTATTTAAACTCTATTTATCTATGAAAAAGGCTATAATAACTTGTATTTCTACAAGTTATCACATGGTCTCAACGCATAGGCTCGACGCATGGGTTTCCACTTGTTCTCGCAGCAGCTTCGTCTCTTAGTACTTGGTTGTTTGTGGTTCTTTTCTTCTTAACCCTGCATTAAGAACAGAAAAGCTCATAGTTTTTCGGGTATTTTCTTTTGTAAATAGTGCCAACGCATGGTGATACATTTTACATAATTCAACTACTAAAATCATGCGTTTAGCTCTAAAGTTACTCTAATTAAATCAAATAGTGACTATAATAACTTGTATTTCTACAAGTTATCAGGTATAGAGTATTGAACATGTAGGGCATTAGCATTTGTTTTTTTCATTTGACCATTTGTTTATTTGTTTTTGTACTTTCATGTTCGATTTTGTTCTACTTGAGGTTTTGCCTAACTGTTTAAGGGGTACCCTGTTAAAGCATTTTGATTTCTCTATGTTTGATTTAATGAAATATCCAAATTTAAGTTGTTTTACAAATTTGGCAGAGTTTAATTAAAGCATGTAACGCCGAGTCTCTTAAGTTCCAACGTATTTATAAAATGGTCATGCTTAGTGTAGCGTCCTATTAGTTCAAAAGGTCAGGTCGTTACAAATGCCTTATTCTGGTAACACTACTGATACGGCTCACTTTTTAATTGTTACAAAGAGTTGTAAAGTGTTACAAATAATTTGATTCTAATCATTCATGTGGAGACATGTGAGTGGGGGTATCCTATATGCAAAGAGTTTGTATAAGACCAGACCACAAAATGTTTAATTTCTTTTTATAATGTCATTAATTAAAGAAGTTAACCTTTTATAGGATGACTATAAGTCACTTGACCTTAATCCTGAGTGAGTTATAAACTACTGTCTATGAGGACAATCCTTTGATTTGTCTGGGTGAGAGTGGCCAGACCGCCGACTCAATATGCCTACCATTTTGGAGATATGTCTGAATAGGGAGTTGGGATCATATCTTCACAAGATGGAATTCACTCCTTCCCATGTTTAGGGTAAGTGGATAAACTACTCTCTCAAGGACTAATTCCGGGTGTTGAACAATGAGGCCTCACCCTTTCACTGGCCTGAAAGGGGTTAGTTTATAGTTGGATGATAAACAGTTTGTTCATTAGAGAGATCAGTGGTACTTAAAGAGTTAAATGTAACTACAGGGGTAGAACGGTAATTTGATCTAGCTATAATTATGATTAATTTGTGAATGGTTGACTTACTGTTGATTAGTTACTTCCATGGACACAAAAATATCTCTATAATGCGAAGAGTGCAGTTGTAGGTCTTTAATGGAGTGACCTACAGTTAATGAATATTGATTAATCTAATTAAAGAGTTTAATTCATTAATCTATAGGTCCATGAGGCCCCTTGCTAGCCATTAAGGCTTTGTATAAGAATAAATTATTTTGGATGAATTTGAAATGTTCAAATTAATAAGGGAGTTAATTGAATATAATACAATTAGTATAATGTATATACATTACAATATAAATTTATTTTGTATAAGATTCAAACTTTATACTTTATATTATAAGATAGATGAATATTTAAATAAGATTTAAGTGTTAACTATATGAATGAGATTCATATTAAAACTATAGGTTATGTGAGAGAAGGTTATTTGAATAGGATTCAAACTTAAATTAATTTAAATTAAATATGAGATATTTAATTTATTAATTAAGTAATTTTTGATTAATAATTTTATTTTAATTATATATATATTAAATATGATTTTAATTTAATTCAATATTATTATATTATATTAAAATAACTCTCACTACACGTAGTGGAGAGTTATATTTTTCCTTCTCTTTCATAGTAATACGTAAAAAGAAAAGGAGAGGGAGAGGGATAGGGAAGTTACAACACTTTGCAGAAGACTTCTGTAAAATCCTCTCAAGTTTTTCTCTCAAGCTTCTCTCTTCTTCTCAAATTCTTCTGCTCCCTTACCAAAAACAAAAGAGAGTCCACCACTCTTCTTTGAGTCTTCCAAAGAATAGCAAGGAAGATTTCTTGTGGTGTCTCAAGAAGAACTATTGCATTTCTTGGAGGAGTTTTCATACCGGTTGGTGTTTTGGTGAGAAGATTACATCCTACCTAAAGACGGTCTTCAAAGGTACAAGTATTTCTAATCCTTAATTCTTCTCAATAGCATGCTAATTGTGTTAGTTTATCCAAATTGTTTATTCTTTATAATTTGTGTTTTCAAAAGAAATTTATTGACATAAAGTGATCATTCGCTTCCGTGAGGATTCAAATCCATCAGAAACAAAAATATTAAATTTTAAAATTGTGGTTTTGATACCGAAAAACTAAAATGGTGGATTGTAATAAGATTAGAATTGCGATGGAAATAAAATTTAAAATGGTTTCATTTTGGGAAATTATTTTAAGTGACAAAACTATTAAAAATATTTGTAAATAATGGCAAAGTGTCACAGACTAGCAAATAGATAATAAAATTTTGTTATATTTATAAATATGTTGGTTCATTTACTTATATTTGAAAACAAATTTTTTTTTTTTGGTTAATAAATATTGATATTAGTTGCCATGCATATAATTTGAAAAGAAAATTAATTAATTAATTACGAAGACATAAACATCATTAAGAGCATAATGATAAAAATTTGAGAAAATCTAATACAAAAAATGTTCAAAGATTTAGATTTATGTTGTAAAATTGAGGAGCAAAATGACAGAAAAACAGAAGCATGAAAACCGATAATTTATAATATTAAAATAATAAAATAATAAATAATATAAAAGTAATTAAAATAACCACATTAAATAAAATAAACTAAAATAAACTAAAATAAAGAAAGTGGGATTTTATGGAGAATAAAAATTCTCAAATTTCACCAATCTTTTATCTTCTTTTCTCTCCAATGTGTGTATTACAATATTCACCAAAAGCCTCTATTTATAGGCAATTTGGCAAGTAGTTAGTGGCATTTCATGGCCACTAAGGATGTGTCTTTAAGAGATACATGGTCTTTAACCACGAAGCTTGGCTACATAATGGACATCTATTTACAAATATAATATTTACAATACTCCCCCTTAGATATCCATTATATGAAATACGCCTTGTTAAAACCTTACTAGGAAAAATCCAATGGGAAAAAAATCCTAGTGAAGGAAAAATAGTACATATTTCATATAATCTAATGCTTTTAAAATAATACAATACATTTGCTCTCCCTCGTAGGAACATTACTTGAGATCTCTCAGTCGCCACATTCCAATGTTCTGCACCAATTTTTCAAAGGTTGCGGTCGGTAATGATATTGTAAATAAGTCTGTCAAGTTATCCTTCGAACAAATTTGTTGTACAGTAATGTCGTCATTTTCTTCAAGATCATGAGTGTAAAAAAACTTTGGTGAAATATGCTTTGTTCTATCTCCTTTAATATATCCTCCTTTGATTTGGGCTATACATGCTGTGTTGTTTTCGTATAATGTTGTTAGAGGAATTTTACTAAAAGACAAGCCACATGTTTCACAAATGTGTTGAGTCATTGATCTTAGCCATACACATTCTCTACTAGCACATTCTCTACTAGCTTCATGGATTGCAAGAATTTCAGCATGATTTGAAGAAGTAGTTGTTATGGTTTGTTTCACTGATCGCCAAGATATAGCAGTTTCTTCACAAGTGAACAGATGACCTGTTTGAGATCTAACTTTGTGTGGATCAAATAAATATCCAGAATCTGGATGACCAACTAAGTCAAAATTTGATTTATTTGAATAAAATAAACCCATATCGATCATTCCTCGGAGATAACGGAGTATATGGTTAATTTCATTCCAATGTCTTTTTGTTGGAGAAGAATTGTATCTAGCTAATAAATTTACTTAAAAATGCAATATCTGGTCTTGTATTATTAGCAAGATACATAAGTGCACCAATTGCACTAAGATATGGTACTTCAGGACCAAGAAGTTCTTCATTATTATCTCGAGGTCGAAATATATATTTCTTCAGATCTAGTGAACGAACTTCCATTGGAATGTTTAATGGATGTGCTTTGTCCATATGTAATCTTTTTAAAATTTTTCCTGTATAGGTTGACTAATGAACAAATATCCCATCTGCTAAATGCTCAATTTGCAATCCAATGCAAAATTTTGTTTTTCTGAGATCTTTTATCTCAAATTCTTTCTTAAGATATTCTATTGCCTTTGAAAGCTCCTCAGGAGTTCCAATTATATTTAGGTCATCAACATATACAGATATAATACCAAATCCTAACTGTGATTTCTTTATAAAAACACATGGACATATTTGATTACTTTGATATCCTTCTTTTAACAAATATCCACTCAGGCGATTATACCACATTTTTCCTGATTGTTTTAATCCATGTAATGATCTCTGTAACTTTATTGAAAATAGTTCTCGAGAACTTGATTTATGTATTTCAAGTATCTTATATCCTTCTGGGATTCTCATATAAATGTCATTATCAAGAGATCCATATAAATATGCTATGACAACATCCATAAGATGCATGTCCAAATTTTCATACACAGTCAGACCAATTAAATATCTTAATTTAATTGCATCCACTACATGAGAATATGTCTCCTCATAATTAATACCAGGTCTTTATGAAAAACCTTGTGCAACTAGTCGCTCTATATCTTGTGATCTCATTATTTTCATTTCTTTTTCTCACAAATACCCATTTGTATCTCACAAGTTTGACATCTTCTAGTGTTCGGACTACTGGTCCAAAAACTTGACGTTTGAAAGTGAGTTTAATTCTGCATCGATTGTTTATTTCCACCGAAGCCAATCTTTTCTATGCCAACATTCTTCAACAGATTTTGGTTCAGAATCCTCATTATTAGATATAATATCAAGTGCAATATTATATGCAAAAATGTTATCAATAATTACATGAATTCAGTTCTATCTTTTCCCTGTCATGACATAATTTATTGAAAGCTCATTATTATCTTTAGGCATTTCACCTTCTTCACTAATTGAGTTATCAATCATGTCTAGGGTTTCTTCATGGATATTTACATCCTCAACCAAGTCTTTTTTACTATCGTTTATTTTTCTTTTCCGAGGATTTTTATCTTTGAAACACACTGGTCTACCACGCTTCTGGCATGTTCCAGATTCATTAGTGACAACTTGCTGTGTTGGGATATCAATTTTCGACGGAACATTTGCAACAGGTATATGTGATTTAGTTAATTTCTTTGCATCTCTAAATGCATATGGTAATTGATTTGCTATATTTTGCAAATGAATTATTTTCTGAACTTAAAGTTCACATTGATTTGTACGGGGATCTAAATGAGACAATAATGATGCATTCCATGCAATTTCTTTTTCCAACTTCTTAATCTCTCCCCCTAATGTGAGAAAATTTGTCTCATTAAAATGACAATCAGCAAATCGTGCAGTAAATACATCACCCGTCAAGGGTTCAAGATATTTAATAATTGATGGGGAATCATATCCAACGTATATTCCTAACCTTCTTTGAGGACCCATCTTAGTACGTTGTGGTGGAGCAATTGGAACGTATATTGCACACCCAAAAATTCTTAGATGAGAAATATTTGGCTCTTGGCCATAAGCTAATTGAAATTGTGAGTATTTATGATAAGCTACTGGCATAATGCGTGCAAGTGACACAGCATGCAAAATAGCATGTCCCCATATAGATGTAGGAAGCTTAGCTCAATAAGTAGTAGTCTAGCAATTAATTGCAAACGTTTTATAAATGATTCTACTAAACCAGTATCAACATGAGCTACAGGATGTTCAACATTTATCCCAATTGACAACAATAATTATCGAAAGTTAGGGATGTAAATTCACTAGCATTATCAAGACGAATGGTCTTAATTGTATAATCAGGAAATTATGCTCTTAACTTAATTGTTTGATCAAGTAATCTTGCAAATGTAAGGTTTCGACTTGATAATAAGCACACGTGTGACCATCTACCGGATGCGCCTATTAATACCATAAAGTATTTAAATGGTCCACTTGGTGGGTTAATAGGTCCACATACATCACCATGAATTCGTTCAAAAAATGCAAGTGATTCAGTTCTCACTTTAGCTCGTGATGGTCTAATTATTAATTTGCCTTCAGAGCAAGTATCACATAATAATTCACTAGATTGAAGAATCTTCTGGTTCTTTAGTGGGTGTTCATTTGAATTTGCAATGATTCTTCTCTCGTTACAATCTGTTAGACATACATCTTCATTTCTCATTTTTGAGTTACTCAATATATGAAAATTGTCCATAATTCTTCATTTAAACAAGATAATTACAATAAGAAAAACAAAACTTGAAATACAAGGGTTAACTTAAAAAACATGAAAGATAGATAGATAAAACAATTCTAAATATTCTCAAAATCAAAAGAAGCACTTACTATACCATCATTTGCGCTGATTTTCTCTTCAGGAGATTCAAAGATGTCCGTCACATCGAAATTTGTCATATTGGATGGGTCGAATATATCATTATCACGGCGAGCAAAATTTGCTTCCACATTTTTCCCTTTTTCCTTCAGGGATGCTTGATAGAGATCAACTAGGTGTTTTGATGTACGACAAACACGAGACCAGTGCCCAGTCATCCCGCATCGGAAGCATTTATGCTCATCATCTTTTGAATTTTTATCTTGTGGAGCTTTTTCTTTATGATCATCATTTCAAGTGGTTCTTTTGAAATTTGGTTGATTAGAATGACCACCACGAAAATAATAACTATTTCTTCCTCTGCCACGGTCACGATCACGACCACGACCTTGATCACGATTATTAAAATTTACAGCATTCACTTCAGGGAATGGTGTTGTTCCAGTTGGTCGAGATTCATGGTTCTGCATCAATAGCTCATTATTTTGTTCAACCACTAGAAGACATGAAATTAATTCAGAATATTGTTTAAAGCCTTTCTCTCGATATTGCTGCTGCAGGAGCATATTCGAGGCATGAAATGTAGAAAATGTCTTCTCCAACATATGCGCATCAGTAATTTTCTCTCCGTATAACAACAATTTTGAACTAATTTTAAATAATGCAGAGTTATAGTCACTTACTGATTTGAAATCTTGGAGCCTCAAATGCATCATTCACAACGAGCTTTAGGAAGAATGACTATTTTCTATTAATCATATCTCTGTTTTAAATTCTTCCAAAAGATACAGAGATCTTTTATTGTTAAATATTCCATCTTCAATCCCTCATGGAGATGATGGCGAAGGAAAATCATAGCTTTTGCTTTTTCCTAAATGGATGTTGCATTTCCCTCTTTAATTGTTTCTCTCAGGTTCATGGCATCTAGATGTATTTCAGCATCAAGCACCCATGACAAATAATTATTTCCATTGCTATCAAGGGCTGCAAATTCTATTTTCGTAAGATTTGCCTTCCCATAGTTGAGCCCGGAAACAAGAACTTTCTTTCTCTCATGCCCTTTACCTTAAGCCTGACAAATCTGATAACACTATCACAAAGAATTATATTTATATTAGCAATTTAATATATACTAAACGGGCAAAACAACGTTTAATTTACTAATTATAATAAAGAGAATGTCATACCTTCAGAACCTACCTTCAACGGGAAAACGGCAAGAGTTCGTGCTAATAACGTGTTGTAAAATTGAGGAGCAAAATGACAAAAAAAAAAAAAAAGAGCACGAAAATCGAGAAATTATAATATTAAAATAATAAATAATATAAAAGTAATTAAAATAACCACATTAACTAAAATAAACTAAAATAAAGAAAGTGGGATTTTATGGAAAATAAAAATTCTAAAATTTCACCAATTTTTTCTCTTCTTTTCTCTCCAATGTGTGTCTTACAATATCCACAAAAAACCTCTATTTATAGGCAATTTGGGAAGTAGGAAGTGACATTTCATGGCCACTAAGGACGTGTCTTTAAAAGACTCATGGCCTTTAGCCACTAAGCTTGGCTACATAATGGACATCTATTTACAAATATAATATTTATAATAATTTCTTTAATTTATAATTGTGAAATTATAACTAAAATTTAAATTGCATTATTATGAACCGTAGGAAAAGGAATAAAGACCGGGAACATAAAAAATTACTCAAATACTAAAATCTAAAAAAACAATCAGAAGCCCTTTATAAACCACTTGGCATGCTACTGAGTTTAGCCCGCTGTTCGCTAGACATTTGGAAGTACGTTGGATAATCTCCTTGACACTTCCCTTTGAGATCGATTAAAATTTGTGTTCAATCATAAGACCCGGATTTTTACTACTGTTCATTGCAAAATTCGGCCAGCGAAATCAATTGACTTTCACGTGCTGCCAATGGTAAATTTATAGTTTTGGAGAAGAGATTACCTACAAACCAATCAAAATAACAAAAAGAGGTGGTTGGGCCTCGGCCTCGACATCCTTAGTGAACCCAATCCAATTGACCCACTTGTTTGGAACATCCACAATGCCCGAGCCTTGGCCCATGAGTCCGACCTTGAAATAGGAAAGGGATTGCAAATCTACTTCTCCAAAAGGGAAAGGAACACCTTTGAGGGCCAATTGTAGATAGGACACACCTGTAAATGAAATATAAGTTCAACTCCTCCCTAAAAACTAGTTGCCTTGACATTTGTGCAAAGTATCGACTTAAGCATCGAAATGGTTGTGGCAAGCACCACACCAGTATGTTATTTTAATTGTTTTACAAGTAAGCTCTTCTCCAAAACTATAAATTTACCATTGGCGGCACATGAAAGTCAGGTGAGTTCGCTTGACCAGACTTTGCCATCAACAGTTGACGCCGTTTGTGGGGATCAAGACGACTTTTCCATTCTACTCCAAAATTAAGAAAATCAAGACCAAGTTGAACTTGTTCACAATCTAACCTAAAGAAAAAAAATCTTGTGGTAGATATTGAGAATTTCATAGTCATAAATCAAAGAAAAGATAGACAAACCCCAAGAGGAAAATGTCTCTTATGGTAAAATACATTGAATAATTTCAAACCATAGTAAAAAACTAACAAAATGGAAAATTCTAGAGGCTAGAAACAAACAAGATCATGAAATATTCAATGGGGGCTTAGATTGGAAGAAATAAATAAAGTGCCTTTTAACCTTGAAGATTTCTACCCGAATATGTAATCCCATATAAGTTTTATTTCAAACTTGAAATTTTCTAACTTATATGGAAAATTATTAGTGAATTTGTTTAAAATCTTATGTTATTAATTGCTAACTTAAATATGCATAGTTATTTTGTTATAATCTTTTCTATTTTTCTAAAATTGTGTGCTCTAAGAAAATAGTACTCCCAAAAGTTGAATTCCAAGTGTCTAACTTATTACAAAAAGTTAAACCATGAATTTCATCTTGAGAGTGAGGGCTAATGTTGTGGGTGAATTTGGACCTGATGAAATAGGCCAAAAGTAAGAATTATATAAGGGAAGATAAATAAGAGATAAAGTGGATTTATCTAATCAGATCTAATTCTAACTTATTAGGATTAGGAAATATCCATCTCATCTTTGCTCTAAAAGGAAAAGGTAAAACTTCATCTAATTCTCCCTATAAATACATTATTATGACTCCATATGCCAGGACTTCAACTCGATCTTGATCTGAGATCTTAAAACTTATGACTTATTCTCTATTATTTAGTTCCCTTACTGACTTAGGTGTTAGAGTCTTTTTCTTTGTTTTGCCAGTCCTCTTTTCCCCAGATTACAAATTTACCTTCGGTAGCACGTGAAAGTCAGGTGAGTTCCCTTAGTCGAATTTTGCCATCAACAACGGCTAAACCAAGAAGTAAAAATGAAATTTTAGGAGAAGATTTGGAAGTATGTTGGAAACTTTGGGCTTGAATGGATTCCATTTTTAAATTGATTTGAGTTTAAGGGTTTGATTTTTACACTTATCGTATAGTTTGAGGGTTTGATTTTTAAACTTGAAAGTTTAAGGGTAAAATTTTTACACTTCTAAAAGTTGGAAGGTTTAATTTTTACCATTGATAGTTTAAGGGTGTAATTGTTAGAACCACTATAGCTTAGAGGTAGTTTTTGCAATTTTCCCTACTTTTAAAATTAAGATTGTCAAATCATAGTAACTCATTTTGTTTTCTAAAAAAATAAGGGCAAAATACACTTTGGTTCCTGACATTTGACTTAAGTGTCTATTTAGTCTCTAAAGTTTAAAAATGGACACTTTTATATTTCGAAGTTTGAAAAATGCATTTAATTGGTCCTTACACTGATTCTGATTTGACCGTTATTTGACTAACAAAAGGATGACGTGGCATAGATAAAGTGTCATCTTTTAAATAATGTTGCAACTTTTATTAATTTTATCTTGGCTTTTTGTTGATGTTGAGTATTTTTTTGTTTTATTCTATTTTTCTATTCTCTTCCCTTGTTTTTCCTCTCCATTTTCTTCTCCAATGACAACTACAAGCATTGCTTTAGTTGAAAAGAAGCATTGCAGATGGGTAAATTGGAACCGTTCCTTTCGTTCAGTAAGGGAATACAAGCATTACGGGGAGTTTTTTAATAGGAATATGAATATGACTCTTCCCAACTCAAGTCAAGCGAAGCGTAGTGAGGAAGGAGGGGAAGAACTACTATAGAAAGGCTAAGTGAAGTACTTTGAGGGACTTCTCTTTTCTTCTTGCTTATCACCGACTTTCCGAGCGTAGTCTTTAGTAGGGAGGGCCATTATCGCAGGGAGTAGGATCCACTTAAAAACTTATAATCCGAACTCTTTTTTTTACTGTTCAAAAAAAAATTTTAAGAAAGATAAAATAAACCAAAAACAATACAGTTTGATTTTTCAATTAGTAGTACTTCTAGAGTCCACTTCTTCCC